>JAODTK010005682.1:0-375538 GCA_026419785.1 Sclerodactyla briareus
CCAATAAACCGTTCGGGCATACCAGGAAGTGACGTACAAACATCGAATGACACCCAAAAGCGCTATATTCCGACCGTAATAAATGTGGTGCTACCCCTTTAAGGCCAAAATATAGATCTTGTCTAGCACAAGCTACCATGGAGGGTGTAGGGGACTGGGAGGGCTATCGCCTCATGGTGGTTGCATCTCCCAATAAACGTCGGGCATACAGGAAGTGACGTACTTACATCGATATTATACAAATGCGTTATATTCCGACCGTTAATAAATGTGGTGCTACCCAGTAGGCAAAAATATCGATTTCTTGGCTATGCAACAAGTACCATGGAGGGGAGGGGAGGGGAGAGCTATTAGCCTAATGGTGGTGCCATCTCCCAAGAAACCGTCGTCGGGCTACACGGAAGTTGACAGGACCAACATCGATGTTACCAAAAAGCGCTTATTCGACCGTAATACATTTGGTTGTACACTTTAGGTGCAACATATCGATCTGGTGCTAGCACAAGTACGTGGAGGGTGGTAGGGGAGGGGAGAGGAAGCTTATCGCCTAATGGTGGTGCCATCTCCCAATAAACGTCGGGCATACCCGGAAGTGACGTACAAACATCGATATTATACCAAAAGCGTTATATTCCTGGACCGTAATAAAGGTGGTGTACCCCTTTAAGTGCAACATTCGATCTTGGGCTTAGCACAAGCTACCATGGAGGGTTAGGGGAGGGGGAGGAGCTATCGCTCAGGTGGTGACATATCCCAATAAACCGTCGGGCATTACCGGGAAAGTGACGTGCAAAACATCGATATTATACCACAAGAGCTACATCTTCCTACCGTAAAAATGTGGTGCTACCCCTTCAACTGCAATATCGATCTTGGGCTGGCACAATACCATGTAGGGTATAGGGGATGGGGAGAGCTATCGCCTAATGGTGGTGCCATCTCCCAAATAACCGTCGGGCATTCCCGGAGGTGACGTACCAACAGCGATGTGTTACAAAGCGCCTAATTCGACCGTAATAAATGGGGTGCTACCCCTTTATGTGCAACATATCGATCTTGTGCAGCACAGCTTACCATGGAGGGTGTAGGGAATGGGAGGAGCTATCGCCTAATGGTGGTGCCATCTCCACCAATAAAACAGTTCGGGCCATTACCGGAAGTGACGTACAAAACTCGATATCACACCCAAAGCGCCTATAGTCCGACCGTAATAAATGTGGTGGTGCTACCCCTTTAAGTGCAACATACGGATCTTGTGGAGCCACAAGCTACCATGGAGGTGTAGGGGAAGTGGGGAAAGCTATAGCGGTGCTCATGGTGGTGCCAACTCCCAAAAAACCGTCGGGAATACCCGAAGGGACGTAGTTACTACACGATATTAAACCAAAAGCGTTATATTCCGACCGTAATAAAAAAAAAACTGTGGTGCACCCCTTTAAGTGCAACATATCGATCTTGGGCTCGCACAAGTACCATGGGGGTGTGGGATGGGTCGAGAGAGCTATCGCCGCATGGGGGGCCCATTCCCAAAAACGTCGGGCCCAAATAACGGAGAGTGACGTACAAAACATCGCTATAGACCAAAAGCGCTTATATTCCGATCTTAATAAAAGTGGTGCTAACCCCTTAAGTGCAACATATCGATCTTGTGCTAGCAAAGCTACCAGGGATAGTGCTAGGGGACTGGTAGGGCTAATCTCGCCTCATGGTGGTGACATCTCCCAATAACGTCCGGGCATACCGGGAAGTGTACGTGCAAAATTATCGATATTAACCCAAAAAGCGTTTTATTCCGCCCGTAATAAAATGTGGGTGGCTACCTTACCTTTAAGTGCAATCATATCTATCTTGCGCTAGCACAACTCCGTGGAGGGTGTAGGGGAATGGGGAGAGCTATCGTCTCATGGTGTGCCATCTCCAATACCTGCGGCAATACCCGGAAGTGACGTACAAACATCGATATTAAACCAAAAGCGCTCTGTCCGCCGACCGTAATAAATGTGGTGCTACCCTTTCAAGTTCTCAGTCACATATCGATCTTGTGGCTAGCACAAGCACCATGGAGAGTTAGGAGAAGGGAGGGCGATCTCCTCATGGAGTTGCCATCTCCACTACACCGTCGGGCTACCCGGAAGGTGACGTACAACTCGATTTTTTAAACCAAAGGCGCTATTTTCCGACCTTAATAAATGTGGTGCTCCCTTTAGTGCCAACATATCGATCTTGTGCTCGCACAAGCCTACCCATGGAGGTTGTAGGGGAGGGGGAGAGCTATCGCCTAATGGTGGTGCCATCTCCCAAATAACCGTCGGGCATTCCCGGAGGTGACGCCAACCGATATCAACCAAACGTATATTCGACGTATCTAATGTGGTGCTACCCCTTTAAGGGCAACCTAATTCGATCTTGGCTAGCACCAGCTCCATGGAGGGTGTAGGGATGGGGAAGAGCTATCGCCTCAGGTGGTGCCATCTCGCCATCAACCGTCGGGCATACCCGGAAATGACGTACCATACATCGATATTATACCAAAGGCGTTTTTTCCGACGTAATAATGGGTGCTACCCCTTTAAGTGCAACATATCGATCTTGGGCTAGCACAAGCTACCATGGAGAGGGTATGGGGATGGGGAGGCTAATCGCCTCATGTGGTGCCTCTCCCAATAAACGTCGCATACCCGGAAGTGACGTACAGACATCGATATTTACACCAAAAGCGCTATATTCCTACCGTTATAAATGTGTGCTACCCCTTTAAGAGTGACATATCGTCTTGCGCTAGCCAACACTACAATGGAGGTGTAAAGGGGTGGGAGAGCTAATCGCCTATGGTGGGTGCCAGTCTCCCCAAAAATAAACCTCGGGCATACCGGAAGTTGACGTACAAACCTTCGATATTACAACACTCCAAGCGCTTATTCCGACCGTAAAAATGTGGTGTCCCCCCTTTAAGTGCACCTATCGATCTTTGTTCTAGCACAAGCTACCATGGAGGGTGTAGGGATGGGGAGGCTATCGCCTCACTGGTGGTGCCACTCCCAGTAAACCGTCGGGCATACCCGGAAGTGACGTACAAACATCGATAATACACCTAAAGCGCTATATTCCGACCGTAATAATGTGGTTTTACCCCTTTAAGTGAAACATATCGATCTTGTGCTATCGCAAAACCACCATGGAGTGGGTAGGGGATGGGAGAGCTCATCGCCTAATGGTGGTGCCATCTCCCTTAAAACCGTCGGGCATACCCGAAGTGACGACGTACAACTCGATTTATACCAGGAGTCGCTATAGTTCCGACCGCAAATAACTGTTGGGGGGCTAACCCCTTTAAAGTCAACATATCGACCTTGTGCTAGCACAAGCTACCATGGAGGGTGTATGGAGCGGGAGAAGCTATCGCCTCATGTGGTGCCAATCCCCAATAAACCGTCGGCATACCCGGAATTGACGTACAAACTCGATATGATACCCAAAAGTCGCTTATCACGTAATAACTGTGTGCTAACCCCTCAGTACAACATATCGATCTTGTGCTAGCACAAGCTCTATGGAGGGTGTAGGGGTTGGGGAGAGCTAAATCGCTAGATGGGTGGTGCCATCTCCCAAATAACCGTCGGGCATACCCGGCAAGTGACGTACACACATCGATATTATACCAAAAGCGCTATATTCCGACTTAATAAATGTTGTGATGTCGTCGCCTTTAATTGCAACATACCGACTTGTGCTAGCACAAGCTACCAGGGAGAGTGTAGGGGATGGAGGGCTATCGCCTCATTGTGGTGACTCTCCCGATAAACCGTCGGGCATACCTGTAAGTGACGTGCAACACACGATATTTACCACAGAAGCTTTATATTCCGACCGTATAAGTGGTGCTCCACCTTTAATTGCAACATACGTCTTGTGCTAGCACAATGCTAACCTTGGAGGGTGTAGGGGTATGGGGAGATCTATCGCCTCATGATGTGCCATCTCCAGTTCCCAAAAAAACAGTCGGGCATACCCGGAATGACGTACACACACGTATTAAACCAAACGCGCTATATTCTCCTACCGCAATAAATGTGGTGCAACCCCTTAAGTGCAACCTTTCGATCTTGTGCTAGCACAGCTACCATGGAGGGTGGTAGGGGATGGGGATGCTAACGCCTCCATGGTGTGCAATCTCCCAAGAAACCGTCGGGCATACCCTGAGTGACGTACAAACATCGATATTATAACAAAGCGTTTATTCCTACCGTAATACATGTGGTTGCTACACCATTACGTGCAACCTATCGATCTTGTGCTAGCACAATCCACGGATGGTGTAGGGATTGGGGAGAGCTATCGCCTCAGTTGTGGTGCCATCTCCCCATAACCCGTCGGCATACCCGGAAGTTGACTAAAAATCGATATTATACCCAAAGCGCTATATTCCGACCGTAATAAATGTGGTGCCTACCCTTTAAGGGCCACATATCGATCTTTGTAGCACAAGTACACCATGGAGAGTGTAGGGGATGGGGAGAGGCTAATCGTCTCATGGTGTGCCATCTCCAAGTATTAAAACGTCGGCAGACCGCGCAGTGACGTCAACATCGATATCATAACATACCAACGCGCTATATTTCGACGCCGTAATCAATGTAGGCTACCTTTTTAAGAATGCAACATATCGACCTTGTGCTAGCACACGCTACCATGGAAGCGTGTAGGGATGGGGAGAGCTGTCGCCTCATGGTGGTTCCTTCGCCCAATAATCCGTCTGGCATACCCGGAAGTGACGTACACCCATCGATATTATACCAAAACCGATACATCCGTCCGTAATAAATGTGGTGCTACCCCTTTCATGAACTATCGATCTTGTGCTATCAACAAGCTACATGGAGAGTGTAAGGGGATGGGGAGGGCTATCACCTCATGGTGGGTGCCTCTCTCCCAGTAAACCGTTGGGCGAAACCCGAATTGACGTGCAAACCTCTATATTTAACCAAAACGCGTTAGAATTCCGACCGTAATAAGCCGTGGTGCTACCCTTTTAAATGCAACATATCGATCTTGTGCCTAGCCCAAGCCCCATGGAGAGTGTAGGGATGGGGATGGGCTATCACCTCTGGTGTGCCCAATCTCCCAATAAACCGTCTGGCATACCCGGAAGTGACGTGCACACATCGATATTTAACCAAAAGCGTTATATTCGACCGTAAATTACCGTGGTGCTACCCCTTTTTAAAATGCAACATATCGATTCTTTTGCTAGCAGCAAGCTACCTTAGGGTGTATATTATGGGGAGAGCTATTGCCTCATGGTGGTTTCCATCTCCCATAACCGTCGGGCAACCGGAATGGACGTAGAAACGAATCGAATTATACCACAAAGAAGGGTTATATTCCGACCGTAATCAATGTGGTGCTACCCCTTAAGTGCAACATGTCGATCTTGTGCTAGCACAAGCGACCCTTGGAGGGTGTAGAGGATGGGGAGAGGTAACGCCTCATGGTGGTGGCCCTCTCCCAATACACCTTCGGGCATACCCGGAAGTGAGTACAACTCGATATTACACAACACCAAAAAGCGCATATATTCCCGACTCGTAAAATTGGTGCTACCCCTTTAAGTGCAACATATCGATCTGTGCTAGCACAAGCTCCATGGAGGGTGTAAAGATGGGGAGAGCTTTCGTCCTTCATGGTGTTGCCATCTCCAATAAACCGTCGTGCTCCCCTGAAAGTGACGTACAAACATGATATTATACCAAAACCGCCTATTTCCGACCGTAAAAAATGTGGTGCTACCCTTTAAGTGGTCAACATCTAGATCTTGTGCTAGCACAAAAGCTACCATGGAGAGTGTGGGGATGGGAAGGGCTATCGCCTCATGGCGCTGCCATTTCCCTTGAAACCGTCGGGAATATCCGGAAGTGACGTTGAACATCGATATATAATAATACCACAAAGCGTTTATTCCGCGACCGTAATCAATGTGGTGCTACCCCTTAGTGCAACATTCGATCTTTCGATACACAAGCTATCGTGGAGGGTGTAGGGGATGGGGAGAGCTATCGGGCCTCATGGTGTGCCATCTCCCAATAAACCGTCCGGGCATACCCGGAAGTGACGTACATACATCGATATATACCAAAAGCGCTATACTTCCGACCGTACTAATTGTGGTGCCTACCCCTTAAGTGCCACATACGATCTGTGCCTAGCACATCTACCCTGGAGGGTGTGAGGTATGGGGAGAGCTATCCGCCTCTTTGTGGTGCCATCTCCCAATAAACTGTGCGGCATACCCGGAAGTGGAAGTTGGGCCAACATCGATATTATACCAAAAAGCGTTATATTCCGACCGTATAATTGTGGTGCTACCCCTTAATGGCAACATATCGCTCTTGGTGCTAGCGCAAGCTACCCAGGAGGGTGTAGGGGATGGGGAAGCTTCGCCCCTCATTGTGGTGCCTCTCCCAATAAACCGTCGGCTACCGGAGTTACGTGAAAAAAATCGATATTATACCAAAAAGCGTTTATTCCGCGTAATAATGTGGTGCTACCCCTTTAAGTGGCAAACATTCGATCTTGCGCTAGCACAAGCTACCGTGGAGGGTGTAGGGGATGGGGTAGGCTATCGCCTCCTGGTGGTGCCATCTCCCATAAACCGTCGGGCATACCTGTAAGTACGTACAAACATCGATATTATTCCAAAAGCGCTATATTCCGAACGAAATAAATGTGGTGCTACCCCTTTCAGTGCAACATATCGATCTGGTTGCTAGCACAAGCCTACCATGGAAGTGTCGGGGAATGGGAGGCTATCGCCTCATGGTGAGTGTCATCTCCCAATAAACCGTCGGCATACCGTGAAAGTGACGTGCAAATTCGATATTATCCCAAAAAAGCGTTTTATATTTCCGCCGTAATAAATTTGGAGCTACCCCTTTAACTGGCAACTATCGCATCTTGCCTAGCACACTACCGTGGGAGGTGTATGGGATGGGAGACTCTCGCCTCAGGTGGTGCCAGCTCCAATAAACCGTCGGGCATATACCCGGAAGTGACGTACAAACATCGATATTATAATAAAAAATAAACCAAAAGGAAGAGAAAAAAGCAGGAAAAGGAAGAAAAAACAAAGAAAAGGGCGCTATGTGTCCGACCGGTATAAATGTGGTGCTACCCCTTTCAGTGCAACAGAATCGATCTTGTGCTAGCACAAGATACCATGGAGGGTGTAGGAGAATGGGAGGCTATCGCCTCATGGAGGTCCCATCGTCCAATAAACGCGTCGGCATCCCTGGAAGTTCCGTACAATCATCGATATTAAACGCAAAAGCGCTATATTCCGACCGAATAATTATGGTGCTACCCCTTTAAGTGCAACATATCGATCTGTGCTAGCACAAGCTACCATGGAGAGTTTTGGGGATGGGGAGGGCTATCGCTCAGGTGGTTCATCCTCCAATAAACCGTCGGGCATACCACACGGAAGTGACGTACAAACATCTATATTACACCGCAGCGCTATCAATTCGACCGTAAAAATGTGTTCTACACATCCCCCCTTTAAGGAACATATATCGATCTTGTGGCTAGCACAAGTCTACCAATGGAGATGTCGGGTATGGGGAGGGCTATCGCCCTGGAGGTGCCATCTCCCAATAAACCGTCCGGCATAAAGTGACGTGCAAACATCGGCGTTATTCTGCTTCCGTTCTATGTATGTGTTTCAGATACCCTGGCATTTGAGAGAAAAAAGAGAGTTAATTATCCGTTCTACTAATACGCAAAGTATTTGCATCTTCGAACAATCCTTCCAATTTCAGAGCAGAAATAATGATTTTCGTAAGAAAAAACCTTCTAGCTGCGGATTTAGGGTTTATTTTTTCGAAGGAACATACGGGGAATGCCTCAAGTCTATTAGGTGCGGCTACCCGCCACAACCGGCATGGACTTGCTCTTATCCAATTCTGATCCTCTATTGCTGCCTGCCGTAGTGTCCCTTTCGTGTGGTCTCTTCTCCTCGATGCTGCTGTCCCGGCTGCTACCTTCAATCAACGACACCTACACGGCACCAGTACTGGAAAATCTCATGCGAGAATATGTTGCGAAATGTGGTGCTGCGAAAATCTGCTAAATAGGTTTGGTAGAATGTGGTGCTAGCAACATATGGTGCCACAATATGGTGCGTACTCAGGTGGGTAATTCTTGGACGATCCACTGGTGTTTACAGCATAGTGATAGTGTCCATGTTCGAGACACCCGTCCCAAATCACTGACAGCAAGCTGCAAAGGCGCTGATTCATTCAATAGCGTTACTGTTAGATGCATTACGCGGGAAGCCGAACCCATCCACCCGATGGAAATGCCTGTTTGAAGGTTGACGTCACCTAAAATATGCCTGTTAAAATTGTACTAACGCGGTTTTTATGTACAGGCCTATTTATGGAAAAACATACGAAATATATGTCGAAAAGGGTTATCTCCCCGATCAGACGATAACCATATAACCCTAACCGTATATGAGCTCGGCTATTTGCTCAATGCTGCGGAACCTCCGCTGGTGTGATGACCCTCATCGGTATCCTGTGCAACATACTTTTCTGTGGTGGGATTATCGTTGTATATCACCTAATGAGTCCTGAGGTACCAGGCTTACACCGGAATTACGGTTGCTGTAGCCGAGCAACTGAACATGTTATGTGAGATTAGTCTTATCGTGTCTGGTCGGTTTAGATTAGATGATTCGTGTGAACTTCAAATAGTTGCTCCTATGCCACATTTTTTCATCGTCTTGTGTTTAAGACGTTTGATATCCCGATCACATGCTGCTTAATATCCAACACTCACCGAGATGTCTGCAGTGCGCCACCATCATCAGCTGTAAATCAGCCATGGGAGATATTATATGGACTGGAAGGACGTTAACCTGCTTTTTGTGGCCATGTTCAAAGTCCGTCAATTTTTACTCTCTATCCTGGCTGACATTTCTTCTTTTTCTTCGACCGTATGCCCGACGCATACCTTGCTGTTTCATAGTAATGATATAGCCCAGTGCACGATTTCCGAAACATCTTCAGTGGTGTAACCCTGTTTTTCCCAGAATACGCTGCTATAAACTCGAAGTCAGCCGATCCATTACGGGCGCACGACAACATAATTATTCGAATTGCAAGTCGATTGCGTCTGGCAGAAACACCCTCTAGGCGTATGTATACATCACGGAAGCAAACATGAGCTAATTAATCCTGTCAATATGAAGCGTGAACTAGAGAGGCTGTCAACGGAACATATTCTAATATTCCGACAAAATGCGAATCATGTTGCTACGAATCACAATGTCACTACATTGCTACTGTTAGTGAGGCGCTGTAGAGGCATAGCAACACGGTTCCACATGACTTCTGCTCTGCATAGGAGCACACCTCCAGTACAGCATGTCCGGGGCTTGTTATCTAAGTGCGGGTACCACGAGTTTATGTTACCTAAACGAGTGCTACCCATACTAATGCAAATTGCTTGTTCTTCAGTGTACTCACTCGTGGACCGAATTCTTCCAATGGTTACAAGCATCGGCTGCCATTGCCGTCCCCTTACAATAATAGGCTCCATTTTACCAATAGTTTACTATTGATAGATAAGGACAATCTAGGTTCATGAAAGGCCTAGACAGATAAATCGGCTTAATAAGTACAAGTTTTTTACCTCGGCGCATCTCACATCGAGAGGTGTCATCAATGTCCACCTTAGGTACCCAAGATGTTAACAAATTCCCATCTTACAGGTCTCCTGCATTCAGTGAGCTATACTCGAGCCCCTGTTGAAGTATATCGATTGGTGATTAGTGTGGGCCAAGGTGTCAGAACCGATTTAAGCCCTTGGTCCTGAGCTGGGAAAATTTTTTTTCGGTCCGGAAAGCGGCAAGGAAGTAATCTTGGTCAATATGAAGGAAGAGCTGTACCGGACCCCACTAGTTCTATTCGTGCAAAGTCACAGTAACGAGCCAGCCACTGAGTGAGAGTGTAAATGTTTCGGTCGGTTGTGGCCTGCAACTGGGTTTGGTGCGTAGCTGTATGTGACGTCTGATAACTAATCATTCTAAACTATATACATTCGATCATTCTAATCCACATCATGAAATCTATCCTAACTCATTCTACATTTAAATCATTCTAGAATTCTAACGATAAGTCCTTCTATATCCTCAAAATAATCATTCAAAGTCATTCTAATTCTATCCCCATTCTACATTCTATCCCCAACTATATCATGTTTTTCTAATCCTTTCTCTACATGTCTAACATTCTAATCCCCACAACACTAAGAGTGGCCCGTGTCCTTCCTGATTCCTCCTTATTCCCCTCCTCCGAATCACACTAGAGTGCCCGTGTCCTGGATTTCCGCCGAAAGGAATGCGAATGAAATACTATAGGAGATAACCCTAAATGCAGAGACTTCCAATAAAAGAAGTGAGTAAATCGTGGTATGCTGGACACCCCCGAATACACACTTTTCAGATATGCTGACTCCGTTGCTAGATGTTCCTGCGCCATTCCTGCCCAGCGGCAGAGGTGGCGTGAAATCCTCTAGGAAACTACCTACGCGATTGGAGTCTGAAACTATATGTACTCTGTAGGGCGCTACTCTCATTCGCAGACCGCTCGGAGGAGTATCTACGTTAGTCAGAGTTGCCCGTGCAGAGATGGCAATTACTAAACCGGGCATCTGCATGCGTGCACCATCAGGTCATTTAATTGCATGTATATTTCCCATAAACAGTTCAGTTGCGGAGTCAATGATATTTTGGTGGAATGTTAGACTCTAACGGTCGTGGTGACATGTGGGAATGCACAAGATGAGAATCCGCGGTAAAGAAATCAAGGAAATGATAAAGAAGTAGTGGGAATATGGTCAAGGTGTGCGGCCGGGAGGGAGGTCAGGGAAAAAATATTGTATATCTGTTCGTACAATCTTACTTGCGGCTTATCTCGCCGGAGAGAGGTCAAGCAGATTGAAGGAGATCTTTCTGTGACCATAAGGGTAACGGTTTCTCTCATCAATTCTGACACGCAGCAGTGAACCTCTACCTGCTCGGGAGCTATGAGAGTGAGTGACCGTCTCGTCTTGCATTGCGTTCGAACGGGCAATAAAAATGAAGGTCATTTCAAGGTCCAGGGTCAAATTTGCATGAACCATGCAAATTTGTCCGTATATAAAAAAACTTGATGAATGTGGACCACAGTTGGACCTGGATAACAGGTCGGGCAATTCAGAGTCACTGGAGGTTCAAATGGACATAATTAATATCCTCCCTCAAAACGGGTCCCCAAGGCTGTTTCTGCGGGGATAGACACGTCCGGGGGTTTACTCTTCTCACATGTCTATTTATTTTAGAGACATGATATCCTAATAATTATTTTCGTAATGATTGCTTGTAGCCAGGTTCAGATTTTGGTAATTTGTTTTATAGATCTCATCGAAAACTCTTCGCACAATGCCTGTGGTGGATAATGCCCCATATATATCTAATAAGCATTACCGTCTATGTTAGTAAGAACTGGCAAAAAAGCAACGGTGACGTTTTTGATTTCGAATCTTTCTTTTTCTTCGTACGGCATAAAGCTACTGTAAACGCACCGTCCCCTTTCTGCCAGGTGTTTGGGCAAGACGATTTTTGCCTCTGCAAGTGGAACTCTGATCAATAATATTGAGTGCTGAGCTTCTGATATTGTCGTCTGGCATTTTGCAACCGAGGAACGAGCGGCGCGTCCTTTCGCTCAATGGCCACTCATCAAATTTAATACGGTAGATCGTCATAATGGTTTTCATGAATAGTTCCGACATATCGTCGAACGATAATATCATGCCAACAGAAGCGTCATTATTCGCTGGGGTTTGCAACACGACGTTGCCTGTTCGAATGAAAATACACACACAGAAAAACAGAAACGAATGAGCCTATATACAATAAATTTGGGAGTTGTGAATCACGCTCTTTTCACCTTCGTAAGTTTCGAAGCAATCTACTGCCATCTCGAGTGTTAGTTTATTAGTTTAAACTTCCAAAGGTCGAACGGCCCAGTCGATTATTCACCGGGTGCTGTGAAACGATAATGTCTATTTCGCAAAGAAGTCCTAATAAATTCGTTACGCATTTCATTTCTTTTAACTTTTCAGGTCCTACACGTCCCTCACAACCCCCGGCTTCAAGCCAGCACTAGAACATACCTTCGTCCTTGGTCATGGTTATATCCATCGGAAGGGGGAATGGGAATGAAGTAATATTAAAAGGTGGCGGGTTCTGATTTCAAAGGAAGGCAAAATACCATATAAAAAAAAGAAACAGTCCTAAAGAACAATACGGAAATATTTCATCTGGCGGTTTTTTTCGATTTCTTTTTGATTTAACTATCACCAGTGTAATTTATATGTGGAAGCAATTTGGGGGTGTTGCCTTGCCTGCAAATGGTTTAATGTTTAGAAGTAGAGCCCAATTGTTCAGAAGTTTCGATAGCATACAAATCATGATGTCATACCATGGGGTCGATCCTGTGGGGACAGGGTACACGTCCCCCCCCCCCCCCCCCACTTTTCGATCCTCGATGACGACGAAGATACGTGTCCGTTTTCACCGTATCCGTTTAAGTGCTGAGTGGGCTGAAAAATATGAAAAAGCATCCTCACAAAGACCACACTGGCCTTTATTCCGAAACCCGATTGTCCAAAATTTCCGCTCGCTGCGCGCGCAGATGACCCTTTTATTCTTCTTATAGTGCGTGGCGATGCATTCTGAAGGCATAGATTCTGCGATATAAGCGTTTATGCCAAGTTTCCTCACTCAGAAACAATAACTGTGGAGACTATTCCTATTTGCTGTTTTTAAACAACTGTATATTCCAACTTAATGCCATTGATTAGGGGGGGGGGGTGACACGAAGCGGCCAGTTGGCATACGACGCGGATGAGGAGTCAACCTGCTCCAACACATTATGGCAGTAAAGCCTGTTTTGCAGAACTCGCAGCGAACAACGCTTGTGCACAGAATATGCCAATTTCAGGCATACCAACCGGCCGAAGTGATCAATGGCCCACAATGTCAGCAGATTGCGAGTTCTCTTGTCGAACGCCCGATAATTGAGCAATTTGTCCAATCTTGTCAGTTTGGAAAAACCTTCGTCCGTTCGGTATCCTGATGGTTGTTTCGCTGTCAGTACTGGAGACCATCACGATAGCTAGAGATCTGTAAAATTTTTGAAGTGCAAATTTTTGCTAATTCTGGACTAGACTTTTACAAATTGCGTCCTAGACATCGCATTTCTAGCTATCTGAAGGCATCCGGGGGTAGACGATGCACTCCAAGTTGAACAATATATATCCTGCACTCAATTCAATCAAAAACAGTCCGGGGCCCATTATCCAAACGAGACAGCGCACATTTGTAGAACACGTCGAGATATCCCTACATTGTAATGAGCTATGTAGGAATGAATATGTTGTTAGGCAAAACCCGGGCAAGAAATGCTACTTCTACAAAGATGGGAAGCATTTTTTTAATCATAGACTATACCACTAAACCGGGCGAAATTAGCACCTTTCGACTTTGGGGGGTTCTACCTTCATGAGTTGCAACCAAATATCGAACAACTTTGTGAGATTCAGTCAAAGTTCCGTTCGAAAGAACGGGTACGAAGCCTCGAGGCAAATGCAAAAGCATTATAACCTGGGTATCTAGAATGGGCTAACCTGGTCTGACTTCAGGCCTTTCCCTAGAACCCCACAAAGGTGGTCCCATGGAAGTTCTGATTCAGGTCCAATAATCACAAATCAAGAGAACTTCACTGCCCTTAGTGGTCTGGCACATTTTCGCACAAAAAAAATCAGCATTTTAGACTTGAATTTTCACAGGACATCAACTTGCAAAAGAGGACGTGAACCGGCCTCCTGAGACCCCTCTCACATGGCCCTAATAAATGTTAGCCCCCTCGCCTAGTCAGAAATATCTTACATCACTGCTGCCGACAAAGTGGAACAGACTCTAGACCATCAGTGACGGATTCTAAGTTTTCTTTCTTTTTGCAACCTGAAATCACATGCACTTACTAATTTCGCAGGGCGAAATACCTTCACCCAATCAATCATTTGAGCTACGCCCAGTCTGGACAGAGATACCTATAGGCTACGAGTTTTTCACAATTCATCAATTGTAATCCTACTGCTTTGACTAATTCGTGGAAATTTGGACTGGAGAAAAGGCAAAGTGAGAAAAAGGCCTGAATTGTTTCTGTCTGACTTTTCGTATAACATGCCCGGCCAATATTACTGCTCCCACTTGGAAATGGTCCCGTACGCCTATGGCTTTTCCCTTCGATCCCACCCAAGTACCGTTGGGGCATACCCCTGGATCCCCGCAACGAAGCCAGAATAGAAGGTAATGAAAAATACCATGTGCTATATTGCGTAATCATCTTAGTATGCACAATGACAACTTTTTTGTCTGTCTCTTACCAATCACACATGTAGATTGGTTGCTATCGATCTGTCAAGTTCCGGCGATCTGGCGGCATTAAAAGCTGACATTTTCCGTGTACGCTTCGCGCCAATCAATGATGGCCACTCCGCTTAGATGGGTCTTTGCGTCGATGTGTCTCCCCACCCCCCCCACTTTTCAAACGGTATCGCGCCCCGTGTGCATACTATGTCCCACTGTTGTACTTTCCTGGTATTCCTTGTATTTGACAGGGAACATTGCAGTCAATGAGGGACACGCCTTCCCAATAGAATGAAGCATCGTGAAAACAAGAGACCATAGTGCTACTAGTTTTCATTTTTTCTTAAACAATAAATACTCCCCCCATCCTATACTCCTCAAAAGCTTCACTCATTCATATTAAACTCATTATTTTCATCATTTATCGAATTAGACAGTCAAGTTAAAATCTTTGTACGTGGGTGTTTCTCTTGTGTGTGTTTTTTCCCCCCCTTTTGTTGGAATCTTCAACATCATCCGCTGATTCTCTCTCCCAAACCATCCGGCGTATTACAAGGCGTTAAAGAAAGAAAAAGAGGGTTCGAAAGAAAAGAAGAAGAAACCAATCAAATAGGGGAGGTACAGCATGGGAAATTATGCAATCTGGTCAATTCCGTTCCCGTGGGGAACAACTCCGTAAATCTCCCCCAGCTCAGCGACCTATAGTCGCAGCCCGGGCGCAGAGCAGCGCGCAACGCAGGCCCCGTCCGCGAATTCGCCATGCTTCTCATCGGCAGCACCCTGCGCACCAATCCGCAGCGGCCATAAACTCGGTAAACTATTCCTTCTAATATTCTGGTGATCCGGTTATTCTTTTCGTCACTCAGTACAGCAAACATGACACGTTCGGACTTTTCAACCAAAACTTGGAGAATGAGCATTTCCTCCTCTTAGCGTGGGACTTAAAATGAGACGCGACGGCCAAACGAAGCATAGGTTTGTTGGTCCACGCCAATCTAGTAAGTGACATATACGTTATGTTCTATACTTCTCCTCCTTCTCTCCCTTCTTGGAACAACCCTAATAGGAAACACAACCCCTATCGGGGAGTAAATATGAAGATTCGTCGAGAAAGACAAATGGGGAAAAAATTGTGTGATATTTTATATTGTGATGTAGAGGGTAGGGCGAGGCATGCGTCGTATCCCCCTTGCCCAGTCAGGGGCCAGTGCTTCATCCACTGCTACTCCCAGAGGCAGGTGAACATGCTGCGTGATAGTTTAACCGGGTCCACTGATCTGCGAGTTGCTAGCGTATCCTGCGAGAACCACAAAAGAACACTCGTTGAACACTGTGCGGCCATATTTGAAGGACTAGAACTTTTCCATTGTACAAGCTACCATGGAGAGTGTAGGGGGGGGAGGGCAATCGCCTCATAGGCGGTGCTCTCCCAGTAAACCGTCGGGCATAAGTGACGGTGGCAAACATCGGGTTAATTCTGCTTCCGTTTCATGTATGTGTTTCAGATACCCTGGCATTTGAGAGAAAAAAGAGAGATTAATTTCCTTTTCTAATCCGCAAAGTAATTTGCATTTTTCGAAACGATCCTTCCCAGTTTTCAGAGCAGAAATAAATGATTTAGTAAGAAAAACCTTCCTATCTGGCGGAATTAGGGTTTTTTTTTCGAAGGGACATACGGGGCGGAAGTGCATCAAGTCTTTATGTGTCTGCACCCGCCACAAACCGCGCATGGACATTGCTCTTATATCTCTGATCCCTCTATTGCTGCCCGCTGGCCTGCGTAGTGTCCTTTCGTGTCTCTTCTTCTCCATCGATGCCTGCTGGTCGGCTGGCTACTTCAATCACCTACACGGGCAACAGTACTGGAAAATATCATGCTAAATATGTGTTGCAGTAAGTGGTTCTAGCTAAATATCGTGCTAAAATATGTTGGTAGAATGTGGTGCTAGCAAATATGGTGGGCCAAATAGTGGTGCGTACTTCAGTTGGTAGTTATGATGGACAATATCCGCACTGTTGTCTTCACAGCTATATGGATATTGTCCATTTCGAGACACCCCCGGACCAAATGCCACTGACAGAGCTCCGTGCCTTGATTCATGAACAATAGCTTATACTGTAGATGCATGTACCGGGAGACGAACCCCATCCACCCCTATGGGAAATGCATTTTTGGAAGGTTGACGGGGTCACCTAACATATGCCTGTTAAAATGGTACTAACCGGTATTTTATGTAGCAGGCCTATTTATGGAAAAACATACGAAATATATGTCGAAAAGGGTTATCTCCCCCGATCAGACGATACCAAATAACCCTAACCGTATAGGAGCTGGCTATTGCTCAATGCTGCGGAACCTCCGCTGGTTTTGAGGAAACCCCATCGGTAACAGTGCACATACTTATGTGTGTGGGAGTATCAGTGATAGATCACCTAATGATCTGAGGTAACCGAGGCATTAACACCAGAATTACGGTTGCTGTAGCCGAGCAAACTTAACATGTTATGTTAGATTATCTTAATCGTGTCTGTCGGTTTGTTAGATGATTCGTGTTGAACTTCCAAATAGTGTCTCCTTGACACTTTTTTAATTAATAGTCTTTGTTAAGCGTTGATATTCCCGATCCATGCTGCTTTAATATCCACACTCACGAGATGTCTGAGTGCGGCCAACCATAACATCAGTCCCTGTATCACAACCATGGAGATATATATTGACTGATAGGGACGTTAAACTGCTTTTTGTGTGCCATTTTTCAAAGTCCGTCGAGTTTACTCTCTATCTGGCGACTTTCTTCTAACCGTCTGCCCCGACGCATACCTTTGCTGTTTCCAGTAATGATAGAGAGCACAGTTCCAAGATTCCGAAACATCTTCCGTGAGTGTAACCCTGTTCCAGAATACGCTGAAAATAACTCGAAAGTCGCCGTCCTTACTGGAGCACAGAAACACATAATTAATTCGAAATTGCAAGTCGATTTGCGTCTGGCAGGAAACACCCTCTAGAACGTGAGGTATAACATACGAGCAAAACAAGAGCTAATTAATCTGTCATATATGAAGCTTGAACTAGAGGAGGCTTCAAACGAACATATTCTAATATTCTTACGGAATCGAATCCATGTTTGCTCGAAATCACATGTCACTCCATGCTCTGTTAGTAGGGCGCTGTCGAGGCATAGCAACAGGTTCCACACTGACTTTGCTCTGCATATAGCTTCAGTAACGCATGTCCGGGGCTTGGTATCTAAGTGAGGTAACACGAGTTGGATGTGTTACCTAAACGATGCTACCCATACTAATATTGCAATTGCTTGTTCGCGTGTAGCTCACTCGGGGACGAATGTCTTCAAATGGTTACAAGCATCATTCTGCCATTGCCTCCCCAGTTAAAATAATAGCTCCATGGTACCAATAGTTGTTTTTTTAAAAAAAACCTATTGAATAGATAGGACATCTAGGTTTCTGAAAGGCTAGACAATATCCGTGCTTAATGACAGACTAAGTTTTAACCCCAGCGCATCTCACATGCGAGAGGTTCATCAATGTCAACTTTAGGTACCAGATGGAAAAAAAATCCCTCGTACAGGTCTCCTGCAGTCAGTGGCTATACTCGACCAATGTTGAGGTCTCGAGTTGATTAGTGGCATTCCAAACCATTTCCTCCTCCCCCCTTGTCGTAGCTGTTTTTCGCGCGGTAATCGGGCATGCTGACCGGCCAACTTTCTATTCTTCAAAGTCAGTCGAGCCATCCTGAGTAGTGATAAATGTTTTCGGTTGGCCTGCAACTCTGTTTGGTTCTGTAGCTGGTATGACATCGATCTATATCAGTCTATCCCACAACACTAAAGTGGGCCCGTGTCTGATTCCGCCACCTCTGCCTCGGAAACTCTCGCCGATTGAAATCTGAAACTTAGTAGCCTACACATTCCGCCCGCGTGAAGTCCCTCGGATGATTTCGAAATTGGGATTACTGCACCTCTGCTGCCCTCTATTTTGCATGTTTTACACAAAAATTAATTGCGTTTTATTATCCGATTTACCGAAACTCGGTTGATGGGAACCAAAGTTGGTCCTCGAAAATCATGATGGTGATTTTCAAGGTCACCGGAGGTCAAATTTGTCATTTTTTCTTCTTCTTGCGATGTTTCACCAGAGGTCATTTTTTTCTGACTTCGTCGATTTTTTGAACAGACTCTACCGGTAGATGTGGACCGTTGTTATTCTTACACAATATGAACGGTCATTTCAAGGTCACAGGATGTCAAATTTGCATGAACCATGCAAAAGTTGTCGTATTTAACAATAACACTTGAGGAATGTCGACAACAGTTGGACCTGGATAACAGGTAGGGGGCATTTCAGGTCACTGGAGGTCCAAATGGACATAATTTATTTTGCTCCCTCAAAACGAGGTCCACAAAGGCTGGTTTCTGCGGGATATACACGTCGGTGGTTTTCACTCTCTCTACTTTCTCACATGTCCTATATATTATACCAATGATATCCTAATACGTATTTTCCGGAATGATTGCTTGTAGCAAGTTCAGATTTGGTAATTGTTATAGATCTAATCGAAAACTAAATGTCGGCACAATTGCGCGTGGTGGATGAATGCCCCATAATATCTAAATAAGCATTAACTTCATGTATACGTAGCAACTGTCAAAAAGCAACGTGCGTTTTGATTCGATATTTTCCTTTTCTTTCGTAACGGCATACAGCTACTGTAAACGGCAACCGTCCACTTTCGTGCCAGGTGTTTGCAAACGATTTATTGCCTCTCAAGGAAATCTGATCAATATAAATGAGTGCGGAGCTCGGATATTGTCGTCTGGCCATTTTGCAACCGAGACGAGCGGCGGCGGTCTTTCGCCTCAGCTGCAACTCAGCATTTATACTGTATCGTCATATGGTATTTCATGAAATAGTTCCGACATACCGCGAGACGATAATATCATGCCAACAGGAGCGTCCATTATTTTCCCCCCCCCTTTTGGGGTTCCAAAACACGACTGCCGCCTGTTTCGAATGAAAATAACACACCCAGAAAAACCTAAACGATGAGCCTATAAATACAATAATTTGGGAGTTGTGATCACGGCTCTTTTCAGCACGTAAGTTCGAAGAATCTACTGCGCATCTCGAGTTTTTAGTTTATTAGTTTAAACTTCCAAAGGCAAACGGCACAGTCGATTATTCACCGGTTGGCTGTACACTATAATGTCTATTTAAGCAAAGAAGTCTAATAAACTTCGTTACGCATTCATTTCTTTTACTTTCAGGTCCTACAGTCACTCACAAAGCCCCCGCTTTCAAGAGCAATAGAACATACCTTCTGCATTGGTATGGTTATATTCCATCGAAGGGGGAATGGGAATGGAAATAAAATATTAAAAGGTGGCGGGATTCCTGAATTCAAATGAAGGGCAAAATACAATACGAGTACTGAAGCAATCGGACTAGTCATCTGGCTGGTTTTTGTTCGATGTCTATTTCTTTTTGATTTAACTATCACCAGTGTAATTTATATGTGGAAAGCCCCCAAAGTTTGGGGTTTGCCTTGCCTGCACATGGTTGAATGGTAAGTAGAGAACCCCATTGTTCACAGTTCGGTATAGCAAATACAATCATGATGTCTACAATGGGGCGTTCGAGCCTTATGTGACAGGGGAACACGTCGCCCCCCCCGCCGCCCCACTTTTCGATCCTCGATGAAGGAGAAAGTACGTGTCCGTTACACACCGGTATCCGTTACGTGGCTGCGGTGGGGCTGAAAAAATAGTGAAAACACCCACAAAGACCAACTGGCCTTTATTCTCCGAACCCGATGTCCAAAATTTCCGCTCGCTGGGCGCAGAGACGACCTTTTTAAATCTTCTATAATGTCGTGAGCGATGCTTTTTAAGGCATATTCCTGGCGATCTGAAGCTTTATTATATGCAATTTCCTCACTCAAAACATAAGTGAGACTATTCTAATTGCTGTTTTTAAACAAAGGTCGATTCACAATAAACGTAAATGGCATTGTATGACACGACGGCGTTGGCCAATACTAAGCGGAATGAGGATCAGACTTGCTCCACAACACATTTCTGGAGTAAAAGCAAGTTTGCCAGATCGGGAACAACCCGCTTGGGCACAGAATAGGCACATTCAGGGCATACAAAACCGGCCGAAGTGGATATGGCCCAGCAATGTCACAGATTGCGATTTCTCTTGTCGAAAGCCGAAAGTGAGGCAAAATTTGTCAATCTGTCAAGTTTGGAAAAACTCGTCCGTTTCGGTATCCTGATGTTGATTTCGCTTCAGTACTGTCGACCAGCACGATAGCTATGAGATTCTTGAACAATTTTTGAGGTGCAATTTTGTAATTCTGGGACTCTATTTTACAAATTGCTTCCTAGACATCGCATTTCTGGCTAGCTGAATTCATCGATAGCGATGCCTCCAATTCTGAACAATATATATCCTGCACCTTCAATTCAAACAAAAACAGCAGTCCGTGGCCCATGATCCGAACGAGACAGCAAACAATTGTGTAGCGCGTCGAGATATTCCCTACCTTGTAATGCGCTATTAGGATGAATATGTTAATTTTAGCAAAACCCGGCTGGCAGAATGCGTATTCTAGCAAAGATGGGAAGATTTTTTAATCATAGACTATAACCAGGGAAACCCGGGCGAAATTAGCACCTTTCGACTTTGGGGGGTTCTACCTTCATGAGTTGCGCAACAAAATTCGAACAAACTTTGTAATATTCAATAAAAGTTTCCTCTAAAGAAACGGGTACGAGCCTACGAGGCAAAGCAAAGAATTATACCCTGGGTTATCTAGAATGGGGGCTAACCGGTCTGCCTTCCAGGCCTTTTCCCTAGACCCCAACAAAGGTGGTCCCATGGACGGTAGGATTCAGGCCCATAACCAAAAGAAGAGAACTTCTGCCCCTTAGTGGACAGCACTTTTTCGCACCAAAAAAAAACACATTTTAGAGCTAATTTTCACCTAAAGAAAGCCAAACTTTTCAAAGAGGACGGGTGAACCCTGGTAAACTCTGACTGCCGGAGACCCCTCTCACAGGGCCCCTATAAATGTTAGCCCCCTCGCCTAGTCAGAAATTATCTTACATCACTGCGGCCAGACAAAGTGGAAACTAAATCTAGACCTAGTGACGGATTCAAGTTTTCCTTTCTTTTGCAACATTACATCCAACATGGCACTTACTAATTTCGCAGGGCGGAAAATACCTTCACCCATAAATTCAATTTGAGGCTACGCCCCAGTCTGGACAGAGAGTAACTAGAGGCTACAATAGTTGTTCCCAATTCATCAATGTAAATCCAGACTGCTTGACTAAAATCGTGACATGTTGGAATTGATCAAGGCAAAGTGAGAAAAAAGCCTGAATTTTCTGCTGACTTTTTTCGTATAAAATGCCCGGCCAATATTATCTCCCCAATTGGAATGGCCCGTACGCCTAATGGCTTTTTTTCTTTTTCCCGATCCCACCAAGTACCGTTGGGCATACCCCTGGATCCCACTCCAAAGAAGCCAGAATAGAAAAGGTTATAAAAAACCATTGTTGGTTAATGCGGTAATCATCTAGTATGCACAATGACAACTTTTTTGTCTGTCTCTTACTTAAATCACACATGTAGATTGTAGCTAATCGAGTCTGGCAAGTTTTCCGGCGATCTGTAGGGTATGAAAGCTGACCGTTCCTTGTACGTCGCGCCAATCAATGATGGCACTCCGCTAGAGGGTTCATTGCGTCGTGTGTCCCCCCCCCCCCACTTCAAGGATCGACGCCACGTGTGCCATAAATATGTCCCACGGGTAACTTTCTGTTTCCTTGTTTTGACAGGGAACATTATGCAGTCAATGAGGACACCCTTCCCAATAATAATGAAGTACATCGTGAAAACAAGAGACCATAGTGCTACGAGTTTCTACATTTTTTCTTACAATAAATACTCCCCATCCTTATCTCAAAAAAGCTTCAATCATTTATTTAAACTCATATTATTTTCATTCATTTCTCGAATTAGACAGTCAAGTTAAAATATTGTACGGGGGTGTTCTCTTGTGTGTGGTTTCCCCCTTTTGTTTGGAGATCTTCAAATCATCGCTGATCTCTTCCCACCATGCAGGCGTATTAAACGGGACGTTTTTAAAGAAAGAAGAAAGAGACGAAAAAAAAGAAAAAAAACAAAATCAAATAGAGGCAGTCTACCTAGTTACAGCATGGACATTATGCAATTTGTCAATTCGTGACAGTTTGGTAACAACTTCTAAATCATCCAACAGTCCTAAGCGGCCTATAGTCCCGAAGCCCGGCGCAGAGCACGCGCAACGCAGGCCCGTCCGCAGAAGTCGCCATGCTTCTCAGCGGCAGCACCCCTGCGCAGCCAATCCGCAGCGGAGCCCATAATAAAAATCGGGAAACCTCACGTTTCCACTTCTAATGATTCTGTGTATCCGGTTATTCTTTTCGTCACTCAGTACAGCAAACATGACACGTTCGGGACGTTTCAACCAAAAACTGGAGAATGAGCATTTCCTCCTCGTAGCGGGACTTAAAATGAGAACGCCCAGACGTGCAAACGAAAGCATAGGTGGTTGGTCCACGCCATTCTAGGGTAGAGACATTACGTAAGGTCTATACTTTCTCCTTCTCTCCCCTTCCATTGGACAACCCTAATTAGGAAACTGCAAACACCTATCGGGGAGGATATTGAGAAGAATTCGTCGGAGAAAGAAAAAAATGGAAAGAGGGGGGAAAAAAAAAGGACGACATGAACATGTGTGCTATTTATAGTCTGAGGTAGAGGGGAGGGCGACGGCAGGCCTTCGTATTCCCCCCTTGCCCAGTCAGGGGACACGTGCTCATCCAGCGCTACGCCACAGAGGCAGACGTGTGAAAAATGCTGCGTGATAGTTTTACCCGGGTCACTGATCTGCGAGTTGCTAGCGGTACTCCTCGCGAGAAACAAAAAGAAAGAACCTGTTGAACACTGTGCGGCCATATTTGAAGGACTAGAACTTTTCCATTGTACAGTAATAGTGCTTGGAGGAGATCTGTGAGAGCTGCAATGTACCTCTCTCCCACTACACAGTGAATAAATTTTGATGTCACAAAGGATGACGATGATGATAAAATGCATGCGAAAGCTGGCTTGAAGCTGTGAACACATCATTGCAGTATTGAACTAGACATGTGCAGGCGGTAAACCGCCCACGCGTATATTCCCGCCTTTGAGCAATCATTAGGAAGAAGTAACTAACATCCCATAAGGACTCCATTTGGTCAGAAACCAATTCAAGATAAACTTCATCCACCAATTTTGTTTTTACCCATGGACGTTACAAACATGTCAATCAATATGCAAATTTGACCCACAATGGCCTTTAATTGACTTTAACTTTGTCAGGAACAAATGTATCCCACCAAGTTTCGTTCAAATCTGACAAAGTTTGGAAAATCGCAAATTTAATCTCCGATGACCTGTGAAAGGCTGCCACATTTTTTCGGGATCAGCTATAGTGCCTACCACCAAGTTTCGTTCAAATCCGACTAACTTAAACATTTTGCGTAATTATTCACATGAGCGCCTCAGCATTGCAGTAAAGCCCACTTTCGAACTAATCCGAGATTTCACTCGGGCGACATGTGTACTCAGTTTCAGATCAATCGGATGAAGCGTTGAACGTTAAAGTTATTGCGCTAACGCCTAAAGTTTCCATCGGCGGAGGCGGAGCCTGTGACAGCGGAGGCGGTGGCTACACACCCAAACCCATGGCAATTCCACGTCGTCGGGGTATAACTCCTACATTGTCGGCAATACAGAATGAAAATGAGTTGAATGGACACTTAGTTTACTTTCAGTGAAATTGTGAGTTGCTCACCCTTCTCTTAAACAAGCGCTTGAATTCCAATGCAAGTGTAGGAAATATAGCCTACAGTATCTGACCGCGATACTGTGACTTCAACTTCGCGACTACATATATTCCCTTTGACTCCATCAAGTAAGCAAATACCATTTGGGGCCAAATTACCCCGAGATGTTCTTTGGGACCTCAAGTACCTGAACACCCCATATGCACCACGAGTCAACGATAACGCTAACCAAATTTCATGATCATCCAGTCCGATCCGTAGAGAAAGAATCACTTTGATCGGTCACTCCCAGGATCACCATGTTTGACCAATATTGACCCATAGATGGTTTGACCTCAGATTGACGAACACCCCATTAGCCACTGATAACATGACCAAAATATCATGAACTAATTGCAATAAATCTGTGGGAGTATGAACCATATTTTACTATTCCAGCAAAATGTCCTATGACTTCGAATTCCTGAACATTCAATATGCATCATTGACCAGTGATAGATAATATAATAGTAACCAACCAACTATCATCCAACTGTGTAGGAAACAAGAACGCAACTCTGCGTATTATTCTTTGCCATATTTTTTGGGCCTATACGAAACTTCATTATCAAATTGAGAACCCACACAAGTTGTTGCACTTACGCTAAAGAAACAAGTGAACGTATAGGTATGGCCTGGCTGTAAATACAGAGAGCATCAGGCTAATAATACATACAGTGAAACTTAGTTGTAATCCCCCGTCCCCTTTATGTAAAATAATCGGGACTAAGAATATAATATAATATTTATTCACAGTTTCTGTTCCTCAAAATGGCAGTGACGTTGCGGAGAAAAAAATCAAGGTACAGCAACATGGATGTGAAAAGTGTTAAGGCCTAAGTGTGCATGTGAAATCAATGCAATGCGTGTCATCACCTTCATGTTCCACCAGTGGTGGGAATTCGGGAGTACAGAAATTCTAGGAGACGGATTCATCCAGCGTTCAAAATGTCCACAAGCAGGGCAGGAAGTCGTCTGTTGAGATGAAAGAGTTTTTAGTCCTATCGATTGTCTCCGTGCAGCATATTTGGAGCAGAAACAAAGGCTCGACTGGAAATGGGCGAACGAGAAGACAATCAAGCCAAACAAAGTCGATTTCTTGTCCTAGTCGATGGCACATTAGTAGTCAAGTCACGGAGGGGGTGAAGAGGTTCCTAACCCAAGTGTGAAGGGAATGAAATTAGGGAATGATTTCTGAGATGACTGATGCCGGGGCTGGAGGGTCTTCTGAAAGGCAAATTATCCGGTTGCTAGGCAATTATTCTCACATACATCCACTTTTTGATCACTTCCGTCTCGGTCGTCTTCAATTCGTCACAAAGTGAACATTCTTGCATTATCTGCCAATTCAGTTTGAAATCCATAACAGCAAGTGCGTAGGAACCGGTGGCAGGGGCGCCAGTACTTCCCAAGGCCAAAAGTCGGCTTTCCCTTTTGTATATAGATTTTTTTTTTTTTTTGGGGGGGGCAATTGTTGATCCCGTGTTCCTGACGTTTCGCGAGTTCCTGTAGCCGCTCTCCCACGTACGTGTGCCAGCTATATAGGGCCTACTACTCTATACTTATGAGTACTTATACGTATAAGTATAGGAACTTGATATATCGCTCATTATTACTGACGCGTATTCAAGGGCGATTCAAGAAACAAAAAAACGACCAAAAACAGAGACACAATAACTACATTAAGGATATCATACATGGCTCACAAATGTTCTGGTGAACAAAAACGTCTTGAGGTTTTTCTTGAAGGTAGCGAGAGAAGTGCTGGAAGTGACATGAGCAGGCAGAGCGTTCCACAGCTTTAGATCAGCTACGCTAAACGACCAGTCAGCGAAGGTGCTGTTCCTGGTGAAGGGGACATCGAGTACACGTCGAGTCGCTGATCTAGTACTGTAACGAACGGTCGACGTGTAATAGATTAACAAGGTAGGCAGGAGGCAGGTTATGATGACATTATCCGTTAGGCGGTTGGTTTTCACCGTACATACTACCATCAGGCAGTGCGAAAACATGTTCAGTGGTTGACAATAGCCTATTGTTACACTTCAATATCATGTCATGGTTGTGTTCCCTGGACATGAGCTGCTCTTTTTATTGCAATATTTATTGCTATTTCAGTCTTACATTTATTCTGTATTTTGTGTATTCTTTGTCTCTGCGTATTTCATAGTTCCATAGTCATGCTATTTTTGTATTGTGTTATATTCAAATACTTGTACTCTTCGTAACGCACTTCGATCCACGGGAGGAAGGGCGATATAACACTGTAATATAATAATAATGAAGCAATTCCGGACTATTTAATATAATAATAATAATAATAATAATTGTTTCTTATTGTCCAAGGAAGATATTTTCTCTGGATATAAGCAATTACTCGAACACCCGTCCAATTTTTTTATATACAATGCAAAAAAAATTATTTTCCAGTGTAAACAAGATAACAAAATTCCGAACACATTGTGGATTTCAGCTATAAATTTAAGTTTTCAATGGAAGTTGAAACGTGTATTTCGAAAAATGTCAAATGTAAACGTTATTTTACGTATAGTGAGTCAGTTGATACTTTCATTTTTCATGATGACCTGCTATCTGAAAATGTATTTAATGTAATTGATTTAATTATATGATTGTGTTTCTGCTTTGTATCATTTATATGATGTTCAAGAAGAAGAAATAAAATATGGATGAAAAAAAATAGTAACCAGTACCCTTCCCGAGGCCAATGCCGAGACTGAGGCCGGCTGAACGTATATAAACAATGTTAAATTTCAATTGGGTAGAATTGTCACCCGTAAACCTTTCGACATAAAACAACGCACTTTCTAAGTGTCTTCATAACTAGACATGACCATTTTTGTTAGTTAATCACTATTGGCCGATACTGAGTACATTAAACTGTAAAATACACACCTGTAACATTTGGTATTTGTAAATTGTCGGCTATATATTTTGGTCTAAATGGTTGAAATCTACTCACACCACGGAAAAAACACACATCCTGACCAGGCCTCAGCAAGGGGAAAACTGATCATATATAAAGGTTGAACGGACAATTACACATCATACTGCTCCCTCTGCAATTAACATGATCGCGTGCAGTTTCCATGATTGCAAGCGACAAAATGATAGTAGGGGCGCCTTATGTCATTTTTCGAGCTAGGCTAATTGATAATTAATAGGATAATTGATTCTATTGCATTTTCCGGCCATTTCGAATTATGCTGAATCCAAAAATCGAGGGTTCCATTTTTCCGCCATGGTTTTTCTCGCGGCCATTCTGGAATTTCAAAATGACCGCCATCCTTTATAGGAAAGTGATCATAACTCCCTTTTCATAGCACATACAGACTGGTATCGTGACTAACATTAATGATGTCGTCATGGTGCTATCTAAATGGTAATATCACCATCACCTACCAGACTACATGGCGGCCATCTTGATTAAAAAATGGCCGCCGTTTCCGTCGAAAAATCAGCTAATCATCCTGATCTCACGAGCTATGGGACGGTTCTTCAGTTAATACTTACCTTAGACATGGTGTTAGATCTTAGTACTTTGTAAAACTAATCAGGCAGCTCTCTGGGATCAGAGATTGATCTGGGGATAAAGCATGTGTTAGCAATTAGGGGAATACTTGTTGAAAACTATATCAACATTAAATATGTCACAAAAAGCAAAAACCAGACGATGAACCTGGCAAAAATCTTTGTGTGGACCAACACTATAAAAAAAGGGATTCACAGCAATTGACCTCTGAGATAGATAGGCAAAACAAATCACATATTTGTAAACGTAGTATTATTCAGGACGTATATCAGAATGCGATTACAATACGACCAATGGAATTCTCTTAACTGTTTAGCTGTTCACATATAAAGCTTCCAGAACTCCGAGTGTCCCTATCAGTATGAATGTCATTTAGGTTTAACAGGAATACGCACGAGGACCCAACTATCAATCGCCACGGGCCTCTAATCATTTTTAAAGCGCACTACCCCCAGTGGCCATCCGTGTCCGTTGCCCCCCTTCCGACTCCAGACTCTGGGGGACGCCGTTCTGCCGCCGCAAGACATAGAGCCAACGTCACGGCAGGAGTAGGACCACACCCAGTTGTCTGCCTGTTCAGTGGGACCCGTGAGTGGTAGACCCAGAAAACCCTGAAACCATCCAGAGAAGATGGGGTCAAAATTGCTGCAATACGAAAACAAATGGTTTTGCGACTCAGGCTTTTGAATAAACGGTAGCCATTCCATAAACAAAATAACACGTAATACGTCGTATACTTTTGGCAGCACACCCCCGGCGATGTCTACCCCCACAGACCATCCGCAATGAAGACTGTTTAACATCCCCGGCGATGTATAAAATTGACCAAGTTCTCGGACTATAAAACTACGCGTATTAGTGGTAGATGCACTGTAGAACCTCCATATTCTCACAGTAAAGGTTTGACCTGAAGTGCCCACCAAAACAAAGTCAAACACACAGGAAAACTATAAACAAAGGACAGTGTCTACTCTGGAATCCATTCGCTGGCCCCTGGCCAACCCATAATCCCTATCACAGTATGCCTCCAGCTAATCCTTTACCCGAGACATGTTACGTAACCGTCTGTAACCAGTTATACAAGTCCAACCAAAGTAAGAGGGGATTCGTGATTCCTTGACATAGGCCCCCATTCTGAGTTGCTACATTCGCTAGCATTCATTAATGAACAATCAACCTTTCATTCTTCTAATCGTTTAACTGTCTCAAGAAAAAAAATTAAATCCTGCTACTATCATCCTTAATACCAAATGAATAAACTCTCTGTATAAAAGCCAATCCTTGTAAGCTCCGAATCGGCATTATATACAAGGGTCACAATCAGCATTGGCGATTTTCAATACACCAGTATTCCTTCTACCGGACTAATCCTTCACACATCTACTGGATACTCTGCTCCGAAGTTCTCTGATCCTTTAATCACCCTAATAACATAACGGTAATTCTGCAAGCAGAGTGCCCAACGCATAACTCTGCTATTACGGAGTTTCGCCTGTGGTGAATTATGAAGTTGCCAACTGGATTTCACCTCTTTGATGTGGGAACGACGACCATTGCTTTGGAGTACTCGTACCAAGACCCCTGACTTCACTGCAGTCCTCAATACCTGTACACCATATTAATTTTCTTTCCAGGGAGGGCCCCGCAGGCCTTGCTTTTTGATTTTCACATAGGCTAGGCTCTATCCTAGTGTAACAGACCTAGCCAGGCTTTGCCTACCACACTCACCACACTATGGGCACGGGGATCTTGTGTTGCAGGTACGACAGGCAATGACTTTAGGGCCTTTTGCTGTCGTTTCGGGGTTTTGTACTCGCCGTTTGAGGGTGTTCCTCCCTTTGGGGCTCCTTTTCCTTTAGGGATAGACTGGGCGGCCCTTTCCATTCCCGTTTTTCTGAGCTTTGGCCCTCCATTCGTCGGCGTGACGATAACCGCGAAGACAGAAATGGTTAGGATATATTCATCGAAGGTTCCTCTCAATGAGTTGTTTGTGTTTTCAGATAGCCCCCACAATACAAGAGCGACAGTTCGTGAGGAGGGTGGTCATTCCATCTAACCCATGTGATCATGATCAAGGGGGGGGGTGGCCTAGATCTGATCCTGAATCATGTTTTGTATTTTCACTTTGCAGTATTACGTTGAGCAAATGTTTTGAATACCGTCCTCACTCTACCTTGGACTTTCACGAACTCTGCACGAGGTGGTGGGCATGTGCTCCCACGGCTCCGTGTGCTTTTTGCGAACCGTTGGAATTTCCCTCGCTACGATAGACTGCCCAGTGGATCCCGCGCAAATTGGCTGCAGCTGAGGAAGGGCTTGGAAGGCTTTCTTGTTTCGTCTTTTGACTCCGGCTCGACACATCCGTCGGGGGAGGGGGCAACCAGGAGCGTTGCTGCCGTTCGCCCGGCACGGACGGGATTTTCCGGCTTGAATACCAAGAATTCCCAGCACGGAGAGGCAGACTTGTTCCGATCCCTGGGGTGTTCTACCGGGTTTGTCACAACCGGTCGGCTGGGCACGGACAGGTGCCCGGGCGTAACAAGTCAAGCGCCTGCCGCAGAGAGGCAGACAGGCCTCAGCGCTCCGGGTGAGCCCCCTGGACGTGGTCCCAGGTCTGTATCTCGCCGTGTCGGGGGCGGCCTGGAGAAGCTCGGAAGAGGAAACCCTGCTCCCTACTTCCGGACCCGTTGCTTCGGACCTGGCGGTCATGGAACCCAACGAGTTGGCCTCTAGCCCAAGCATCCGGTAACAGCTTGGCAGGCCACAATGGCGCGGGCACCCGTAGGCTCCTCATCTCGACGAACCATTCAGGTGGGAATCTTCTGTGGGGATACTACCTCCCGAAGGGCGCCCGGAAATCCGGAAATGAGAGCCGCCGCATTCCTCCGAGTTACCCTTCGCGGTCGGAAAACGGCCGGGACTCCAAACTCGTCGGCCAGGGCCGTGGGTACCCTGTTGCATTCCAGCCGGGAAGTCACACCGGCTGCAGTGCCTCTGTCCTGGGTGTGGCAACTTTGGATGGAACGGTTTTCTAGGATAACAGCTATCCGGCCCCGTGAGGATTTGTCCGGCTTCGCTCCCGGGTCGCCTGCCAGTGCGGTACAAGGACAAATCCGCAATCAAAAGTCTCGTACATATTCCAGCCACGTCATAGCGGCTCCCGCGGCGACGTTCAGCGGCAAGAAGACATTGAGCTAGAGGTTCCTGACCTCAACCCCCATAGGCCCCACCCGTCTCCCGCGCCGGGTAGGCGCTAGGTTGGGGCAAGAGTCGAGCTAGGGTTTGGGTCCGACATGCTCCAGTGTCGGCCAACAAGCTTCTTTGTGGGAGCCCGGCGTCACCAGTCACCTCAGGATTCCTTGGCGCGGCCTGGAAGATGGCCCGGGATTCGCTCTCCCAACTCTGCAGTCCTCTGCTGTGTTCCCATCGGGTGGGTTAAGAGTCCGCATCTCGTGTCTCTCGTCTCTCGGGTGGACGTACAAAATTTATCTACCCTTTTGCCACTGTCCATACCGGTCAATGATCGTTTGAAGTACCACCTGAACTTCTGACTTCAGAGGACCAGTTCAAGGACCAGACCTCCGCCGTCCCCACTCGGCGTTGTCAGACATCATCGGTCTGCGAGAGGGAATCAAGTTTGCCTCTTCTTTTCCTCTCCCCATTGCGAAATTTTCGCTCTCTCCATAAGCCCGATGAGCGGGTATTTCTCATGAGACATCGTTGCGTCAATCTCCCTCGTTTGGGGGGGGGATCCGTAGCGCGAGTAACGTTGACCATCTGGCTTCTTTCTTTCTCCATTCGTCTGTCCGGGAAGCCGCCGAGAACCATTGAGTCATTGGGGGGGTCCCGGGGCGGTGCCCAGGCTATCAATGTCGGCCTCAAGGGGCTCCCCTTCTAGGCAAGGACTTTTCGAGAGGCATTCGGGATTGCCTCCAGTCGGAGGTCACCAAGGTGAAGGCCCTGAAAGGGGCTGCCTTTGCGTCCATCAGCCAAAGGGGATCAGTCTGCAAACCGCTCCTTCCGTTCTCGCAACAGATTTCGTCGTCGGGACTCTTGATCCTTCTTCGATAGGACCCTCGTCCTAGTGGTCCTCATACCAATTTCGCCCCGGCTCCAGCCAACGTCGTAACCCAACAGGATGAACTCCTGTTAGGTTACAATAGTTCCTGGAGTTGGAATGGGTCAAACCGGAACGATTCCGACAGCTCTCCAACCGCCGCCCTACCACGCGGGATGGGGTGAAGCCCACCCTACCGCTCTCCCGGTAGAAGGGATGTCCTCCATGTCTTGTGCCCAGGCAGCTGATGAACCATATCAACTGTGCATCATATTTTCCATGTGCTTGGTTCAGTGCTCGCCCGCAGTGAATGCATGACGATTTCCTCGATACCCAACGCGTACTTGCCTCCCGTAAAGCTCATGCTGACTTGATATATGGGCAAATGCCAATTCATCACAAATTTTTCGCTGCGCGATCCTCGAGGATGGCACGGGAGGATGGGGCGGGAGAAAGACAACACTACTTCAGTCAACGTAGGCTTCTTGCCGGTGTTACAGGGTTCAAGATATATCATTCCCGAAGATGATACTCAGTTGGCACTATAAATATACTTCCTCCTGCGATTCCGGGTGTGGGTCTCGAGTCCAAACGTATGTCCCCGTGTAACTCCTGGGGGGGGGGGGGGGGGGGGGGCGGGGCTCTTCCTCTTCTCCTCTACTCTACTCGACTACTTAATTCGTTTAGTGTTTTCTAATGAACCTACTACCATTTGGGTGGAATCAGAAGCCGCAGTGATAGTTGTCAAATTAAACATTCTGGGCCATAGCAGATCGCCTAGATTGGAAACACAGGTGACCTCACTACGCGAGGGGCGCCAAATGCCTGTTCAATCCCCAACGTAATTCCCAAACCTACCGATGAACACAATCGATTATTACGATACAAAACCTGAACACTAGGTCAACTGTGGTGCAATAATGTGAGAGGGTGGGAAGCTACGAAACTTGTGGATCAGTTTTTTCGCGGCTCTTTTTTTCCGAGAAAAGCTGGCTATTTTGAATCCAGATGCCCCTTGAGCTTTGTTGATGATAATTTTACCATTGGATCCGTTGTAATTTAACAACATGATGTTAGCAAGAAACATCATGTCTGTAGGTTCTATATTGATAAAGTTTTATACCCTTTTTCCGAAAATTGGGCTATTTATTTTTGAAATTCCAAATGACTGCCATAAACCATTTTCCAAAAATGGAACCGTCCATTCTATTATTCAGCGTATCCGAAATAGCCGTAATATGCCGATCACTCATTTTTTTTACACAATGCTACCCCCCCCCCTATGAGCGTATCGCAGCCATGCTTGAATGTGTGAGTTCTACTGTTGGGGAATCAGCCTTGATCGATAGACACACAATCCCAGAGAATGTTCGTAACCTCTAAGTTCATGAATATCTTTCCGCTAGACATTCTACGACGCAATAGGGCAACCATAATTTGTTCATCCTATCGAAGCCCATCTAATGCAGACTGACATATTTGGAATGTATGTTTTTGCTGTCTATCTACAATGACCTCGTGCCAGGCCGGCTTCGAGTCCTCCATCACTGGTCCTATCGATCTGGTCGATTTTCGAGTTCCTATCATCTATTACTATGTCGTGGTTCCGATTACAACATTGGAACTAGCATGTGATAGGCGGTCAACGCCCACGTGTATACTCCCGCTTTTGAGTATCCTTGGAAAGTTCTCACCCCCTAAAGACCTCCATTTTGGTCAAAACCCAAGATATCTTCATCCACCAAGTTGTGTGGTAATCCATGGATTTACAAAAAAGTCAAAATAATCAAATTCTCGAACCCCACGAATCCACGATGCCCTGAAATGACCTTCAACTTTGTCACTGAAATTTTTACTTTCCGATGACTTTGAAGTGGAACCTCCACATTGAGGATCAACTATAGTCTCCTCCCCACCAAGTTTCATTCCAATCCGGCTGATTTTAAATTTCGCGTAAATTAATGCAAATTAGCGCCCTCAGCATCGCATGATGCTTACTTACGAATCACCTAAGATTTCACCAGGCGGACATGTGTAACCAAGTTTCAGATCAAATCGATGAAGCGTTAAAGAGTTATCTATAACGGAAGCCAGAAACAACATGAATATTTCGGGAATACGAATCGATTTCGTCGCATAAACACCCATCTAGGCGTGAAGTATGACATAACGGAGTGAACTAGAAGCCTTAAAATGTTAAGCTCGAAGAAAAGAAGGCTGTCAAACCGAACATATTCTGATTTTCTTACGAATGCGAACTTTTGCCCCAATCACATGTCCCTATAACACTCCTATAATTAATGTCGCTATCCCACGGTTAGCACCATGTTCCTTACCTGACTTCGGTTTTGTAATCGGAGCTTCCAGTACAGCATGTCCGGGGGCTTGGTAAAATACGAGGTCCGAAAGACGACGCATTAGTGGCGAACATTAACAGCGAACAATAACAGCGAACACTCGCAACATTACGAACTACGGAAGCCGGTAAATGCCGTAGTGAGCGTATCTACTAAAAGAAAAAATGCAGACTAGGGAAAATCGGGATTTTCAAGGCCATTTGGCTAATTTTCGAAATTGTAACTCAATATGATGGGGGTGGGATGCGTAGCGGAGACCGTGGTCAATAACACCCCGAGCAACCTCTGACCTGGGGTGAAATTGTCTTTGCGCCCACGAGAGGGCCGGTAAGTTGCGCCCGCTAGTGCAAATCGGGATTTTCAAAGCCCTTTTGCATTTTTTATTCTTTCAAAGTGTAACTCAATATGATGGGGTGCAATGTATAGCGGGGACCGTTGTCTATAAACCCATAGCCGCTGTCCTGGGGGAAATTGACGTTGCGCCCCCAAGGGCCCTTAATTTGCGCCCACGCTGTGAACTCGGGATTTTCAAATGCCCTTTTTGGCTATTTTTCTATCTAACTTGTAACTCATATATTAGGGTGCCATGCGTGTAGCCGAGAACCGTGGTCTATACCCCATCCACCGCGCTGACCTGGGGGGGGAATGTCGTTTTGGTGCGCCCACAGAGGGGCCCGTAAGTTGCGCCCGCTAGTGAAAATCGGGATTTTTTCAAGGCCCTTCTGGCTAAATTTTTCCAAATTGTAACTCAATATTATGGGGGTGCAATTGTTGCGGAGCACCGTGGTCTATAACCCCATAACGCTGACCTCTGGGGAAGTGTCGTTGCGTTTTGCGGTCCACCGGATGGCCCGTATGCTGCGCCCGCTATGGAAATCGGGATTTTCAAGGCCCTTTTGCTAATTCTTTCTAGATTTTCTAGATTTAACTCAATACAATATGGGGGTGCAATGCCGTAGCGAGACCGTGGTCCTATAACCCCATAACCGCTGACCTCTGGGGAATTGCGTTGCGCCCACCGGATGGCCCGAGTAAGTTGCGCCCGCTAGGGAAAACCGGGATTTTCAAAGAGCCATTTGGCTAATTTTTCGAATTGACTCAATAACATGGGGGTGCATCTAAGGAGGAGACCGTGGTCTATAACCCCATAGCCGCTGACCAGCCGCTGCCCTGGGAGGAACTTGGTCGTTGCGCCCACCAGAGGGCCCTGAGTTTCGCCGCGGTGAAAATCGTGATTTCAAAGGCCCTTCTGGCTAATTTTTTCCAAATTGGGGGGTAACTCATTATGATGAGGGTGCAATGCGTAGCGAGACCGTGGTCTATAACCCATACCGCTGACCTGAGGGGGGAAATTGTCGTTGCGCCCACCAGAGGGCCCGTAAGTTGCGCCCGCTAGGGAAAACCGGGAATTTCAAGGCCCTTTTGGCTCATTTTTCGAAATTGTAACTCAGTACCATGGGGGTGCAATGCCGTAGAGGAGGACCCCCGTGGGCTATAACCCCAGTGCCGCGACCTGGGGGCAAAAAATTGTCGTTGCGCCCACCAGAGGGCCCGTAAGTTGCGCCGCTAGGGAAAACCGGGATTTTCAAGGCCTTTTGGCTAATTTTTCGAAATTGTACCTCAATAAGATGGGGGTGCAATGCATAGATGAGACCGTTATCTTATAACCCCATAGGCCGCTGACCTGGGGGGAAATTGTCGTTTAGCCCACCAGAGGGGCCGTACGTTGCGCCCGTCTAGGGAAAAACCGGATTTTCAAAGGCCATTTGGGCAACATTGCGAAATTGTAACTCGCAACTGATATGATGAAACCTTTAGATCTCTTAGGGTACGCCAACAGAGGACTTCAGGGAAACTATACATGTGACCGTTCCGAGAGTAGCATAAATGATTTGAGCACAATCACCCCGGGGACCATGTTTTATATTAAAAGCGCTCATCTGATTGAGACAAAATTTACAGAGTCGCCCTTCACTAGGTTTGTTTTTAGCCTATATAGTTAAAAACGCAAGAACGCGACATTCTATTGAGATGGGGGTTCCAGCAACGTATATTTTCAGCTGATATGTTGGTCCTCGGGTAGGTTCAGATCCGTACTCATGAGAAGCCCCCCCCCCTCCCACTCCCCCCACCCCCTGAATAATGCACACGATGCTCCCACGGCCCCCAACCACTCGTGTGTGGATTGCAAATCGTCCCTCCCCGGTACTAATTTTTGTACATCTTTGCTCTTTTTTACCCAACATTGCTGCCCATATTTGTACATCAGATTAATTTTTGTACTCATTGGTTTGTTTATAGCCTTAACCAAGCTGGTAATACTTCGTACATCGTTGTAATTTAGCATACCCTCATTTAATTTATAGCTGCGGTAATCAGCTCTACGAGTCATCATGTCGCTCCGTCGTTCCGTCCGTCCGTCGTCCGCCGTTCGTTTCGTTCGTTCGTTCGTCCGATCGTTCGTCGCTCTTCACTCATAACTTCTAAACCATAACCTGCACAGGTTAAAACTTGGCTGAGTGTACATTTTTTTTTGGTTGCATATAGTGGTGATTAGATTTCTATGTACTGAAACCAATTTTTTTTAATTACCATTAGTCTTCGATAGGCTTCCTTTGAAACTTCGAAAGCAAGCGTCACCGACCTCGAAAAGACTTAATGAATACAAAAACAGTGACATAATAATAGTTGGGGTTTCTCAGAAAGCTACACAAGCTTGGTTTCAAAGAGAACCCCTTGCCTAGTTACAATAGCATACCACGAAACAACAAAACATCACCACAATGACCCAATCCCCCCCCCCCCCCTCCCCGCAGACCCCAACCCCACCCGAAAGCAGACAGACGTTTACGTTTTGCTGGTGGCACTGAAGGTGTTTCTTTACTTCGTTTGACCATCGGTAATGAGGGATTGTTCTAATATCCTCCTGGAAGATTATTCCTGCGGTAGTCCCGTATAAACGAATATTCTTCTGTGTGACCTGTAATTTGCAGTAGGGAAGTATATAATGGATTGTGTTCCTAGTATTCAAGTAAGGTTTCTTTCTTGAGAAGAGTGTTGAAACTGAGGAGGCAATGAGTCTGAGTAGCATGACATAAAAATCGTATCTGGTATTTCACGTATCATCAAATTCAAATATTCAATTTCTTAAAAAGAGGTGCAGAAGGAGCAAATACTGCGTAGGGGCACAGAGCGAACAATGCCTTTCTGGAGTATTTACCGATGCTTACATAAACAGCAGCACCATACTGGAACACAATACAAGATAAACGGAAGAATGAGACTATTATAGATAGTTAAGAATACTTTTTGGGGACTATGTCCTCTTAGTTTGGAAATTATACCAGCACCTTTTTGCAACTTTTATTACATGTATTAATTACATGCGACGACAGTCAGATTACCTCAATGGTGACTCCTAGAAAAGTGGTTTGCTTAACACTAGAATCAGGATCATTATTGATAAGAATGCCACAATGTGTGAATCAACAGTTTTTTCGTACTGGATTAAAAAGAATTGGCTGTAGACTTTGATGCGTTCAAGTGGTAACTTATTAGCCATACAACCATTGGGTGCATAATCATCTCATAATTAATATCTTCAATGAGTGAAGCCGGATTCTCATTATATAGAAAATATTCGTATCCGTCCTGCATATAATAATAATATCCTCGTTCTTAATAGCGCCTTTTCACGTCGATGACTCGCTCCAAGTGCTATATCAGATATTACCGCCTGTCATTGTTAGTGACTTGTCACCACCGATCCCTTTACTATATAGCACGCACCTCTCGCTTGTTCTCTCCGACGCCCATTCCAGTACGTCGCTTCATCGTGTTCCCCCAATGAGGCTGTCACATACGGCGCTCGCTAATCTTCACAAGTCACCTCACAAGGTACTTTAACAGGTGGGTGGCGTGTAACATTCAGGAGACATGCCTTGTCCAACATCACTGCGTAAAAGTCCTCGGGGCTCCCAATGGGCTACGAACTCTCAATCAATGGTTTTGCAGTCCTGGTGCCATACCGATGTGAGCTAATCCACCTCCCGGATAAAAGCTTGAACTTTAACTTACTAACAATACAATGGACCAGATGATCCCGTGGCGACACCAGTTGTTATAAAAGCCATGGTTGAGTGAAAGCTAGAAAAATGTACAAACTGCATGTTTTCTATTAGAAAGATAATCACCAACCACTTCAACCGAAGCCCACATAATACCTAATGATGCACTTATAAAGAAGTATAGTATGGTCGAGAGTATCGAAAGCTTTCGAGAGACGAGAAAGATCCCACATGAAAGTTTACAGTAAGTTATCAAATAAATTCGAAATGTCGTTAAAGTTTACAGGCTGTGTATAGTGGATCTTTTAGGCAGAAACCGAATGATTTCCATAGATAATATTATATGAGTTAACAAAAAACTATACAAACGCTATATGCTACTCGCATATAACTTTAAGAAAACACGGGGAGTACGGAATAGTCTTATACTTGGTCTTTTTGCAGTTTTTGTCTCTTCATTCTTGTAAATATTAATAACACTAGCAATTTTAAGTGCATCAGGTAATTCCCAGTTTGCAAAAGAGATATTAAAAGATATTAATTAGTCTCCGCCATTGACATTGCATAATAAAACAAAGTTCAATCTTCAGAATTTTCTTTTATATTGAATCGAGTGAACCTTCGGTCTCGTTGACCCTTTATTCATTTCGGTTGTCGCGAACCGTCGGCAGTCTGTCTCGTGGGCTGCTAACTATGTGACGATATTCTTTTGTGATACTAAACTATTAGCCTGTGTGACGAATGAACATGGGCGTCAACAGTGGAAGGGGACGGGGGACATCCCCCCCCCCCCACTTTCAAAAGAATTTGAATCTGGTGATTACATTTTCAACTGAAGAAATATGTTGGAATCCCCACGTTCAACAGTGAATTATTAGTGCCGAATTACCGTTGAAGACAGTAAACACGTGGATTTCGAGAAAAGTGACCGCAATAAGGCAGGAGCGGACTTGGAAGAAAAGCCTGTTGGCTTGAATATGATTTCAACGCCCCCCTGTCAAAATGCAACTTATGGAACAGGTCATCGTAAACAGGTAAAATACCCCTAGCAGTAGCCGATCGGAGACATCGAAAACGAATAAGGCGCTTTATGGCTAAGGCATCATATTGAGTTACCACATTTCGAAAATTAGCCAAAAAGGCCTCTGACAATCCCGATTTTCATATCTGGCGCAACCTCAGGGGCCTCTGGTGGGTGCAACAGACAAGTTCCCCTTCCCCCCATGTCATCGGCTATGAGGTCATAGACCACGGTCTCCGCTACGCATTTTGGGGCACCCCCATCATATTGAAGTTACAATTTAAAAGAAAAAATTGCCAAAGGGCTTTTGCAAATCCCGATTTTCACTAGCGGGCGGAACTTACGGGCCCTCTGGGGGGCTCAACGACAATTTCCCCCAGATCTGCGGTTAGGGTTTATGACCCACGGTCTCCGCTCCGCATTGCACCCCCATCTTAATGATTTACAATTCAGAAAAAATTAGCCAAAAGGCCCTGAAAATCCCGATTTTCACTAGCGGCGCAACTTACGACGGGCCCTCTGGTGGGCCGCAACGACAATTTCCCCCCATGTCAATCTGTTTTATGGGGTTAAATACACCACGGTCCTCCTCTACGCACTGCACCTCCCATCTTATCGATTAGCATATTGGACAATTAGCAGCGCCACAATGGCCTTGCAATCCCGATTTTCCCTAGCGGGGGGCAACTTACTGGCCCTCTGGTGGGCGCAACGACAATTTCCCCCTGCAGGTCAGGTTTATGGGGTTAATAGACACGGTCTCCTCCGCCTACGCATTGCCACCCCATCTTATTGGAGATACAAATTCGACAAATGAGCCAAATGGCTTTGAAAATCCCGATTTTCAGTGGCGGGCCCAACTTACGGGCCCCTGGTGGGCGCAACGACATTGTCCCCCAGGTCAGCGGTTATGGGGGTTAAGACCACGGTCTCCGCTAACCATTGCCCCCCCATCTTAATTGGTTCAGATTTCCGTTCTGAAAAATTAGCCAAAATGGCCTTGAAAATCCCGATTTTCACTAGCGGGCGCAACTGGCGGGCCCTCTGGTGGGCGCAACGACAATGTCCCCCCAGGTCGCGGTTATGGGGCTATAGAGACGCACACACGGTCTCCCCTACACAATTCGCACCCCCTCATTATGAGTTATAATTTCCAAAAATTAGTCAAAATGGCCTTTGAACATCCAACGATTTTCACTATCGGGCGCAACTTACGGGACCTCTGGGGGGCCTGCAACGGCAACGTCAATTTCCCCCCAGGCCAGCGGTTATGGGGTATATACCACGGTCTCCGCTACGCATGCAACCCCCATCTTAATGAGTTACAATTTCGAAAAATTATCCAAAATTGGCCTTTTAAACCCTATTTTTCATTGCGGCCCAACTTAACGGCCCTCGGTGGGCGCAACGAACAATTTCCCCCCAGGTCTGTTTTTATGGGGTTATCGACCACGGTCTCCGCTACGCATTTCACCCCCATGTTACTGAGTTACAGTTTCGAAAAAATACCAAAATGGCCTTTGAAAATCCCGATTTTCACTAGCGGGCGCAACTTCGGGGCCTCTGGTGGGCGCAACGACAATTTTCCGCCAGGTCAGCGGATGGGCTATAGACCACCACGGTCCTCGCTCCGCATCGCCCCCCCATCATATTAATAACAATTCCGAAATGTTAGCCAAAAGTGCCTTTGGAAATCCCGATTTCCTCTAGTCTGCATATTTTCATTCAGTAAACTCTCAACGCATATACCGCTTCCGTATTCTTTTAATGTTCGCTGAGTGTTTCGCTGTGTTATTGTACGCCACTAATGTTCGGCCAAGTTCAGCCCATTGAAATTGGGGCCTCGGGTAACATTTTTACTGGTGCCAGTGGCAAATTTGAAGTGTTCATGGCTTGAAATCTAACCAATGAAACGAAGATTGAGAAATACCCCTTAATTAGACACACTGTCATCCTATGCGCTTTTGAGAAACCGGAGAGAAACGTTTTGGTAAGGTTTATACCTGACGGGGGCCTTGTGAAACAGTTTGATTGTTGCTCAGCCTACAAATCGTTTTAGGCCTAACGTCAACATTACCCGTAGGCTACTTGCTCGTTACAACTTACTGTTGTTGGTGTTGCTGCGGTCCTTTTCTTCCTTTCGATTCCGTTTTAGAGTACAACGTGCGAAACTCATTTCATACATAATGGCCACTTTCTGTTTACAGTCGATGGAGCAAGCCAGAAAAATCACTCAATCTTTCACTCAGTTGGGGTGTGATCGCTAGGCCTACCAAAACAAAAGTACCAAATAAAAAAAAAATATATATCCTAGGCCTAGTGACCGATCGTAAGTCTATCACGACTGGAGTCGTCAGCGCATCCCTTTTGTTAGTGCGAAACGCGCGCTAATGTTTCTGCATGAATTCGCCTATGAAAAACATTCGCGCGTTAGTATATTCTAATTTAAAAAAAAAACGCATCAAAACAATTTTATCATTCCATTGTTCTATTTCGGGAGACAAATCTGGCCGATACCCTCGGAGAATTTTGGTGTTTTTATAAGTGGCTGAATCAAACCCTGCCAGAAATTCGCTGAAAAGAACAAGAAAATTGTTTTTTCATGTTCCATTTCCCATGGACAGATTGACAAGAATGTTAATAGTTGTGAATTTGCATGTAACAGAGTTCGAAATGTTCTGCAGTGCCGTGTAAGGAGTTAATTTCTGTTCTCTGCCTGGTGATCGACTCACTATCGGAAAGCTATCTTTTCTTGCATGCTAGCACTATTTTTTAACCTCCTTTGCGTCAAACGCTTTATATTCCATTGAGACAATTTTATCATGAAGGAAGACGACAGACAAAGGAGACTTCTAGTAAGTTTCGTTCAATTTCGATTTGTTTCCTTTGCTTTTGTTATTAATATATCCCTTAAGCCCGCGTTTCCATGCACGCGGGTGGGGCGGGGGGAGGCGCTAATCGCTCATCTTATTTTAATGGCGCCTTTCCATGCCGCGGACGGGCGTGGCGTTTTCTCGAATCGGTCAAGTAGCATTTTTTCTTTCTTTCCCGCCCGCACCGCGTGTCTGCGTGGTATTTCGCAATCAATTCCCGGGGATTTCCCTGCACTCCTACCGGCTTGAAGCCGGATATGGAGAGTAGAGGACAATTTTAGGTTCAAATAAGTTCCCACAAAACATTCATTAACTGTTTCAACACAGGGATGAGATTTTTAACCAATTGTGTCTATTATTCAACCGGATAGACACCTGTATGGAACACATATTTACATTTTTAAACCGCATGATAATGTCACGTATTGTGCTAATTAATCTCCCCCAAAACTGTCCAGTGTGAAGTTTTAATGGTGGGCCGTAATCGTTGACATTAGAACAATGGTTTTCAGAAAATGAACACCGGTGTTTAGGTTTTAAACACTAGATGCGTCGTTTTGACAACAACGTCACCGACAACAACGACCATGACAAACAAACGACAACAACCACAACCACATCAACAACAACACAGGCACACAACAACAACGCAACGCAACAACAACAACAACAACAACAATATATCACAATAATAACATAAGATAACAATCCTACAATATAATAATACCATATAATAAGAGTAAGGTTACAATCGGTTCTTTCTATAGGGCGGCATATACACACTAAACGTGAGAAGAGGTGCGTGACTCGAAAACGCTCCTGCCCGCCCGCCCGCGTGCATGGAACCGAGTCTTCCAAAACGCCCGCCCGCCCGCCCGGTGCAAATGGAAACGCAGCTTTAGGTGAGCACCTCAGGATTGTAGCTATATATACATACCGCGTATATCCATATCATTTTATACACTGCTAATTCATAATCCATACCTATCGGGTACGTTCCTTGACTGTTTGCTTCACGTCTAAGACAATGGATACATATAGTGTGTTTTTTCAGATCCCGGAGAGATGTACTGTTCAATCAAGTCTCGGTGACTGGTGGAGTTTTCTGTTGGCTCGGCGGCGATCTTTTCCCATGCCAGTCTTTGCGTGGCGAACATCGCCAATGCAAGTCACCAGTTGGGGAGTGTGGTGCCTCCTCTGTGTCCAAACACTGCAGAGGCTAGAAATCCATTTGTTTGTTCAGAGACGATCCTCCCTTCATAAGGCAAGAATCTGCAACCTCTTTATGCCGGAATATCGATGCCAACAATGCCTGTCCTCGTTACCAGTAATGCACAACTTGACATTTTATGTTGGCACAGCAATAATCCCGGGATATGCTACTAGCTGATCATCATTAAAGATGAGTTGGTTTGTTTCTTCTTTCATTTTTACCAAATATTGCCAATCGAAGCTAGCTTATTTACATTTTGAATTGACAAATCATCGGGTTTGGAGAAAAGGCACTGAGTCATAAAAAAAGGGTTATGACACAATACTATGATTGGGCCACACTCATCTGGTCTCTAGAAATTAGTTAGAATTGATGCTGTTTTGGTGTCCTTTTTGAAGGTATTTGTATGGTTGTTTTTTATTCAGTCAAAAATTCCATCCAATTGAGAACAATGCATGCTCTGTATTTGTCTGTAATTCGATTCTGCAGATAAGGTTGTTTGTTGGCAGCTACCAGGGGGTGATGAGGGTCTACAGCCCTCATTTCATGGCACGCGCCACCTGAGGGCAGAGGACGTCCTCCTGGAACAGCATCTGGGCAGCTCCCACCTGCAGATAGAGGCGGGAGATTTTCTCGTGAGTGAAAATGCTACATTTCTTCTTCTTTGCTCTTGTAAAGTTAATACAAATTTCCGATGGCATGTCTACCTGGCAAGGTTTGAAGTGAGCAGGTGCACTGATGTGACTTTGCCCCTGTCATATTTCTGATTGCGCCCATGAAGCTCGGATGTTAGTATGTATGGGTGCGACTGTTTCTTTTTGGAAAACTGGCACCCATTTGGGTTTCAGAATCTTGTCTGACAGCCTTGGGCAGTTAAAAACTAATTGCTACTACAGAGGCATTTTAACTCAACTTCCACACTGCCCTGGATCCTACTACTGAACTGTTGTACGTAGATAGGAGCCAGCTGTCGCCTTGAATGACAGTGTCAATTGGTCCACTCCTGCTCAAATCTTCAAACAAATCATCTTGATATTACTCAGTCATACCTCCACTGGCACCCATGACAAAATGTGCATTAGCGAGCCAAATTTATGTTTGTATTTTTGAAAATATACAAATAACTCCAGGCTGCAGCGGGCTTGTAGGTGTAGAGAGAGTTTCTACAGGGAATTCCGTGATTTTTCATTCATTTATCCTCCAACCAAATCCACAAATGTGGGAACTATCATTACGAGGCTACAAAGTCCTTTTTAGGAAATTTTTTCTTGCCCAATAATTTATGAGAACATTCAATAGAAAGCTGAAAACATGATTATTCACGCAGTCGCCATTACCTGGTACACCATATCCTAAGTCATGTTTCTTAGCTCCTTACGGAAAGTGAAGGTCTCCCAACCTAACCTTAGGGGAAAACAAACCCGAAGGGATGGTGAAAACACCCCCAGAGGGGCGCGCACTTTAACCCAGGTGTGCAAGGGAACACAAGGCCTACGAAGAAGACCTAAGCAGGTACCCTCGTCCCCACGACCACAAGGCCCCTGCAACCACAGTGTGGAATGCAAGCTTGTCTATCCCACATGCAAAAATGATGATAGGCTATCCTAGCCCATGAGAACAACCAAACAACAGCCTACGGACTTTCCTGAGGAGAAAATTATGCAAAACTCTACTTTGTAGGTTTATCTGACAATTGCACTCTAAAAATCTCTCAAACTTCAGGGGTGAAGGATGAAAAGGAGGGATTCTAAAAGTAAATCCCAATGCTAGAACTGGAGCAGCCAGATGCTTTTTATATCTTGAGTGGTTAGAAGAAAATATAACCTGAAGGGCTGGTCAAGGGGGTTGCTAGGGCATCTTTGTTTTCCGCCAGGGAGTAGGAGCTAGTGATATATGATCTCACAACTGATTCACAATCTCCAAAGTTCTCTAGCTGGTATGAATGTTGGTTTAGAATGGCACCCATTTCTCCTTATTATCTTCATCGTCCGGGGGCCAGATGAGTGAGATATTGTAGTCACTCGCCATTTCACTATATGTACTGTTGCTGGTTGCCATTAGCAACGGTTGCTATGGTAAACCATAGTAGTGGTTAGGTACTATCCACTGAGGAGTACCCACTGGTGGGGTACCCGTGGGTCCGGGTTAGGTTATCAAGCAATGAGGTGCATTGCGGAAGTGTCGTTTGTGTGTGTGCGTGTGGGTGTGTTTGCGTGTCCTCAATTTTTTATGTTTTTGCGAATATCTCCATTTTGGAATGGCTGAACAAGTAAAATTTTGCACAAACTTGGTAAGTCACAAAAACACATCTTGTCTCAGAATAAGGTGGAAACGATTATAATTGCTGAAAAGTAGGGGTCAAAAACGAATTTTGGGGGTGTATATTCTCATTTTACAAATTCTCATTATTTTTTTTCAAGGTATTCGCTGATTCCGAGAGCTGAATGATTTCAAATGTAGTCAATTGTAAAAAAGGCACAAATTCAACTTTTCCCATGCAATCAGCCAAAAATTACCAAAAATGGGGATTTTAGGGTGGGGAAAATGGAGGATTTTTGGCCAAATTTGGGAACTTTAAAAAATGAATTCGTTTCGAGCAAGGTTCACCATGATGAGTACAAAAATCCCATTATTTTTTTTAAAAAAAAAAGGGTATCAAAAAAAAGAGTTCCCAGGTTTATGCTGTAATTACTGAAAAATTTCTTAGGAATAGAATATTTTTGGGGGAAAAACTTATTTTGATAAATTTGGTCTATTTGTAAACTCGCGAAAAGGCAGCATGTAGAAAAACAAACTGATTAGTTCCACATTTGATGATGAGATCATGCAACCCGGGATTGCCCTGTTGATGATTAAGCCTCTTATCCTGAAAATCTGTAGTTATCCTTCAAGAAGCAGGGATTAGTATATTCAGCCATGTTTCTGAGAGGTCTCATTCCTTTTACCCTTACTTTTAAGTTCTGTGGTGCCCTGTCTTGATTAAGGTCAGATACTGGCTCAGAGAGAAAATTTGACATGGCACCTGAAGCTTTGATCAGAACATTATATTTTAAGATTTATGTGGGTAATTCTCCTTGCAATTTCTTTTCAGAGTTCCGAGGCACTTACATTGGCCATATTGCACCCTAGGAACACTAGCAGTGTATTCAGTCAGTGGTAAGAACTCATAGCAGGGTATCACTATAACACATCAATGCACACTTATCAGTGAATACGGGGGACAAATTTTCAAATTAAATGTCCACAGGAGGCATAACAGTTGCCAGTCACAACACTGAATATTAATGGAGCGTCTAAAACACATGGACATGATTGGATCATCAGTAGTAATAGATTTCCAGTGAATTCCGAACAGTACCAGAAGACATGATTGCTGAGCATACAACCAAATGACATATATGAGAGGGGAACTAGGGTACACTGTTTAGATTTTGTGTTGGGACACATCGTGTCGGAGGACAAACAAACATCCAACCGACGACTCCATCAGAAAAGGTTTTGTCCTAATCCCGAATATAGATACCATCATCTTCCACGTGGATTTTCCCTGCCACTGCTAGGTCCACTATTGCAGGTTTGTGTATGCCAGTGTAACTCGACATGGGGGTTCCTTAAATAATGAGGGTCCACAAAAATGAAGGAGGTCGGTGAATGAGGGAATGAGCGATATCCTAAATATTTACACTACTTGGCCTCTAGCCATCCTCGAAAAACAAAAACAAGAGGAGCCATCCTATGCATCGGATGATAATGTGGTTCTGGGGGCGAACAGGAATGCTCCTTAATTTTCCAAACAAATGTGATAATGTTTTGAGAAAAGTGCTCTAGGTTTTTGATGGCCTACACAGTGTATATTCTTTCACATTGCTACTGTACTTCACTGTACCAGCGCAGCGCTCCTCTGTCAAGAGTGGTTTACCTTTTAGAAGTTGTGCCGATATGAGAACTGCCGTCACTCTGCACTCCGTGGAAATGTTTCAACATAAATACAAAACATTTTGTCAGATTAAAAAAGTATACAATATAATATCTATTATAGACTACAACTGATTTAGACAATGAAAAATGCAGTCCTATAAAAAGGAGACTGCTATTTTAGCAATGGAAGAACAGTCTAATAGCTGATCTAGAAAGCAGAGAGACATAGTGGTCACTCTGTTGTGTGTGTGTCTGCACCCTTGTCCACACCAACATGTCGAATTCCATTTGGTGGTTGCATGGTGGCAAATAAGAGGAACCACTGAACTGCAACCAGGCCTTCAGTATGGTGGTCACCCTGTTTTGTATAGTATTTTGTAATTCAAAAACCTCGCTCAGAATCCCCAGTTTTCTTAATTTCTCTTCTTGCAGGGACATCTGGCACAGTTGAACATGGTTGTCCAGTACCAAATGAAACTCGTCTATGAGCACAACCTCCAGCGATCTGCTTTCAACATGGCCATTGGGGCCCTTTGGCTGTGTGAAGGGTATGTGAAATTTGACAACTACTTTATATCACTCTGTAATAGGCCCCTCGTGTTGCAATATTGGTCAGTACTGAGCAAACTCAATGGCAATTAAATTTGATTTGAAAGGAGCGGGGGGGGCGGCCCCGTGCTGACGACTTTCATACGAAAATTGATGTTTCTTTCAATTTGCATTGATATGACTATGATGGTCTGTGCCTTTGAATCATTAGGCAATAATGAAGAATTCGGTCTGCCTCAGTAGTTTACAAAGTATATCAAATCTGTTTTGCTTTTGATTCCTTGCCGAAGTCATGACAGTCATGCCCAGCTTGTAAACACGATAACTAGACCCCACTTGGATGGATGAGGGCCATACTTGATATGTGTGTTCCCCATGATGAGTACATGAACCCATCATTGTTGGTTGGGTCAAGTCATCTGAGGTCATCAGAGGTCAAAGTCTGAAAAAACCTTGTGAAATAACAGTAAGGAATTAGTTGGTTCAATCAAGTTGAAATTTGGTTGTGTAGTTTATTATGGGGAGTACAAGAATCTATGTTTTTTACGTAGAGCAGGGTCATTTTTGGTCGAAAATAGTGAAAAATCAATATTTGTTAAATTCTGCTGTTGCCACCATTGTTACCACAGCTTTCTTCCCCCCCCCCCCCCCTCCAGGTAAGGACTTCCTCTGCATCCAGTCGTTGGACGGGGCAGTGTCGTTCTTCGAGCAGGAGAGCTTCGCCTCTCCCCCCCAACCCCTCAGCCGTTTCTCCCCTGGCGTCCTCCTCCCCTGCCCGCTTGAGCTACGTCCCAGGACAGACTCCTTTGTCACCGTCTCCTCCAGCTGGCAGCTGGAGAGCTACAAGTACCAGATCCTGGCCACCGCTCAGGACACCGGCTCTAAGGAAGAATCACAGAAGGCCGTCGTTGGAAAAGAGATATCGGTGAGTGAGCGGAAGAGACAGATTCTGCATTTCCCCAAAGTTTGGTTTCGATTTCTTATGTCGCACTCTGTGGTCTGGAAATTGTAGAATGCCATACCCAGGCAGTGCCTGGGGTCATGGGGAAGGGTTTGATTCTCAGAATCTGGGTGAAATGAGCCTCCGCCTTGCACGAGGCAAACATGTGTGTGATGGGGCGTGTTTGGGTCCCTTAAGTAGCATCAACACATGCTTCCATCTAGAAAGTACACATTATTTCCAGCGATTTCTTTCCAACTTTGGGCCATGGGATGGGGGCACTAGTAAGGTGGCCACTAGGGTGGGAGGGGATGAAAGGGGTCATCTGTTTGGGGGAACTTGGGAAGGGTCATTGGGGGAGGGTTACTTGATCCCCATCATAATATTGGGTAAGCCGGAGGTGCAGCGAGCAGCTTTCGCATCCGATTATGACATTATAACTGTTTAAAGTCATTGAAAAAGGCCACAGTGATGATACCATTATTGGTATTAAGATAGATTATCAGTTATGTCTGAGGAAAAAAAAAATCCCCAGCACTGAAATGGTAATTATCACAGTTCAATCAGAGTTGGAATAATGCCAGGAGTTAACATCAGTGTGTGTAGTTTTGTGCCTGGTGTTCGAATAGTCATAAGTGTGTCATAATGGCTTGGTGTTGCAAATGAATATATTTTCGTATCACGTGCTGTCCTTTATTTGTCACTCCAGTGCCAAAACTGCATTTTATAAGTGAAAAGACCTAGATGCAAAAATATATAGGTGGTCATACGGATATTTATAAATTCGGTGTAAGACCATTTCTAATTCTTGCTCAGCATTTGACATTTCATGGTAAACTTTGAGCTGTTTAGCCATGAAACACCAAGTACTGTGATCAAGTGATTCTTCTGGGATAAAGATAATGGTACAATGAGACAGCTATGTTCCAGATGACAAGGTTAGTGAATTCAGATTGATAGGAAATATGAAAAACAACTATATCTGGCATGTTGTCTCCAAGAAAAGTTCAGTATTGGGGATGGTGGTTGTGTGACCACACCTGTCATGTCAAATGTTGACCAATATCGACTGACCATTGAGTCCAGTCTACAGCCTGTAGCATGAATTTGAAAACGAACCAGGTGGGGTGGATTGACGCAAGTGCATGTGGATTATCCTTCGATTGGGATAAAAATATCTCATATCCCATTCTCTATCACAGAGCTCTAGAGAACGGGATTGGGGTTGCGATTTTTCCACTCCAACAGTTGGATAAATATTCCTTCCATTTTCGGTGTGGACTGGTCAATTCATGTGGAGAGCCTGTCATGATTGTAACCATCGCACCATCGCATGGTCTTCTTCAGTCATATTTGTATTGGGTGAGTACATTTAGCCAGTCCCTATTTTTTTTTGGGGGGGGGGGTTGTAGGTAGTGGTTACCAGCATTTCCTAGTCTGCTAGGCGGTCCTCTAGCCTGTTGAAACAAGGCGTTTGACTTTGTTCACATCGTATCCGCCTCATTTACTCTTATGTGCCGGGTGACCTTGAACCAATCAGTCTTTTGCCCTAAAACAAACGCCTCTGGTGTGACGACTTCGTTACCGCCGCTGTCGAACTGAATCATGGCGGGAATATGTGGGCGGTGCAACCATCAAAGGCTGATTGCCACAATCGGAGATTCTCTCTTTTACTAAATTACGGAAAATGACCATGCCTGCTGGAAATTACGCCTTGATTGATCTGAAATTGTTTAGACAAATCCAAACCTAGTTTTTGGCATATGTGAGATAATATCTTTTCTAAATTCCCCATTTGAAGGATTACATTTTTCTGACACTTTGCGGCGATACCAAACAAGCCGCAATACGCCCTGCGCAAGTAAAACAGTGGGCTTCGGTTCTTTCTAGGCTCCAAATGCATAATTCTTAGGGTATTGGAAATCTTCTGTAAATATTTGGAGCCCAAGTTTTCACGGATTTATTCGGGTGCTCCCATAATATCAAGACTGTGTGCTATAGATGACTGGAATCTACGTCCACCTGGAATCGTATGAAAGAATCCAATTTTTCGGGATTTTTAAACAAGTCCCTCAGACGATATATGTTGTTAATATTCGACCGTGGTATTTATACTAAAGTGCGATAGCCCCATCTATTTAGGAACAACTTCCTCATATCGTCTGTTTCAGCAGGATTGTGAGACTGCTATAAAGTGTGCTTGTTTTAGACAACAATGTGACATTCTTGGTGTGGCAATGTTATAGGACTATTTTTTTTTTTTTTTTTGTGGCAGAGCTGTAGGGCTATTTTAATATTAATTTTCACTTTGCAGAAATTCATAACTCGGATACATTAAGGTGACAGAAAGTCAAGCTCGGTGATTATCAATTTATTATGGGGGCCTCCGGAGTGGAAGTGTCTGCGAACTAACTGGAATATTACCTAATATATATGATTGCCGTGTTGTCCATGTTGACATGGGGTAAGCGAAACAAAAAGTGACTCCTCTTCGAAATACATCAGTTCCCTAGCAAGTGCTCAGAATTGGACCAATTCTCCAGATAAGCTTAATCCAAGGACTCCCTTGACCCTTGCTACTTATCGTACCCACAACGTTCTCCAAGTGTGACAAAGAACACGATCGGGCTGCAATAAAACATGGACAGGGCCGTTATGCCGAGTGGGTGGGGGCCATGGGGTCCATAGAAGAAACAGCCATTTCTCACAGCGGGCGGAATTCTGTGGTCCCACAAGCACAGCGGAGCCATGCCCTCTGAACAGAAAATGTATAGAGTAACTGTCAAACAAGTATGAGCTCAGTAAAACGGAAAAAAAAAAGCAAGTTTCTGTAAACTAGTTGCAATACCGAAACAAGGCCCTTTAAAAAAGTTTAGTTGTGGGCGTGGCCAAACTAAAAACCTTTTGCCTTGGTGCCCTATAGGGCTGTGACCTCGCGATTAATCCATTAATCATCAAATTTTGAAAAAGATTTCTTCTTTTATTGTTTGTAGGTAATTGTATGTATTACAGGGAGGGCTCAATTAGTAATTCTCCATGCACCATTACATGTATCAATCACATCAATAAGGCGGACTGGCTAAGCTTTCTCTGTTACAATTATTAACTCTTATCATGCGGGAGGCGGCTGGCGATGCCGCGCAAATCTGTCGTCAGGAAACAGGAGGCGGCTAGGCGCCAGCGAAACAGGCAAATTCTAGGGATTCCCCTGAACTCATCATTAGCTTCCAGCCGAAATCGGGGGCGCGAGACATCTTCTATAATACTTTATTTGCACCTGGCACAAAACAAAGATGGATGCTCCCATTGAAATTTTTAGATCACCCCAGAATGTCTGGTCAGTTATGTGCTCTGCATGTCTATCTTCTAAATGTCATAATCGTCTATCATCTATCATAAACAATTGATTCAAATTGCTTATCCTCCCTACGGGGTTGATGGATCATGGTGTGAACAACTTGGAGCACAATGACGGACAAGTGGAAGGGCATCTTGGGGTGCGTGTTCAGGAATTGGGGGCCAAGGCCACATGCGGGGGCCCTAGGGCCCCAATCATGGAAAATCATGGTCCAAGGGTCACGCTTGGGGCCAAGGGACCATTTTATGAAATTACACATAATGCACGCGAATGCTCCTCCTCCTGCAAATGTTTCATGCCACAGTTGCTGATGTTCGGTCATAATAAGGGTCTAATAGCCACTACCATCGGGGGGTGTTCAGGAATATTGGGGGTCTAAGCCCATTGTGGGTCCGAGGGCCCCTCATGTGAAATTACGCAAATGTTTTTCCTACAAATTTGAATTGCACACGGTACTGATGTTTGGTCATATGATGGTCCAATAGCCGTACTTCGGGGTTGTTCAGAATTTTGGTCAAGGTCCCACTAGGGCCCAAGGGCCATTTTATGAATTACCACATAATGAAGCAAAATGCATCCTCCTCCTACCCCAAATTTTGATGCACAGTGCCGAGTTCGGGGGGCAATTCATGGTGAATCGTCCTACCTTAGGGGGGGGGGGGTGTTCGGGAATATTGGGCCTAAGGCCAATTGCTGGCCCTAGGGCCCATCATGTGAAATCATGCAAAAATGCTTCTTTCTCCTATAAAATTTGATGCACAGTGATGATGTTCAGTCATATGATGGTCTGATAGCCGTTACTTCGGGGTGTTCAGGAAATCTTGTTCCAGGTCACTGCGGCCCCAGGGCCCATCATGTGAATCACGCAAAATGCTTTCTCCTGTGCACGAATTTTGATGCACAGCGTGCTGATGTTCTTTTTTTATTAATGGTTTTGGGTCATAATGATGGTTTTAATTGCGCGTACCTTCGGGGTGTTCAGGAAATGTTGGTCCACGGTCCCAATTGGGCCCTGGGGGCCATCATGTGAAATCACAGAAAAATGCTTCTTCTCTCAAATTGTTGATGCACAGTACTGAATGTTCAGTCATAATGAATGTCTAATAGCCGTACCTTCGGGGTGTCAGGAAATCTGGTCAAAGGTCACTTGGCCTAGGGGCCCATAGGGAAATAACGGCAAAAGCTTCTCCTGTGAACGAATTGTGATGCACAGTGCTGAGTTCGGTCGTCATGATGGTCTAATTGCCGTACCTTCGGGGTTCGCTGTTCAGGAAATTTGTCCACGGTCCCACTTGAGCCCGAGGGCCATCATGTGAAATCTCGCAAGCGGCTTCTCCTCTACAAATTTTGAGGGCACAGTGCTGAGTTTTGGTCCAGAATGATGGGTCTTAATAGCCGTGCCTCGGGGGTTTTTCATGAACTTTGGTCTCAAGGTTCCCACTTGGGCCCTCTGGCCCCATTCATGAATGAAATTACACACACGGTGCTGAATGGATTTCCTTTACAAGCTTCAATTGATTTCCTCTAAAGTACATGTAATGGTTTGGGTGTGGGCCATTCGGGTGTTCAGGAATTTTGCCTAAAGGACAAGTGGTGGGCCCTAGGGCCATCATGTGAAATCAGCAAAATGCTGCTCCTCCAACAAATTTGGTGCACCAGTGGCTGAGGTCCGGTAATAATGAGGGCCTAGTAGCAGTACCTTCAGGGTGTTCAGGAATTTTTGGTCCAAGGTCCCACTTGGGCCCTAGGGCCATCATGTGAAATCACGCAGAATGCGTCTCCTACAAATTTTGGTGCACAGTACTGATGTTCAGTCATAATGATGGTCTGATAGCCGTACCTTCAGGGTGTTCCGGAATTTCTGGTCCAAGTTGCCATTTGGACGCTAGGGCCCATTTTATGAATTACACACAATGGTGTTTGAAATCATCTCCTCTTACAAACTTCAGTTGATTTTTTCAAACCTGGGAGCAGTGGTCCTTGTGGAATGACTATTGGGGTGTTTTTTAATTTTGGCCAGTGTGGACCCTAGGGTCCATTATATAAAATCATGCAAAAATGTATCTTTTCTGCAGTGTTGTTGCATAGTGTTGGTAGTGGGTCATAATAATACCTGGATAGTCACTATTGAACTAGCCCAATAAATCTTCTTTGTCATTTGCTATACCAAAATGGACATGTATCATATACACATTCAATAATTCATCACATTCATTCCTGATAGAAAAATACCAGTAGGCCTACTGATATACAAGTACAGGTTGAGCTACTGTGCCATTGGCACTCTTGTTCGAGAAAATCGTGTGTGTGTGAAAACTTCAGAAGAAATGTCGGGGATCCCGAATTCCTCGGATGAGGAGTTGATTGTAGGGGCGAGATTTAGAGAGCTGATTGCCGATTCGGACAGCGAAAATGAAGACTTGGGAATGGAAAAAAAAATATTGTAGACAAAAATGGTAATTCTAGTGGTAGCGATGAAGAGGAGGTCTAACGTTAGGCGTAGGCCTAATAACGTTAGGGCTGCAGGTGGAAATGCGGATTTTAGGATGGAAGGACAGGGTGTACGATTGTTGTTTTTTGGGCATGTCATTGTGTTTATTTCATCGTGTTGTATGTATGTGTTTGTTTTTCATCATATTTTTGTTTGGTGATTATGGGTGGGGGTAAAAGGGGGGTGCAAAGATAGCTATGAACTTACATGACTACCAGGTAACAACATTTTTATTTCAGCACAAGGGGTATGTAGGGATTGCCAAAATTTATACATAATTTGCATATATTTGCATAATCACAGATTCAGCGACAAAAATTTTCCTGAATAATTGTTGTAATCCATAGTGCTATCCTTCCTGAACACTCCGGTGCGGTTCAAAGATGTTTCCGTAAATACTTTCAAATACCTGGTAAATTGAAGAAAAAGATCATTCAACATGATATGATTTTTTCTGAAATATACCCAGTTGCACACTGTTTTCCCATATATGTCGTTCAGCATGATAAGAGTGGGTGGTCTAGAGTCTGAACACTGGTCAGAGGAGAAAAAAAGTGTGGAAACATTGCCTATTTTATAGCTCCTGATTAATCGGAACTTTGATATTCCCTCAATCGATTTATCATTGTCGCTACAATCGATTACTCTTGGTTGAGCACAGCCCTAATGCCTACCCCTGATGGCTTTGGTGCCTTCAAAATTCACGACTGATCAAGAACGAACAGCAGTGAACTCCTCCAACCTTCATACCAGCCTCGATGTATACTTCTTTGTTCAGGAGAAAGATCCATCTTTTGCCTGAAGGACAATGGGCCTAAAAGTTCATGAAGAAATTAGAGTACAACCAGTTTGCTTCTACCCATATGCATCACGTGAGTACTCAACGAATGACTGAAATCATTGATGTTCATTCATACCTGATTGGCAGCTGACTGTTATTTGCCCTTCGGATATGAATTGCGTAACAACAGCAACCAGCGAGTGAACAGCAGAGGAAACAAATCACTGGGGGATGTAATTTCACTTAGTCACGATTGCCCCTATGGAAGTGTGTGATACCATTCGTGTTTTTCTTGCAGACCATCAAATTGCATGTTACTGGTTTGCTTGTGTCATCCACTGACAAATCGTGATAGGTGATTTGATTTTTCTGAATTTGAACATACCTAAGTGTCCTAATTATAACCTTTAAGTCAATGGTCAGTAACACGCTAAACTTCTGCTTTTGGTCGTGTCTTATATCTAGATATTTAGGAAACCTGAACCTCCAAAAAAAATTCAGCCGATTTGAGTGTGAAAAGGAAACAAATTTGCTATTGTGCAATGTTCCCCGTGATGTCACAAGAGTGACTGGTGTCCCTGTGTAATACAAAGTCAATCCAAAACATGCATTTTTACCAACTAGTGACAAAGAACTAAAGATGGGATCTGATTGAAAACTTACAAATTTGTTCACAAGATAAGTAAGAATTAATTTCATTTATGAATATTAACCAGTATTTTTCTGCTATAATGGTGCAAAATATCAGCATCTACTTCTCTGTGAAGACAGTGGGCGACCTTCGCATTCATACTCTGGTGACGTCATCAGTTAGGGTGAACTACATTCCAAGTAAAATAGATAACTCAACAAGGGAACATGCCAGAAACTCCCAATGTTGGTTGTGGGGTTTAACCATGGCCCCTTTTTATCTGTGCCAGTTTGGAGATGATCTGTTTGCAATGACCATTGAACTTTAAACAAGCCTTTGGAGAGAGTATTTCAGGATACTCCATGATTGTAGCCACCTGTGCTGACAGATGCATCCCTACAGTGCATGCTTCATTTCAAGGTTCTAAACGCAACACCTAGCACGAGATAACATTGCCATGCGCCCTGTGGGGCTATGCATTAACTACAAAAATTTGATCACTCAAAATATGTGTGAGTGCTTTTGCATCGGGAAAGCGCAAATAGTTCTTTATGCATGAATGTTCTCGTGACTTGTGACATGTTTTGAACATGGTTGTGACATGATTTGAACATGGTCATGGACATTGTCAACATATATAGGGTTAACTAAATGGGGGTAACTAGTTATCCTAAAGCTCCTCCCCCATGAGCATTACGGGCGCCATACACCAAATCTATGGGCAGTTTACTGCATGAAACATGTGGACCCGTACTGTAGCCGTAACAGGCTTGCCAGTCAAATGGTGGCACCTAGCCCATACTAGAAAGATTGACTGTCCCTCTCTTCCAGCCATAGGCACCACAATTTTGTCGACTGTGGGGCTCTGTAACTTCAACATAAGTCCCTGTTCTAGCGTTGTGCAGGCACCGTGAAGGCTCTTAGATATTGTTGAGTTGTCTACATGATGGCCTTGTGGATTACTTCTTGTAAGCACGAGCATTGTATTTGTATGGATCCATCTGGGGGGGTTGAGGCCTGTACACAACTTGGATACCAAAGGGGTAAACTGTAGAAGAACCGTACCGCCACGTAGTGTTTTCGAGATCGTATGGGCAGCTTCCAAATCGCACACCCCCGTGGTCCTCATGGGAGCGTAGCTCATATGTGATAATTCTGCATTTTTTGTTTCCATTTCTATCAAAAATTGGGGTGTATAGATAACTGGGTTGTTCAACACCCGATAATGTGTATATTCACAGAATCGTGCACTCCTTGGGGAGTCAATCCCATTGTTGGATACGCTCGGTCTGCCGCCTCGTGCTCATGCCACCCAGTTTGTGCATGTTCCTGTGGATATAAGAACACTGATCTTTGAGTGTGATTCGTTCAGTGGGGTCAGCTGGCTATGCGTATCGCTGTGGTGACCAGAGTTCTATTTCCAGGGGATATGTGTCTGTATGCTACTAAGCATTAGGCAATAATGTACTCCTTCAGATAGCAAATATGAACCACAGAAAATGTACAAATTGGCTGTAGATGCCGTTATTGTGAATTTCAGATTGTCATAGTCATGTCATAGTCACTCATAGAGCATGATGAGGTTGTATTGTTTTTACCTCCCAACTGTTTTCCAGTTTCTGAAGATCAGTGCTGTGCATGGTAGGACGCACACGGCCAGCTGATGGTATACGATGGCATCACTCTGAAATGGGCTGCCAAGATGGTGTACTGCCCCATAGCCATGAGGATCGGCCACTTTCAGTAAGTATGTCAGTCATAGTTCTGTAATTATATACCCCACAACATTGTAAGTGTTCAGGAATGTTATGGTTTGAGGGCTAAGTCTGTCGGCGTTGGAAACTCCAGGTGTTAGCGCAATAACTCTCGAACAGTTCATCCGATTGATCTGAAACCTGGTACTTATCTCCGCTGTAGTTACTACACCGATTAGTTCAAAAGTGGGTATTACTGCATGTCTGCTGCCCACTATTTTGCGGGTTTTACAAAAAAGTTAGTCTGATTTACACAAAACTTTGTCCAGAGGTTGGTCCCCAAAAACTATCAAGGTCACTGGAAGTCAAATTTGTGTTGTTCTTCTGCAATTTCCCTCACTTTGGCGTATTTGAACAAAACCTTGTTGAATTAAGATTTATGTTAGTCCTAAACACAGAAGGCCATTTCAAGGTCACAGGAGGTCAAACTTCCATGATGTTGTATTTCAATGAAAACTCAGAGAATGTGGACTACAATTGGTCCTGAACAACAGGTAGGTCATTCCAAAGTCACCATAGGCCAAAGGACATGATTGATATATGCTTCCTCCAAATGCGGTCCACAAAGGTAATTTCTGTGAGGATATACACATTGGCAGTTTACCTGCCTGCACATGTCTAGTCCAAATTGCTACTCCTCCAAGGTCAGCGAATCCTACCTTAATCAAATCGTAATGAATCCTGAGATATAGGATCCAGTCTAGGCGTGTGAGCTTGTGCACGATTCAGCGTCTTCTAATTTTTTACCTCCATTCTCCAGAGATCTGAAGGGGCAAATCATCGTCAGTTCTGGATGCTGATTAGTAACATTTGCGCTGCTGCCTACCTGGGAAACATACCCCTCCCTCTTCGTAGTCCCCACCCCCGAGTCCCGAGAGATCAACTATGATGAACAGGATAAAGAGATGAAACAGTTACAGCAAGTCATCAGAGAGCTATCTCAGACCACTGGTAGGGGCATGACCACCGCTTCTTCACCACATCCCACCCTACACTGCCATCCACCCTACACTGCCATCCCACCCTACACTGCCATCCACCCTACACTGCCATCCATCCTACACTGCCATCCCATCCTACACTGTCATCCCATCCTACACTGCATCCCACCCTACACTGCCATCCCATCCTACACTGCCATCCCATCCTACACTGCCATCCCATCCTACACTGCCATCCACCCTACACTGCCATCCACCCTACACTGCCATCCCATCCTACACTGTCATCCCACCCTACACTGCCATCCCATCCTACACTGCCATCCCATCCTACACTGCCATCCCGCCCTACACTGCCATCCCGCCCTACACTGCCATCCACCCTACACTGCCATCCATCCTACACTGCCATCCCACCCTACACTGCCATCCCACCCTACACTGCCATCCCATCCTACACTGCCATCCCATCCTACACTGCATCCCATCCTACACTGCCATCCCGCCCTACACTGCCATCCCATCCTACACTGCCATCCCATCCTACACTGCCATCCACCCTACACTGCCATCCCATCCTACACTGCCATCCCCATCCTCCACTGCATAATGTGGTTATGACCCCTCCCCTCTCCAAAGCTTAGGGCTGTAGCCATTGATCATGTCCTTAGGGGGAATATGTGACAGTACAAATATCGCAGATATCACAAATAGTATCGTGACCAGAGGCCATAGCAAAAATGAATATGTTGAGACCAATTGTCGTGGACCCTGTGCAAACATAGATGACCCGTTCTTATCAATTTGCACCGGCGACGATGCCTCCTTAGGGTCATTCATATGTTGTGTTGCCAGTCCATGTAGCTGGAGGGGGGGGGGGGGGGTGGGGGGGGGGGGGGGAGGGGTAATATATTAGATATGTTAATTTTTCCTGTCTTGTCTCTGGATGACTTGCACTGTGAGGGCTTAAAAAAATAAACACCGTTAACTGATCACGCTATCTAGCGTTGTGATGAGTTTACCGACGGAAGATGACCAGTTGAATGACTCTTTCAAGCGTATTTCGTTGATTTTAATAATAGCCGTTACCATCTTCTTCCGATATATTACCCAAGAATCAGGCAAAAGAAGAACTGGGGATTAGGGCATTCGTTCCACCCAATCTTGACAAAAATTCGGTAAGTTCGCTTATAGATGAAAATTCTATGAGGAGTTTCTGTTGAAGCTGGGATTCTGTGAAACTCTTTGAGTGCATCTGGGTCATTTTCATAACTATAGGCTTTCTCTATTAAGGTAGGATTTCCAAGTGCAGAAGAAATGTGGTATTAAAGTTCCCGTTAAGCCTTTAATTCATGCCCTTTTCCCCAGCAACTCCAAAGCTCCCAATACTGTAGTAAATCTATTGTATTGACTGATATGTAAACTACATTTGAAAACGAAAATCTGTTGGATGAAACGATAATACTTGATCAAAATTGTAATTCATGGAGTAGGTCCCTGTGGCGAACCATACGTTTGTTGTGGCCGACCAGCATTTTTGAAAAATTGCAGCATCAACATTTTTCCCCAGAGTAGAAATGATTTGAGAGCTGTAATCTGAAGTTCTCTCGTAGATGAGGTATCGAACGATGGCATTCATTTTCAAATCAGAGATTGCTTATTGTCTTGATTATTCAAGGCTGAACTTATGTAAAATCAAATTTTAACGTTGAATGAAGTTCAATAAACTATATGCGGATGTGGATCAGACATAGCAAGGAGAGTTCCATGTCTACAAACCATGGTTGCCTTATGAGGAAGAAATGCAATAGAAATCCATTTAGCCTATTCAATTAACCCACATGACTATGCACCCACCCAGTCCATTGGTATCAAGCTTCTGGCAATTACACACATCTGGGTTGGCCACCCCATCGTCCTTCTCGTTTTGTCATCTAAGCGGTCAACATCGTTCAAGTGTTAATCTCTGCGAATTAGGCTGTAAACATGTTTCTAAACAGCGTTTTTCTGGGTTAATCATCAGCCAACATTATAATGGTTACCTACTACCAACTGATCCAACTGACATGATATATAATAAAGTAGTAATAGTTATGCGTCATCAGCGGATTGGATCGAACATCGGCCGAAGTTGGAAAGGAAAACATCGGCCATCGGATTGGCATGAAAAAGTCATTCCAATGGAGCCCCCTTAATTTGCAGCTTGTTCTTGAATCCAAGCACTACTCCTAGGGAGTCTCTAAGCATTTTTTACCAATATTTTTCTCTCGCAGAATAAAGCCGACTGCTCTTATAAAGAGTGGTTTACATGCAGGGGCAGGGATTAAAGGGCACTGAGGCTGGATTACAACCAAAGGTTAAATTGTGGAGAATGGAAAATGTATCTATAGGTCCACAAACCCCATTTCAAACAATGTTCCTATGTGAGTTATTGGCCTTCAAAGTTTGGGCCAGTAAGCAGAGAAATTGGGGCAGAATCCCAATTGTGCAAAACGCATGATGTCCACCAGGGACAACACAGGAAAAGTATGTTATGGATTTGAGTGTTTCATTTTAAATAAGTCAACATTAGCAGAAGTGCAGTTGTCTTTCTCACCAATAAACCATCAAACACCGGACCCACCAACATACAGCAATCCATCTCCCTTAGAATGACTGCTCTTCGCGTGGGGAAGACTGTGTTGAAAAGTTCCCAATAGAAAACAAAGAATGTTTGACAAGGGTATTTTTGTGCAAGAATGACATCACTCATTATTGCATGATGGGATGCATTTCGATCTTGAACAATACACATGCCTTCAGAAACACCAAAATTACAAATGACCGAAACTTAGTAGCGGGAAAGTCCTATGAACTTACCGTTTGGACTGACGATTCTGTTTCATCCAGCTATTAAATTAGCCCCTGTATAAATCGCCCTGCAGTTGTCCTTCAACCTATTCGGGTACAGTCATAATAAGTATCATATCTGGTGCCATTTAGCTACTTTTCAACTTTGAAAAACATGCTGAAAGAGCTTACGGTGAAGCTCAAGTGTTCGCACGCATACTGCGTCTGTTCCTGTGGTAGTCCAGGGACTGTTGCTGTCAATTTTTCAGGCAAGTCCCAGACCCAGGATTCCTAGGAAGTTGAAGGAGATTAAATTGACTGGTCATGAATTGGAAAGATAGGAGTACTGTCATGGAATAGGAGAAAAACCTATGCAAGGCCTAGTGAGGAAGCAGACCCGGATATTGCTCTGTGTACTGCATAAAGTTTGTCGAAGATTGTTGCCACCACACCCAAGTAAACAGAATTTTCGAGCATTGGTGACCTACATCATTTCCAGATTCATTATCAGTTTTTTCAAATTAAATATAACAAATCAGTATGGAAACATCTTCCCCTCTGTTCCCCAAGGTTTATGCACTCTTCTCAAATATATCGGAGGTGAGGTTGCTTTGTTTATTCTTCAACATTTTGGTTTTATTAAGGTTTCAAACAGCTGCTTTTCATTTGAATTATATTTTGAACTTACTGCTACACTGCTATTTTTTGCAATTATATTACTTTCATTTCAGTAGAATAGTTGTACGAAAAGGGCACATTCACAGAAATTTTACCGGGGTGGTGGGGGGGGGGGGGGGTCTGGGGAGGGGGGATGGGTTGACCTTAGAAGCCTGGAACCGTCTTCGTGCTTAGTATTATGCGCTCCAAGTACTAGAGTAAGGCCCGCATCTACAGGAAGGCCGTCCGCCAGTTAAATCCTACAGCTGCGTAGAAGGATATCAAACAGTTAACTGTATGCTTTTCTTGTTTGTTTTCACTTTGTTTGCCTGCCATCCAGAAAGTGCCTGAGAATGGGGAAGGAGGAGGAGGAGAAGGTATTTTTTGTGGAAGATGCTGTGCCCTTCTCTCTCTATCCACTTTAAAGGACAACTGCAGGCTTGGTACAAGGTTATATCGAGGAGAATTGAAAACTTATTCATAGGTCCAAACCCCATTACAATGCCATGTCCCTATGTGGAGTTATTGGCCTTCAAAGTTTGGCCATATGCAGACAACTTGAGGAGAATCCCAATTGCCGCAATAATGCATGACGTCAACACAATGGGCAACACATGAAATTATGTTGTGTATTTGAATTGTTTCATTTTGTTGAATAAGTCAACATTTAGCAGAAGTTCTGTTGTCTTCTCTCACTAAAGTAACCATCCACACCCACCAACCCACTACAGCAATCCTCTCCCATAGACTAAATGCTTTTTCGAAAGTGAAATTAATGTTTGAATTTCAATAGAAAACAGAGAATGTTTGCCAAGGGTGTGCGAGTATGACATCATTCTTATTGGCATGATGGGAATGCATTTCGATCTTGCGCAGTACCACATCTTCACTACCCAAAACTTCAATACTATAATTCCGTAACGGAAAGTCCATGAACTTCAGGTTTGGACTGACGCATTCAGTTTTTATCCAGCCACCGAGAAAGATTAAATGAAAGAAAAAGCCCCTGTATAATCATCCTGGGCATTTGTCCCTTTAAATCTGTGTGATTCCTCCTCGCTTCACTGATAGCTCATTGTTAACGCTCTTCTTGCAGTTGCCTATTCATACCAATGTTTTGCCATTTGGAAAGAGCGTCCATCTCTCCTGAAAAAAATTCAGGAAGGACCCCCTACGTCACTTGGAGTGTGGTGTGTATGTGTCCCTGTATAAATGTTGTATTTCCCACTTTCCTGTTAGCAGAATTTATTCGAGTTGTACCAAACTGAATAGATTCTGGGCACAAAGTCCCAAATTGGGTGAGGTAATTAGCATATTATTAAGTCTTTATGTTTGAGATCATTAGCAATTCTATGAGCAAACTGTAGGAGGCATGGTGTTGGTGGATGTTGGTATGGCCCACAGGTAAATGGTCTATTTTGGGTAGAGATTACCCGGTTAGAATTTAGAAGATGTGCTCATTAAGTAGTCTAATATACATACATATAGTTTGTCAAATTTCATGGAACTTGGTGGATATGCACTACCTTTGAACATGACTTCAGAATGAATTTGAACATGACTTCAGGGTCACTCAAGCCAATTTGATAAAGTGCCTGATCTGTGCAAATTTTTAATAACAAAAAAGTGGTTGGATTTCTGTAACTACTTGTGGATGTGTCTTTGTTCTGGTTCTGTCCCTGGCAATTTGAAAATGTGGGTCAAGGTGTGCGGGGTTGGAAGAGGGCCATTACAAACACACTTACCCTTACACACACTGCATTTTTAGCATCATTTATGCTATAGAAATTAATGTTTGAATTTCAATTAGACCTGTGGATGTGACCCACTTTTGGTTCTGAGATATGATGAAAAAAAAAATATATGAATAATAAAAATTGTCAAATAATGTGTCTATTATGCAACTTCATTTTCACAACAGATGGTGGACATTGGTCAACATTCGCAGTCCCAGTATATTATTTGAAAGTGTGACTGGTCACTGGCTAGTTCCGTTTATATGTAACAACTTGGGGGGGGGGGGGGTGGGCTGGCAAACTATGCCCACCTCTCTGATGTTTTCAGATTCTGCTAGTATTATTTGCTAGGGCTAGCAAATCCATCCCTCTGACCTTGCAATTCTTGGGGGCCTGTTTGGTTGAAACAACTGAAATCAATTTACTGATCGTAATTCGGGCCAAGACTACCTTTTGTATAACCCACTTGTATATACAGTTGTAATTTCCTGAGCCTGCTTTTGTTTGTGTGGCCCTCCATTGGCATGTTTGCTTCATCTTATCCTGTCCGTTCTACCAGAATCTCTGACCATGCTGACTGTTCAATCTCTACCACTGAGTCTCCATGCTGTTATTGCTGTATGATGAATGTCAAGGGTGTCCACACATTATTAGGGAGGTTATTTTACCCCTAACCTGATATATCTTTGCTCCATTCAATACAGAACAAACTTGAGTCAATATGTCTCTCTCTCCATTTTCTTGAGTTTCTCCTCATCTGTGTCGATCATAGAAATCAAGCTGGACCTCATCTAAAATTGTGCCTGGGTTTAATGGAAAGGTAAAAAAAAATTGACTAATGTGGGACTTGGTCATTAGAGTGTTGTCGTTCTTTTCATTTTCACATTTAATTTGTTACTCCATGTGTGAATATAAACATGGTTGCATTGATATCACTGGGGGTATTCCGATATAACAAATGTGAATAAACAACAGGTTTCATAAGTATAGCACTGAATATCACCATAAGGGATAATCACAGTATAACTTTGTGAAAAATAAACAACAGATTGCGAAGTATACAATTACTATCACCAAGGGAATCTTAATGGATTTACAATATAACTGTGAAGATGAACAATAGGGTTGCATAATTATATTATTGTCACCATGGGGATATGACAATAATTACCTGTTAATGTGCGTTAAGCATATTTAGCATTTGGTCTGTTTTGAAGAAGTGGACTGCTTTGGGCACTGTTCATGAAATTTGTGACTAAGAAATTATTACATGTTCCTAATAAATATTTGTATATCTTGAATCGACCAAAGTGGGCTTGCAATTGTAATACTAACGGATGCTTACCATGTTCCTTCAGTGTGGTCATCGATCTCTCGCTGTTCGTTTTGTTCCTGTCCAGGTGTCTTCAGACGACGATGTGAAGGAAAATGACCCAAGCCCATCGATAACCCCGTGGAAGTATGTCGATGAATGTTATCTGTCCTCCGTGCAATCTTGTCCCGTGTCCTCCTCCTGTACTACTCGAGCAGCTGCCATCATCCTTTTAACTGGCTCTCTCTCTCCTCCTTGGTCTCATCCGTTTGTCGCTCCCTCACTACCCCAAGCTCCACCACCCTCCTGTCAACAAAGGTCTCTTCTTCATCGGGGGGGGGGGGCTCACATGCCCAACAACCACCATAGTTAGTCACTACAGTAATCATCCAGGTAGGGTTCAGTTAATATCACAAATTGTATTCGGTTTGATAGCTATTTTTTAGCTCAAACCAAGCTATGCTGGTTGAGCTTTTGTGATCCTCCATTCATTCTATCTACTCATTCCTGTGTGTCCACAATTTGACTTTTCGGCTTCTTTTTTTTACTTTTGGTGTCCAATTGATCGATCTTTGATTGATGTTGACCAAAATTGAACATGTTGATCATTGACCACTAGAACATTTCTGAACCTTGTAAGTCAAGGTCAAAGTCAATTAAAGCATCACAAATGGCGCATGTTGTTCACAATTTACAAATTTAGCTTCCCTACAAAAATCCATATATTGGTCTTGAAACTCCAGTCATAATGTTCATTGGGTAGCTCTCTTTTCAGATTGTACACAGACTTTTTTGATGGAACGTCATCTAATGCCCTTGTGAGTTAAAACGTAACACTGGTGAAAATAAATATAAGGCCCCCTAAACAGTCATACTTAGATGAATGTGGACCGAACTTGGAACAGTTCATCGACCCTGGGACACTTTGACCTTGTGAGGTCAAGGTCAAAGGCGTTATTAAGAGGAATAAGGGACTATTTTGTCAAATCTAACAACATGCATTTTCTGCTATGAAAGAGGATTGGAATGTTCTCAAATTACATTCTGATGTTTTCTCTAAAGAGTGCTTCTTCCTGACATGTTCACAAAATTTCCATGTCATTTATCTGAGTATTTAATTGTGTGATTCAAGGAAAAGTTGGCATTTTCCATGATCCTTTTTCATTTCTCTCTCCCTTAATTCACTCGGAGATCTGACCCGCTCTAGCTGAACTGTATGCCGCGTTCTTTCATACCTCGTATATCCGTATATACCCAGGTAGAGCGGACAAAATCCGAGGGGGATTGTTATTGCAAGCAAGCACATAACCTTTGAAAGCACTTCCGGTTTGTATTCACCTCTATCTGGTATTACAAGACACCACTTCGAAATGAACCAACCAACTGTACATTCAATACCTACTTACGTACAACATAGCCGGAGCGATCAAGTCGCGCATCGCCAGCATACGAAGGAACACTTGATATTTCTCGTTCCACGCGATAATCATGGAATTACTCCTCCTAATAGTGAGATGTGTAGTAAGAGATAATATCTTAGAGATAATTCAGAAGTATCATGGAAGATCGGGAGCAATACGTCTTGAAACCAAGGATTTTGGAGCAATTGCAAAGCGAAAGGTTTGAGGCAGAGTGTTTCGTACTTCGTAGCGGTGAACGTGTAGGCCTATATCATAACTGTTAAGTACTAGGCCTAAGTATTACGTTACTACAGCACAGTCACAGTCAACGTACCTCGAGTCTATAACGTTAAAATCTGCGGTCTGAAAACATTTGAAAATCGTCAGATAAAAAAATAAAAGAACACAGCAGGCATGTAGATGGGTTTGATACAAACACATTTCCAAAGATCGAATTCATGTTATTTGCAAGGTTTGTCTTCAGATTCACTTTTCTGATCTAGGCTGTGTGGTCCCTGTACAACTCATACTACTAGCAGTTAGGCCTAATAGCTTAGGCTATGCTTCTACCTTGTGTGAATTACTAGAGCCATAAATTAAATTTTCATTTTCTTATAATCTTCCCTCACAAAATACAATTTTGCCATGAAAGAAACTTCACTATGGCCCAGAAAATTGTTGCCGTTGAGGATTAGCCCTTTCCGCGACAGTCCCGTAGCTATGGGATGGAATCAGGAACAGTAATGGCAGGGGTAGCATTTATCCTCAGGGGGCATGTACCCACTGTTTTTTCAGTGTTTTCTTGTGTAGCAGTAGTTGGCAATGCACTCTATTGGAGAGTCGGGAGACAACTTGGCTAAGGAGGGTGGCTGTTGAGATTGGGTAGTAGGGTTGGGGTCAGGGATTAGGAGTGGGGTAAAGGTTACGGTAAGGTTTAGATGTTCGTAACCAAAGATTTGTGATGACATCAGAAATGGAACTGACTCTACTCTAGGCGCGATCCCTGACAACTTGTGTAACACTAATTTACTAATACATTCCAGTACACATGATTACATTACGTATCAAATCATGCCTTTTGTTTCGCCTGCACTGAACAAACTTTCTTTTAGCAGATTTCTCTGAAACAATGAGGCAATTTGACGAAATTTTGTTGTAGTATTCAGGGCTGGGTGGACACAACCTGAACTAGTTCTTGGTGCAAAACTCACTATAAAAGGAGGGTACTTGCCTGATTTTATAATATTATTGTGTCAAGGCTTGTTTAGCAAGATTAACAGAATGACCGTAACTGCATGTCGACCTTTGTTTGGCACATGGGTGAAGTGAGGGTCGATGACTGATAGATTTACAACACAGCGTAAACAATGTTAAGTAAGCTGTCTAATTGCATAAATTTATATGTAACTTTCAAAGGTTTGTAAGATTTCCTCAAACTTGACATTATAATGGTCTAGAGGTCCCCAGTCCTGAAATATGTAACAAGATTCAGGGTCAATGGAGTCATTCAGTGTGTCTAATTTCGTAATTTAGCAAAATCATGAAGTTTGGTTGATTTTAATGAAACCTGGTGGGTATGTTTTACTTCATCTTCCAAATTTGCTCATCATGGATTCTGGGTCACTGAAAGGGTAATTCACATACTGTCTAATTTGCATAATTTATGCGTAACAAATTTGCCGATTTTCATGAAACGTTGTAGGTATATGACTTATCCTTACCTTCCACCATTTTTGTATGAGATTGGAAGTTATTCAGTTAGTCTATTTTTGGCTAGTTCATTCCAAATTTTCGAAGTGTTAGATTTTCTATGAAGTCTGATGCGTTGGTCTACCTTCGTTCACCTTTTTTTTACATTGCCTCGAGTCACTGGGGGTATTCCTGTGTTATAAGTTGCTCATTCATTCATGTAAATGTTCAAGTTGGATGAATTCCCATGAATGTGGGCGGGTCACCATTGTCCTGACATATATATATTTGGGGGGGAAATGAGAAAATTGTTCCATTGAAAGTTGAATATTGTGTCTAATTTGCATAATTCAACCATTTCAGTCATTTTCCACAAAACCTGTACTCCTTCGGTAGACTGGTCAACACAGTTCAGTGAATTTGAAATTGGGTTCACTGTTATTAAGCTGTTACCTATTAAATGCTAATGACAAAATTTGGGATCCTCCATGGCATCCTTGTATTGTTTTGGCATTGTGTACTAAAGAAAAAACCATTGATCGTGCAACCACCGGCCGTGGGACACTGGGGGTGATTCGCCTTTACCCCCTTGAAACTCTTTTCTGAACAAGTGAAAGTTTTACAAAAAATACAGAAGTCTAACTTTCCCAAATAGAGGCGGTCACGATCAGTATGTACATTTATTCTTACTGTTGCCTAAGTTCAGCCTGCTTGGAGGCTAAAGTTTGCTAAATGAGAAACTGGTAAAGTTAAACTACAGTAGTCTGTACAGTTTAATCCTCCTCAATGACTGACTCTGTGTCAGTGTTTTACCCCCTTCCACAGAACAGACTTGTTTACAAAGACTTTGAGTATCAGTCTTCTGTTGAAGGATTAAACATAGCCCATGCCAAGGGCCTATGGTCCAAACTATTTCTTGGGTTTGTATCCCTTGAGTTTAACCTACTGCTTTCTACACGATTTAGCCAACAACCGTTTTCCATCAAGCAAGTACCGGGGGGGGTCCATCAGCTAACCTGTATCCTTGGATGTGTCGGCCAGCCACGGCTGCATTTTTTGGCCACCTGCCTTAAATATAACCAACAACTCCTATTCCATCCCATGATAACCGCGCTAATGCAATACTGTTTGACCTGTTCTAATAACCATAGAATGCCCTCAAAGATTCTCGATCGCAACCCACCTAATAAGATGCCAAGCATGTATTTGAGCCTCAAAATTGTCACAGGCCTTTTAAAAGACTTATTTATCATACCTCTTTTTCTTAGAACTCAGGTGTGTATGAGTCTGAGGTGCCTGAATAACAAGCTTTTTACCACATCGGATAGGTCACAAGAACTAAAGATCAAACAACATTCACATGGAAGTTCCCGTACGTCATAATGCCTCCTTGTTGATCATCTGAAGTGGAATATTATGAGCATTTATTTGAGTTTGGAGCTACATTTTTGAGCATTGGTTCTCTTGTTCTCTTGTGAAATGCAGTCCGTCGGTCTACTCCTGGCAAAATAGATAATGACTTAAACATTTTAGGTTCGCCACTTTTTCTTATCTGATGTGGTCAAGGATTTTCCCGCTTTTAAAATAACTTTAAAGAGGAAATGGCATTTTCCCCCAAACCAATGTGCTAACCTTGACGAAAGAAAGCAGAATAGAGCAGAAGTGACATGTGAAAAGCAGAAAATTCTTGCCTTCTACTGTAATGCATAATCAGCGCAACCGCAAATGATCTTTCTGGTGGCTCTCGTTAATTAACCTGTGGACAGGACATTGGAAAAATGACATACAACACTTGGTATTCCCCGATTGTCAACACTGTGGCTCTTGAGATTCTGTTTTACGCTCTTGATTGATCTTACGATTAATGGTGTTGAATGAAATACCCAAAGTATTCCAATTGTGTGGTGTTGAAATTGGGAGTCCCCTGCGTGAAAGCGGCCGCTACAGAATAATTTAGTGTCAGCGAAGGTTGGTCAGTATCATCATTGACCAGGTATTATATAATGGGCATTCCTGAATTTGATGTCAAAGGTTAGGTGTGAGGCATTTCATTAAATGATGATATTGTGGATCACTAAAAAGTATGGACATTTTCCCGTCAGAATTGTTGCAAAATTAGTGGTTTGGAGCTACTGTGAATAGGAAACTCCTTGATATTACCTTGATTCACTCTGGTCATATAATACCACCACCAAATTGGAGTGTCATTAACCCCCTATCCCCCTACCTCCCCACCTACCCCCTACCTACCCCCTACCTACCCCCTACCTACCCCCTACCTACCCCCTACCTACCCCCTACCTACCCCCTACCTACCCCCTACCTACCCCCTACCTACCCCCTACCTACCCCCTACCTACCCCCTACCTACCCCCTACCTACCCCCTACCTACCCCCTACCTCCCCACCTACCCCCTACCTCCCCACCTACCTCCCCACCTACCTCCCCACCTACCTCCCCACCTACCCCCTACCTACCCCCTACCTACCCCCTACCTCCCCACCTACCCCCTACCTCCCTACCTCCCCACCTACCCCCTACCTCCCCACCTACCCCCTACCTCCCCACCTACCCTTACCTCCCACCTACCCCCTACCTACCCCCTACTTCCCACCTACCCCCTACCTCCCCACCTACCTCCCCACCTACCCCCTACCTCCCCACCTACCTCCCCACCTACCTCCCCACCTACCCTTACCTCCCACCTACCCCCTACCTCCCCACCTACCCCCTACCTCCCCACCTACCCATTACCTCTCCCCTACATCCCCACCTATCCATCCTCATGATAGATTTCAAAAACAAGATATTCATCATAATTCTCCTTTGTCTCCCTCCTCCTCAGATCAGCATGAGCAGCACGGTAGAGTGGAGAATGTCAGACTTCTCATCCACAGTCCGTTCCCCATCTTGGTCAACCAGGGGACCTTTACCATCCCTTATGTGGTAAGGAATCACGATGAGTCATGTATCTGGTAGTCTAATATGTCAGTTCATTCTGAGAACAATATGTAACAATATGTAACATCTGAGTGCCTAGATAGCACTCACCCTTGTCATTGACATACTCAAGCCACCTGGAACATATTTTCTCCATCATGGGATCCAGTACTTGCTTCTTCATATCCAAGAAGGTGCTTCCCATTGCTGCTGTTTTTAGGCATGAGTCAAACTTGGTTTCCTCGTGATCCCCAATAAAGATTGAAGTGCCTCGGTCACATTGGACAAGCTGATCGTGCTATTGCGGGTTCCAATCAACAACCGTTCCGATCTGCAGTCTGGGGCTCCACTGACTTGGGATGTATTAGGAGATCAGCTTAGCTGAGTTGGTGGAGCCCCAGACTGCATGTCAGAAGGTTGTGAGATGGGAACTTGCAATAGTACAATCAGCTTGTCCAATGTTACTGAGCACTTTATCATCACTAGGGATCCCTGAGGAAGTAGTATTAGTGTGGGGGAACCATCAATCGACTAGTACTGAGTTATTGATTTTCTGGGGAATGTTTTTTTTTCTGTCCCTTACATTTTACGTTGTCACAGATCCTAGAATCCTGACCATTTATTAAATGCCCGCATACTTCTCACTACTTCTCTGTACAAGGCAAACGCATGTTAGGCATACTGATTTATGCTGACAATTTTCCTGTATATTTATTCATTCATTCACTTACACTTTTGGAGCTAAATTATTATCACGACCAGTTTCCACCCCTTCTTGATACCAATTCTTCTTACAACTAACAGGTGATGATTCTAACCCCGCGTAGTGCCTGATATCCTTTGTCATGAAGGTAATTCCCTAACCACCTAGTCTACTTGCGAGGGCAACGCGTACTTAGCAGCTGCCCTCAGGTGGGTCAATATCCGATTTTGTAATGTCCGATGGTCTGACTGTTGCCTCACGGCCATACCACAAATGGGAGAATCAATAGAGATGATGGATGACCAGTGGGATTAACTGGGTTTGGGAAACATTCGCCTGGAGGCGGAGGAATTAGGGGTAGCCTGGAATTGGGGTCTATCTAGGGTGGTGTTCTCTGCACAGCAGGACTAGCAGATGTCCCTATGAGATCTGCTGCTAAGGCTTGGGTTCCATCCGCTGCCACGGTAGCTCTTACTGTTTAGGGGGCATTGTAACGGGTCTTTGGTCTCCCGTTTTTTCGCCTGCAGCATTTGAGATGCGGACATGTCGTGGAGAACCTGTTTGCATGGGAGAGGGGGTAACGGCCATTGCCTAATGTTGTAGATTGTTGGGTTTTCCTGGTGGTACTATCGGTTGGTTAGTGTTAGGCTATGCAGCTGTGGCAGGTAGTGATCTATATGGGGGTTTTCTGAGGGTTGTAGATTCGTCCTGCTGTTCCTGGTGGCAACTGTTGTTTGGTTAGTGTTTTGGCTGATCAGCAGTGGCGGGGTAGTGTCTAGACCGGGGTATCCAGGGGGTTGTAGATTCGTCCGGCTGTGTCCTGGTGGCACTTTTTGGTTGGGGGGTGGTTGAGCTGATCAGCTGTGGCTGGGTAATGGTCTAGATCGGGTCATCCACGGGGTTGTAGTTCGTCCTGGTGGCATGTTGGTGGGGGGTGGTTGAGGGATCAGCTGTGGCAGGTAAAGCGGTCAGACAGGATTCTCCAGGGGGTTGTAGATATTCTTCCTGGTGGCACTGTTGGGTCGGGGGGTGGTTGAGCTGTCCGCTGTGGCAAGGTATCGTTCCTAGATCGGGGTATCCATGGGTTTCGATCTTTTTCCTGCTGTTCTGGTGGCACTGTTGGTTGTTGGGAGTTGAGCTGGTCAGCTGTGGCAAGGTACCAGGTCTAGACCGGGGTATTCCAGTGGTTGTATTTTTCCTGGTGCCACCGTTGTTTGGGGGGTGGTTGAGCTGATCACGTGGCAGGGCAGCGTCTAGTCAGGGTTATCCAGGGATTGTAGATCGTCCTGCTGTGTCCTGATGCCACCGGTTGGCGGGGGGTGGTTGAGCTGTGTCACTGTGGGCGGGTACCCGGTCTATATCGTGTATCCACGGGGTTGTAATGCGTCCTGCGTGTCCCTGGTGCCACCCGTTGGTTGGGGGTTGGTTGAGCTGATCATCTGTGACAGGTAGCGGTCTAGATGAGGGTATCCAGGGAGTTGTAGCTGTTTCGTTCCTGGCTGTGTCCTGGGTCCCCCCCACCGTTTGGTTTGGGGGTGGTTAGCTGATCGAGTGACAGGAGCGGTCTAGATGAGGGTATCCAGGGAGTTAAGAATCGTCTTGCTGTGTCCTGTACCAGAAAAAGGCAGAGGAAGACAGAACCCGTTGGTTGGGGGATGGTTGACCTGACAGCTATGGAGTTCATTCGTGGTCAGAGGGATGCTCCCTGCCCTAACTGCATTGCCTGTTTTAGCAAACTTGCTCCACGCCACCTTTGTGCATAGTTCCATGCTTCGTGGTGATGAGTGCTGGATGGACCACATAGGTAACGAGGAGGGATAAACAGTTCCATCGGTGAATGGTAAAGAAGTGGTCAATGGTACTGTCATTACAGTAGAAGTGTGAAGGAAAATTTAGCATGAAATATATTTATATGTGCCGATACACTCTTCTCATCTACTACTACTACGTTCTTCCGCTCTGTAGAGCTCCAGGATAGCCCAGTGCGACATCAAGCTGCCGATCAGCCTGATCTGTAACCGGCTCCTCCTGTTGAAAAATGCCACTCTTCAAGATCACTCGGACAACAACAAAGAAATGCCTCATGAATGAACCTATTTCCTGGTGAGATTTGCAATAATTTCTACTTTACACACTTCTTATGCCTGTTGGTCAAAATCACAAACAGCATCCTTGTTTCTTTTTGCATGCATCATCGGGCCCTATCTTTCTTGTATCTTGGAATTCCCCAAAAAACTCTCTGAATAGTCACAAAGTGTATCTGATCCGATGGTCTTTGTTGGTGATGAAACCAGGATGACCTCATAATCAATAGAATGTTAGAGACATATTCATTGGGCCTTACAAGGTGACCATCATGTAAAAATTTAAAAAAAAAAAAACCCAAAGGTTTTGACACAATTCAAGAAATAAAGAATCACAAAAATTACATGGCATTTACAAGTATTTAGTGTTTGCGGAAGTCCACTCCGTGTCAAATGTTCAATACCAAAGTGCAACACCCTAACTTCATGTCAGTGGTGCATAACATGATCATAACTTATTTGACAGCAGTGTTCAGCATTGCTTTATACCTGGTTCTAATTACTTAATATACTAAATATAATTACTTACATACATTTAGAAACCGCTAAAGATCTCATCCCAAGTGTTCATCCACTTAATAACCCCTCCCATAGTTGGCTATCAGATCTGATATTGTTTATTGAGGGGTGCAGAGCACTGATGGGACCCGATTATCAACACTAGAGGCGCCCTAGCACTCCTGGGCATGACATCACCCCATTCAACTCCACCGATTCCCCAGCTGGCGGCTCAAAGAACAGGGAAGCGTGAACACGCCTCGACCTGCGGGTGGACATAGCGCACGTGTCACGACTGCCTCATGACAAAGGATTTGATGTGGTGGCTTGTCTGAGTCACCCCGTCCCAACTCCAGAAGTTGAATTTCAATATAAAATGCTGATTTTGTTGCTCGAACACTATGGCTAGGTGCTGAATATTTCCTCCATCCAGATTTGTCCCACATCAGCCGCTCGGTTCTGAGAATTCGATGGGGTTTCCAGATCTATGGTGGTCCAGTGATCACGCTTCTTTCTTCAATCTTCACGTAAGTTGCACATGGTATATATTTATAATAATAAATGTCGTTCTTATATAGCCCAACGTATCCAGCCATCAGCTGCTCAAGGCGCTTCAACACCTTACCCGCTCATTGGAACCAGGTACGCACTCCGAACAATCTCCCGGAGAGTAGTGGCTCCGCTATATCATCGCGCGATTGTATCAGGCCCTCACAGGGTTCCCATTTATACAAACACTTGGTGGAGAGAAGCCTTGAGATTAATACCACCTCTCAAGGTACTAGAACGCGTACTCGACCCACAACTCTGGATTACGACTCGAGGTTTGACCGCTAGGCCGTCACGCTCTCTGCTGAGTGGCCTAGCGGTCAAACCTCAGCTTCACAATTTTTTTAAGAACAGAATTTTATAATAATACTTTTTTTTACGCGGGAGGGGAAGGGGGGCTAATAAGATGACTATGTTGAAGAGTATTGGATTTTTTTCATTTGTTACCAACTTTGGTTTGTATGTGCTAAATAAAATATGGGGGGGGGGCTGATAAGGTAGCTATGTTTGAAGAAGTATTTATCTTTTTTTCTTTCTTCATTTGTTCAACTCCCTAATGTGATCAAGCAAATTATGGGAGGGTGGGGGGGGGCTGCTATATAGCTTGTTTGAAGAGGTCAGAATTTTTTCCTTCATTTGTTACAATTACAGACTGCGTATTGTATGACTTAATAAATGAAAGAAACGAGTGGAACTATAACAAACTAAAACTTATAGGTAGGGAAAACTAAGCATGGTTGGTCATTAAGCTATAAAGGCATTATAAGTTAAGTGTTAGTGCTCATACTTGATGTGATTGACGTTTGTGTATTACAAGCCTCCAATGGAGATTGCCAGGTTTAATTTGTGGTCATCTAACAGACCTAGCGGCCGAGAGACTGTTTTGTGGTCCTTCTATAAAGACTGAATTACACACCACGTTGGTGGCAATCAGCATCTTCTTCTATTGGTGTCACGTCATCACTATTGGCCATGCAACCAATGAAGATGCACACAGAGAACCTATGCAGTAGGGTAGCCCAAATTTCACACCCACAGGTTTTCTTTTTCTTTTTCATGTCACCATGGAAGAATATCTCACATTTACATAGACTAAAATGCACCTGATATGTATCACATTAATGGTTCAGTGGAGAGATTTCTCTAAATAACGTAGAAAATCAACCCAATTCAGAGGAAAGAGAGTCAGAAAGAGTAATTTGATATATATTCAGTACATATTTTTAAACAGTGTATCTGCCTTATGACTGGCTCCAGCATGCGTTTTTCAGGCATTATGTCATCCTCACAATTCCAAGTCAGGTACTTTATTTTGTCTTGTCCATGTCTTTGTCACTCCATCTTTTGGGCCATCTTTGGATCAGCGTATCGCAACGTCAACATTTTATTGTTAGATTTTTTCATCGTGATTTCATTTATACAAAAAAAAACCCTCGTGGTATTTTTGTGTCCCGATAAACTTGAAACCCTTTATATTCACAAAGTTGGCAGGAACAGACTCCTATCTTTGGCATGCCTCTGAATCCTAAGCAATTTTTTTTATTCCTTACAAAGTCGAGGAACTAATCAGTCATAACAGCGTGTGGTGTGTGGGTGGGTGACGCCTAGCCTTGTTAACAGCCTTGATCCCACTTGTATAGATCACGTTCATAGTGGATTTTATTTATGGGTCCCCCATATGGGATACATGATCCCTATTGTTTTGGGGTAAGGGTCAAGTATATCTGGGGTCCGGAGAGTCAAATCTGAAATCTTCTCACAATCACGAGTCGCATAAATGCCTGATCAATCAGTTTGGGAATTTATTAATGCAACTTTTAAGCTTGTTAACAGACTCTCTGCATGGATGTAGTTTCATATGTATTGGTATGTGGTTCCCTATTTTGAGTACACATTGATTCCTATTGTGAATCTTGAAATGACTTTAGTTAGCCTTATCAAGTCCGATCATCCAAGGAACACTAAGCCTTTTTTGGATTTTCCTGGTTTCTGCTTCTTCAGAGCGCTATCGACTCCGTGTGCATCTGTGAGGCCATGTGGCCCATCATGGAGGAGTTCAGGGGGCGTTTGGCCCGCTTTCAGAAGCAGTCTGGTACCAAGGATTTCCAGTGTCCTTCAACAGTAACTACCACTACAGGAGAACTTTGACCATCGAGATGCATTGGAGGTGAGGCCAAACTGCTATCTGTGTGATTTGTTTAAATCTTCTACCAGCAGGGGTATAAATCTTTCTTGCCTCCTCATTGTGAGTGGGGCTACCAGCACATGCCTTGACAGCATATCTCTGTTGTGCTCAGTTTGATGTCACGTCACGCTGAGGCCCCTTGCCTTCGAGGGACAACTGATGAATGATGATGATGAGTAATGAAGAGGCTAATCTATCATTAAGCTGGAAAAAAATGAATACGTCGTCCAAACGCCAAAGTTGGTACGAATTTCCTACGGAGTTCCAGTACTTTGAAGTTTGTGCATGTGTATTGTGCAAGATCGAAAAGCATCCAGCATGCAATAATAAATGATGTCTACTTGAACAACCTGCAAACAATCTTTGTTCTCTATTGAAATTCAAACATTATTTCACTCGAAAAGCTTTTAGTTGTGAGAGAGAATTTGCTGTGGGGGTGGGATGGTGGTGTTGATGGTTACTTTAGTGAGAGAAAGAAAAACAGAACTAGGCCTAAATGTTGATTTAATCAACAAAATGAAAACCCTGAAATTACATGACATAACTTCCATGTTCCACTTATGACATGATGCATTATGTGGCCAATTGGGATTCCCCATTTCTCTCCATAATAGACCAAAAATTGAAGACACATAACTCCACATAGGAACCTCAAATGAAGGGGTGTGGACCTATAGATACAGTTTTCCATTCTCCATGCTATAACCGTGTATCAGACGCCTGCAGTTGTCCTTTAAAGGATGACCCTGCTAATTGCACTTTTGAGCCAGTGTTGCTAAGGAGGGAAATCAGGTTTTCATCTGACTGGAGAGTGAAGCAAGCAGATGTGCAGGAAGAAAGATGAGTGCCTCAAACCAGAAGAGTGTGGGGGGGGGGGGGGGGGGGAGACAATGGTACTACCATATGTTGCAATCCTTGCTACCTTCCTGGAAACTTCCTAATGTAGGCGCTGGCTGAAAAAGAAAATAAATATTGTTGTATGGAAGCGAGCCCACCGGCAGTCAAACCCTGAAAAAAAGTGTCTTGCCCGGCGGCCGGCAGAACTGTCACCGTTCGGGTAACACCATTGCGACACACGACGAACAATAACATTGCACTAAAGCTCACACCCGTTATTAATTCGAAATACAATAGCTAACCCATTAAACTGACTACTATATAATATACTTTCTAATGAACTGAGGTGCATTTGGAAGTGAGCCACCGATTAGGCCGGGAAACTTCATGATAACCCCATCCTACAGACCTTGCCTGGTAACAGCTTCCTTCACAATAAAACATCACTCAATCTATTAGAGCTGTGACAACTGAATGAAAGAGAAACGTTGCGTAGCTAGTATTGTGTTATACAAAAAAAAATTCCATGCCCATGAATAAAAAAAACATGATGCATGATGCAAAGTGGAAGTTATTTCTGAACTACATATTGTACATGAATTAGTGTTATAATCCCTGTAGTTCTTCGCCATATTTGTGTCTATGCCAGGGTGAGAGGGCTTCTACCGGCATGTAGGATGGCCATATGGAGTAGGTGATCATGTATTCTTTTTGGGAAAGAACAAAGTCACTTTATAGGGTCAAAGTCTAAAAACCTGTGAAAACCATGATAACCTTTGGGTGGGAAGAATAGGAGGGCCTCATTACTAGGCATGTGAGAGGCTATACAAAGCAGATGTTCCTGTGATTGTGTGAGGACCAACAGCACCTAAGGTCAATAGTGTTGAGGTATGTGAAAGCTCTGCCCGTTGTTATCCCATTTTAAAGCCAGTTTGGAGCCTAGGACCAACACTTGAATTCATTTGTTTCCATAGTTATATTCATGTATCATCAGGGAGGGCTTCCTATTGGACAGGCAGTGTATTATTGTAGTGCATATTGTTATTCAGCATAAACACGTGTATACCAATGAGCTTCATCTGTAAAGTACATGTCGCCAAAAGTGTAGATTCAAATAACATCTAAAATTGTTAAGCACAGGATGACATAAACCAAAACATAGGCAATATTGTAATAGGGTAGTTTCATTTAAGTAAAAGGGAAGGGAAGCTGGAAACTTCTGGATGATGGAAACAGGTGCACTAGTGTGAGCGAAAGGTACTCATCACAGCTGAGTGAGCTGCTGAACCAGCAGCCAGAATTATTGAGCTATACTGATAATTGGCATTTGTTTCCACCTGCCTGGAACAAAAATCAGAAATCCCGTCTTGTTGGGATCTGAACACCCATCATCTGGCTTTGGGCATGATCGCCAGTCTACTGGAGACGTTGGCGTTGTGACACATACCATGATATATAGACTCATAGTCACTACCCCTATTTTTTAATTATGTTCAAAAGCAGTCATCAGCCGAGAGGTACAAGGAACTTCTCGATCAGAGGTGCGAAGCAATTCCCGAAACCATCCAGAGAAGGTTGCTGACGACGCTTCAAGGGACGAAGACACTGTCCTAGCAACATCTAGATACCCTCCTAGATGGTACATATAGACAGGTAAGAAATTCTAAATTGTGTTGTCAATTGAGGGGTAAGAATCAGAATGCATTTTAAGGCTTTAGAAGGTTAATCAAACCTAACATGTGGTCTCATAGATTGGTGATATATAGAAGTGTAATCAAGCTAGCATTGTGTTTTTGTTTTTTCCTTAAATAGAGAAAGGTGACAAGCCCTAGCATTGTGTTTGTCTATACGAAAGGTAATATGGAATATCAATTTTAAGGCTTGTAGAAGGGATAATCAAACCTAACATGTGTGTCTCATGGATGGGTGATATATAGAAGTGATAACAAGCCTAGCATTGTGTGTCTATAGAAAGGTGATCAAGCCTGGAGTTGGGTCTATATGGAGTAATCAGGAATAGCATTTTAAGGCTGATGTAGAAGGGTAATAACAACCTAAAGGTGTGGATATAGAAGGGTGAGATATAGAAGTAGGTAATCAAAGCTAGCATTGGTGTCTATAGGGAAAGTTGATTCAAGTAGCATTGTGTGTCTATATGAGGTAATCAGGAATAAGCAGGTTAGGCTGTAGAAGGGTAATCAAACCGAACATGTGTGTCGCATCGAAGAGTGATATATGAAGTGTAATCAAGCCTAGCATGGGTTGTCTATAGAAAGGTGATCAAGCATTGGGGTTGTCTATGCGAGTAATCAGGAAAACTAGCATTTTAAGGGTTGTAGAAGGCGTAATCAAAACTAACATGTGTGTATCATAGAAGGGTGATATATATAGGAGTGTAATCAAGCCTAGCATGTGGTTGTCTATAAGCAACGGTGATCCAGCCTAGCATTGTGTGTCCACTAGGAGAGGTATTCAGGATCGCATTTTGAGGCTTGTAGAAGGGTAATCAAACCAACATGTGTGTCTCATAGAACGGGTATATATAGCAGTGTAACAAGCCTAGATTGTGTGTGATAGAAAGGTGATTCAAGCCTAGAATTGTGTGTCTATATGAGGTAATCAGAATAGATTTTAAGGCGTAGAGGGGTAATCAAACCACAGTGTGTAATCATAGAAGGGTATATATAGAAGTGTCAATCAAGCTAGCATGTTGTGTCTATATGGAGGGAACAGGATGCATTTAAGGCTGTAGAAGGGTAATCAAAACCAACTGTGTGTATCAAGAAGGGGTGTATATAGTGTAATCAAGCCTAGCATTGTGCATCTATAGAGAGGTAATCAAGTTCAACATTGGGTCAAAGGATGAGTAATCAAACCCTAACCTGGGGGGCTCTGGCGGGTTATATATCGGAAGTGTATCAAGCATAGCATTATGTGTCTATAGGGAGGTAATCAGGAATAGCATTTTAAGGCTGTAAGAAGGGTATCAAACCTAACATGTGTGTCTCTGGAAGGGTGGTATATAGGAGTGTAATATTGTGGTCTATAGATAGGTAATCAAGTCTAACATTGTGGGTCAAATGGATGAGTAATCAACATAACATGTGGCCTATAGGAAGATAATCCAGCCTAAAATGACATGTCAGTGGAGAGTATACGAGCTGGAATTGTGTTGTCTACAAGTTCAGGGCTAATCAGGTCTACACTGTATGTCCATAGGACGGTAATCACGCCGAACATTTTATGTCTTCAAGAAGGGTAGTAGATACAATCCTTGACATTGTCGGTCTCTAGGACGGTTAATCATGCCTAACATTGGTGTCTATAATGAAGGTAATCAAACCTAGCAATGTGTGGCTAGAGGAAGTAATCAAGCCAACATTTCATGTCTTAAAGAAGGTTACATCCTGACATTGTCGGTCTATAGGACGTTTCTCCCATGCGTAACAATGTGTGTCTATATGAGGGTAATCAAACCTAACAATGTTTGGAGATAGCAAAAGTAGTCAGCATAAAAACCCCCCCCCCCACCCCCCCCCCCCCACCCCCCCCCCCCCCCCCCCCCCCCCCCCCCACCCCTTTCAGTCACTTCAAACAGGTAATCAATCCTGACACTTGTCGGTCTATAGGACAGTGATATGCCTGACATTGTGTGTCTATATGGCAGTGGACACACTAACATCGTGGATCTATAGGAAGGTTCTATATGGATGTACAAGGATATGGCTCTATAGACCATGGGTAGCACACTTCTGATAGATACCAGTAAATAAATACCAGTGAATGGTGGCCTCGCCGAGCCACACGGTTAGCAATAAATATAGGTGTTATCAGTATAATTTAAAACTCTTCACTGACTCCTGGGGGAGGTTATGATGGTATGTAAGGGCAGTTTATTCTTGGGTTATCTTATATGAGGCGAAGTCAAATAAACATATAATGGAAATAGTGAGTCTGTGTTCTATCCACCATATGTTAATGAAAGGGATAACTGAATAGGTTGTTGCAGTCCCACAGTGTGGGTTTGGAAAGGAACCGGCCAGCTAAGTATAGGAAAATGAGACCGCTACAGTGTATGCCTGGTTGCACAGTTGAAGCAAAAAAATAGGACCACATTGTTGTGAATCAGATACCTTTGCATAATGATGCAAATTATAATAGAATAATGAATGGCCTACAGTGCTGCTAAACCTTGAAATTTTTACACGCGACAAATATGCCCAAGTTTCCATGTGATTCCAACAAACTTTAGAAATCTGCAGAAATATGCCCAAAATAAGAACATCATGACTTATCAGGACAGAGATGTACATATCAACCATATTTTGTGGAAATTTAAACTATTAAAAGAGCATGAACTTGGCATATATTATGCTCAAAAATCGAAGCATGGTCAGGAAGATTGTATTGCCCATATACAGACATATGATTAGAAGACACACACACACACAACACGACATCACACAAGGAAAGGACCACTATGTTGCCTCCTTTGGAAAACAGAGTTCAGGCGCACAAAAGGCACAATACCACCAGGTCACAGCCGCATATTTTGTCCTTTGGTAACCAGATTCTGAAGCTTGCGAAGGTGTAGAGGAGAACCAGGCAACCCTAGTTGATGGCTCCATGGGGATGGCCTGTGCCACGCACATCATCAACACGCTCATCGCACTCAAGTACCAGCTGACCCAGACAGAGGTGGATATGCTTGAAGCAAGTCTAACGGCCGATGTTATTGTGATGGTGACAGGTAGGGTGTTTATAAGGCAAAATAAAAATAATTCATGTTTAGCGTCCCGCCCGCCTCCTGTTTAGGAGGATTCTGAAAATTTCTTTTTTTTTTTTCATTCAGGCCATAACTTTTTTGAAAGAATATTTTGAAAGTCTAACTCCATGGAATCAGTTTGCTCTTGACAAAGGAACAATTTGAAGCATGTTTCAGGTTAGTAGACCCTGTAGAAACAAAAAATAAAAAAAATAAAAGAGGTGGCCTCCTCTGAGAAAGGTCAAGTGGCCAAAACCCTGCTTCGACCGCTTCTTTTCCTCTTTGAAAGCCTTTAAGGTCTGGATTTGTGGCAGTTATTTAGAAATGGTTACTATGCAATTTCTGGTTATGAATGGCTATCAGTATGAGTCGCGTAAGTGGGATCACCCTACTGGTATATAAACATCTTGATAAGCAATGGTCGGGTCGCCAAAAAAAGAAAGAAAAACAAAGAAAGGGGCTCGTCTCCTCATTTTCGAAAAAGGGGACCCGAAGCATGCTTTATTTCACTGGGCCTAATCTGTGGCAGTATCCGGACCCAACTGCTCAGGATCTTTACACCTGTAAATCTATCAGATTAGTCCATGCTGCCCTGCATCTCGTGCAACACTCGCCTGTTGCTTCTTAGCTATGCTGTCCTTGCAGTGTATCTGGTATGGCGGATTAGCTCAGTCGGTAGAGCTCTGGACTGCAAAAAAAACATTTATTGTGAGTGCAAAATCCATTAAAAGACTTCTCCGCAGTGCTGTTGGACAAGGCTTGTTCCTGAATTTTCCCACGCCACCCATGGTATAGAAAAGGGTGGGACCTCGTGTGGTGACCTGTGAAGAGTAGTGAGGGCCATATCTGGCAGCCCCATTGATAAGTCCACAGCGGTGGCTCTTGAAATGGTGCGGCGAGAGTGAAAGAGAGGAAAAGATTAAACGGATGGAACGGATGTGGACAAGCACTAATGATCCGAGGTTTAATATCTGTAGAGCTCTTAGCGATCACACTTGGTCGTATGTGTTGTGTGTCGTTATGTGTGTGTGTCGTCTGTATGTGTGTTTCCGTTAGCAGGATTTTCCCGAAATGGTTTTAAGACCCTTTTCGGTAAATTTTGTTAGCAGTATCGGGGTTGGATGACACAATCTGATTAGATTTTGGGCACCAAAAGGTGTAAGTGGGGTAATAGCCTATTTGAATAATCATTGTAGGCTTGTAGCAAGATTACAGATGAACAAAGGTGCTTGGTGATTGGTTTGGGCACCGGAACATAGCTTGCAGGATGATAAGGTAGATGAACTGATTAGTAGAATTTTCAGATGAAATTGTTAATTAAGTGTCTAGTTTGCATAATTTATGCAAAAAAGTTCAATAGAGTTTCATGAAAAATTAAATCAGGGTCACTGGCAGGCACTGGAAATATGAAGTTGGTTGGGATTTGCATGAAACCTGGTGGGTATGGTTGGACATTTGGTTCCAAATCTTTTCTCATGAATTCAGGGTCATTGGAGGTCATTCAGCATGTCTGATTTGTGATTAATTTAGCATTATGTTTGAAGTTGCCAGATTTTTATGGAACCTTGGGGTATGGCTTACCTTTGATTTAACATTCTTTAACATGGACTGGAAGGGAATTAAGTGTCTTTTTTGCATAAGTCTACGCGAAAATTTCAAGTTTGTTCGATTGTCATTGAAGCTTCTGGGTTGGTCTACCTTTAGTCCCCCCCCCCAAATTTCACATTGACTAGAGTCACTGGGGTTATTCAATGTGTATAATTCGCTTCATTCATGGAACGTATTAACGGGTTGTCCACCATGGTCATGAGAAAATGGTCAATGAAGTTGAGTATTGTGGCTAATTGCATAATTTAGGAAATTTTCGTCACATGTCCACAAAACGTATACTCCTGTGGGACATGGTCGCTAATCAGTCCTCATGAATTGAAATTGGTCACTGTTACTAAGCGTGTTTCTGTTAAATGCTACTACCAAAAGCTGAACGCGATACAAGGAATTGATTATAATTGTTGCATGGTGACGTATGGAAGAAACCACTGATCACGAACCAGCGAGACACTTGGGGCGAATTGCCTTGTTAATATTATCATGGTGTGAAACTGACCTGTCGACGGGGTAACTTACTGAAAAAGACATGCCTACATAGCCATTGTTGTTGTGATATTAGTCAAGCTTCTCAACGTTTCTGTCAGTGGGACAATTATTTTGTAGGTGGAGGCCTAAGTTCTATGAAGTATATGAAGGTCAAATATTGCCAAGATTACTGACAATATATTTCAATTACTTGGACACTGCCAGGTTAGGTTCATGTTGTATCTATAACATATGTCATCTGTTTTGTTGTTCTGTTGATAAGTAGTCAAAATGTACTTTCACCCCCTCTTCACCCCCTCTCTCTCTCTCACTCATAGGGTTGGGAGGAAACAGTTGGCGCTGCCATCAGCAGCCTGCTGCAGACCTGCTCGCAAAGTCTGGCAAGGACCAGCCCAACGTGACCCCGGGCGACCTGCGGATACCCCCCGACGGTACCAAGCTCAGGAAAACATATTACCCTGATGGTGGAAGAACCCCCACTCTGGGCAAGGGGGACGGCTGTTTGTTGAAGGCAGGAGCCAGGTGAGAAGTTTGAATGTAACTGTAGGCGCATCATCGGAGCTATTCACTTTACTGCAGCCGATGCGTCAATATGGACCTCCCCACAGGCTCTGTCTTAAAATAGCATATTTCACATTAGCTTGTTTGAAGTCAATGGTTATATGTTATTTATGATTGACTATGGCCTTTTTGTGGTTATGTGCCTTTTTATTATCACAGTGGGACTGAATCCCCGAAAACTTCAGCCAATTGAGTGCACCATTGCAAGGCTATTTCAAAAATGTCCTTGTGACAACACAGGAACCATGTAATACAAATGATAAATCTATGTAGTAACTATGGAGGGAAACTATAGATAAGACTATCAGTCTGGGTTGAACTTCTGTTGCAAGATATCAAACTTAATATATGAGAATGCCAATTACTGTCTCTCTCAAGCCCAAGAGTAAATTGAAATTTTTGATGTCCCTTGTCATCTTGCTAGTTTAGTTTGAGGTTATCTATTTTCATGATTATTTATTTGATTTCTATGGGTCAGGAAGCCAAGTGAGGCTCATCAAGGAACCCTGGTCGTATTGATCATGGATTCGCACTGGCAGTATTCGCCTTCGCGAACTCTTTCTGATAGTGCTCAGATGATATCAAGGCAGGGGTGGAACTAATCCCAACCTGCTCCCAGGCCACCATTTATGACTCCTCCGAAAAGAGGATCGCCCATCTCTCGAAACATTAAACGTAAACTACTAACAGCCAACTGATGGAACTTATTGCAGCTATTCTGTACAAACCCAGTAAATCCATGCATCACAGCAGAACCATGAAATGACGATAGACTTTGCTCATCGCAACTGCACGTACAGCCGCCTAGGGAAGGAATGTCCACTGATGCGGAGTTCGAACCCAGAATGTTACCTTGCAAAGCGTCAACTGAAACCACTCGGCATTCTGCTGCAAGATTTAAAATCTGACATACGTCTATGAAAATCATATTAGCGCAGTGGACGGAGCACACAGCTGAAAAAAAAGAATGCACCTGCTCCTCCCCCAAACTGATGGCAGTGCTTGTAGGAGTTTCTTTCTTATAGAAAGTTTTTACTATTATTGAGTCCAGAACCGTATCCAGAGATAGGCTCGTGTATCTTTCTGCAGCAGTGTCTGGCCAGTTTCTCATTTGATTCTGTCAGTATATGTCTGTTAACTTCATCGGGCATTGGTGATGTCATTAGTTATTATCAACTTTTAATATTAGGGCTGATCTCATAATGATACCTTGTATAGCAGTCCATCAAGTTGCTTCAGGATGTAAATGTCAAATGTAACCACTGTTCTTTTTTCAGAAGATTTTCAGAACCAGGAAACTAGGATATTGCCTATTGTCTTTCACCATGGAGAGAAAAGCCGCCCCTCGACGAGGCCGGAACGAGACCATGTCTGGAATGTCCCAAGGACTTCACTGCAGTAATTCACGAGCTTCCAACGAATATGGGTGATTAGAATAATTGAGGTGAAATTAGTGTCTAATGGGGAACTGCGGGATTGTTGGAAGTTTGAAGGCACCAGTTTTCAATCAGTATATGAAATTTGTGTTAATCGCAGCCTTGCTGGAACTTGTCTGGAAATTTGTTGTTTTGTTCTGTGACAGTTTTTGAGGAGTGAAAAATGGAAAACAAATTTGACAATGACCAATAGAATGTTCTCACAGGCCTCCCTGAATCAAGGGTTGCCAGTTTGGGTAGTGAGGTTACTGTACTCGTGATTAGAGGAAGTATGTTCCCATAACAGGTGGGGTTGTGGTAAATACATGGTTTCGTAAAAAGTCATTAATAATAGTTTGATAATTGTGAACACATTTGACAGTGAAAAATAGAAATGTTGTCACAGGCCTCCCTGAATCAAGGGTTGCCAGTTTGAGTAGTGAGGTTACTGTACTCGTGATTAGAGGAAGTATGTTCCCATAACAGGTGGGGTTGTGGTAAATACATGGTTTCGTAAAAGTTATTCTTAAAATTTGATTATGTAGACCATGTTGCCTGGCACATGCACACAAGAATACCAAAATCTTGAGGCCTCCTGTACATGAATGGTCCACGGACAGAACCACTGAATCCGTACTGCTAGCATCCTGTGGGAAGATTTTGATCACTTGAAGTTCTGAGGACATAGGGATATTGAGCCATTGTATGCAAAATTATGTGATGTTCTTTGAGCAGTGCTCCTAAGGCCTACAGATTTTGAAAATTTTGGATACCTGTTAATTGGTATAGAACAGTCATTTGTTCCAGATCGTATATTCTTCAATAGTTCACGTTACTAGATATTCATATGTGTAATGGTAAGAGTGGAACAAGGTGTTAGTGGGTGTTATATATGATTGTACAGGTCATGGCTATTTATTTATGTTATTGTGAACCATTACAGTACTATTATCGTTCCTATTTGTTATTGTCAATGTTTATTTGTATTGTTATTGCCTTTCTATGTGACATCCAGTGTGAATGAATTTCGTCGAAAGCGGACACATATCTTCATCTTCTATCATCATCATAATGTAATGGCCGCCAGAGAACAAACGTGAAGTTTCATGAAATGTATTGTAGGCCCCAATTTGCATTTGGGTGGAGGTGCATAATACACCATTCATAGTGTAGAAAATTATCACATTTTTCTGAAACTACAAAATATGGGGTAGCCAATAATTAATTTGAGCCATAGCACATGGTGCATACGAGGTGTTCTAAAATTTGGGAGTTGGTTGTCATCTATCAGCATTTTGATCTGAGCCCCCAAAGGCCATTTAGTCTGCAGTGAAAGAATTGCATCATGTGGTGGGTTAGCTACAGCACTATTGGTGCTCTAGTTCAATACTACATGCCATCCTAGCAGCTGCAGTTCCTGGGTTTCATTTTCATGTTCACACTTACTTCTCAAGGGTGTGATATCCATGCTAAATTTGCTAAACAAGTAGTATAACACTGATTCATGAGCTTTTACATTATACTCTCCAAATTATGTATTACATTGTGGCATTCTGTTTTCCAGCACACCTACAGAAAGGAAGGCACACAGGGGCCACCCAGCCAGGAGTCCGAGAGTGACCATCTGACCTCCCCCAGGGGTCTACTGGGGGACCTGCCACCCCTGGCTGGCACTACCAGAGGGAGTAACCTCCCACCATTATCAGGCCAGGTAACAGTAACCTTCAAATTACTGAAGCCCTGTTATTAATTTAATGGAGGGAATAGGCCTGAAACAGCAGAATATGCACTGGCGACTGTGTAGTGGCTGATAAAAGGAAATTCCCCACCACACATACCGCAACTGTCCCTGTTTGCGTGGGTGTTGATGGTCATTCAGCATGAAATAGGACATCCCAGATTTTTTATTGATGGGCATGTTTTTTTGTTCAACTTTTGAAAGAGTGAAAGCGAAAGAGAACTTGGTATGAGAGTAGTTCATTCCTAACCGTACTAAAAAAAACAGCATCTCCTCTACATAATACGACATTTTTATGGTGTAACCAAAGTTCCCTGTATGCTCCCTTCGCACTAAAACCCCCCAAATGTTCACCAAAGCACTTGTCTTACACCAAATTGCCATCCAGTATTAATTCAAGGTAACAGGCTTGTAATTTTTGTTTTGTTTCTAAGCCATTAGTGTAAGTTGTCTTCCAGGCACAGATCAGCTTTTATAAATGTAGGGTATCAGATGAGAACTGTTCCCCATTGTTCGGTGAACAGGAAGCCAAACACTGAAATCTAATAGAAATCAACAAGCTGACTCATTTGGTTAACAGATTTTATTTTTGGTCTCGGTTAAAAAAATACTTGGTACTCAAACTGTAAGAAAAAATGGGAGTATTTAGGGCTCCCAGTTGTTGCCTGTTTTTTTAACCAAATTCAGAGAATATGTCAGTAGATAGGATAGAGAATTTAGTAGAAAATATTGATCTGGTTTAAAAAATAAATCAAAGGTGTCCAGAGAGTTTGTACAATTTTTCAAAAATTTTAGTCTATAATTGTATAAAAAAGACTGGCCATCAGGGAATGGGATTCTAAGACTCAATCAAACAAACGAAGGACATGTATATCTAACACGTGCAACGTTTGTACTTGTGAGATGTTCCCAAGGTTCTTTTTGGCATCAAGGCTATATTTGAATGGATCTCTTATAAAATCAACGCGAATAGCCCAATCCCCTCTAAGTAATCCCGCAACACTGATAAGTGTCGGGATATTATGTTTTTTGACCGTGTCCCGCCGGCTCCGCGCCGCCGCCGCCGGAAACCTTTAGGCGTTGACTCTAAATTCTTTAAACACTATATCGATTGACACAAAAACTTGGACCAATGTCTGTATGAGTAAAATCTAGGTAAGTTCGAAATGCAGGCTATATCGTATATTGCTCTTGCCACCCTCCGCAAAAATTTCAAGTTTTGTCGTTACAGGGAAAGGAAAAAACGGGTTGTGGGGTAGTTGTTGGAGCCAAAAAACATGGCGACAATTTCAAGGTCATCCGAGGGCAGTTGCATCACTTTGGCCCAGTAGCCTATTAGCATAATGTATGTGATATTTCCAAACCTCATTGGATTTCATGAAACTTGGTGAATAGGGCCAATTATCAGTGCCAATGAATTTTCCGAATGTGGCCGAGGTCACTAGGGGTCATCTTGCATGGACTAATTTGCATAATAGTTGGCCCAATAGCAATTAGGCAAATTGATAAACTTTGTGGGATCTCACGAAATTGGTGAAAGTGGACCTTCACAGTCCCGATAAATTTATTCAATTGCGTTTTGGAAATCACTGAAGGGGCAAGTATGTGTGTTTAAGTTACTATTCAGTTAGCATAATTAGAATATTAATGCAATTAATTTTCTCAACTTTTAGGATTTTTTGGACGAAACCTTTGAATAGGACCTACTACCCAGTCCTGATAAATTTTTCAATGCATCAAGATCACTGAGGAGTAAATTTGTGGGACTAATGTGCATATTTAGTTATCCTGACAGTCAAAATGATGAGGTTAATACTTTTTTCGCAATAACATTGAACATGTAATTGGAATGCAATATGTTCTAGGAGTGGATGCATCACATGAGTGTAACAATTTATAAAAACCGCAATGTCATTGAAGGTCATTTAAAGGTACTTAGGGGTCAAAAACTGATTTTATTTAGTACTTTTTCAGCAATAGCACTGGTGTGTTCATCAGAATGCCCAAAGCTCCTAACGGAGGGGATGTATTCACATGGAGAGTGTAACAATTTTCTCATAAAAACTGTCAATTCATTGAAGTCATTCGAGGTCAATTAGGGGTCAAAAACGTGTTTTGGGCGCTATAATCGGACGAATTGAATATCTGTGAAGATGGATGGTTTTCACCATTGTGAATATAATGCGGACCTGCATGTGTGTGACCATTGACCTCACATGATTTGACCGCTTGTCGGGTCCCGGGGGTGGGGTTCATGTGGTTAAAGGTTGAATCTGGAATAAATGTGTTTATTTCAGGACCGCACCCTGTCCGAGGGCCTGTAGGGGTGCTGCCTCATACAATTAACAAGTGCATTATAGGCTGAATATGCTTCTTATGGCCCCCTAACAACCTGATGAAAACTACCATTAAATGAAGAATTGTTTAATATCCCTGTAGAAATTGACCAAAAATAATCAGATCAATTCATTAAAACAAATTAAGAAGCTTGTGTGGGGGTTGATTTAATTTTAATACTTTGGTGTCCCCTTTACTATGAAACCCTGTAGTATCCAATTATGACACCTGATGGATGTTGTATATAATATTTTCAATGCCAAAAATAGTAATGTTTGATCAGAGTAGAATGAAGAATCACACAAAGAAAGTCCTTTCTTGAAGTCGAAATTGATTGGCAATGGATGGAAAAACTGAATTGGCCTGAAATATCCATGTCATAGGTTGGCCCCCTTCTGTTTCAATTAATGGAATGGACCCATATACATTGCTACATGTTGTCGCTTCACCAAGTATATGAATGTTTCTTTCTACGAATATGGTCCAGTTTCATGTTCACCAAATTTTTGAATAAGAGATGCGGGGATAGATACGTCGGGCGGTTTTACCCGCCCGACATTTCTAGGATTATACATCTTTGAAAGTTTGGTGAAAACAACAGAGGAATAGTTCTGTTCCTATAAAAATCCCAGTTTTAGCTAGGGGTCTGAATTACGGCGGAAAATAACACGTGAGAAACTGAGAATAGGTAATTTCACAAAAATAACGCCCACATTTGAGATCTAATTACTCAGTCGGAAGATAGACTCCGGATGCAGAGGAAGCTTGCATGTGAAATTTGGATCCCAATACAACCTGAACCTAATGGGCAGCGACCTACTCTCCAGGATTGCTGAAGAGCCATACTTGGTTCTATAATGAGTAAATCTTGGAGACCTTTGGTACTAGCTTGGGTATATAGCACTAGAGCCTGAATAAGCACTATAAATTTTATTGTATAGTATACCTATATTAATAATTTATGCATTCAAATATTCTAATGCTGTTTTCAAGTCCTCTTTGGTTTTCTCTACTGAAAAATCCCCCCCCCCCCCCCAGCCTGAAATGATGTACAATAGTCAAGATACAAATTTATAGTAACAAGGTTGACGGAGATGGTCACGCAACATCCGTCTAGGAATTTTGGATTTCAGGGAAGGTGGTTGGTTAGCCCACCATTTCTTTTTCAAAAAAACTCGGAAGGTCACCGTTCATCATGATAGCCACTGGTCTGCTTTGCCACCAGTCTGAGAGCTCCTTCACCTGGTCCCAGTCCACTACCTCCACCAATCCTCCAAAGCTGTTCGCCGTCGCCAGCTGGTTTTGTGTTTCAGGTACTAGGCGTGTTTCCCAGACGTCGAGGGTGAGGATGGGTTCCAGCCCCTCGGCAAGTGGCTGTCCTGATGGGGAGTGGGGTGATGACAAGTTGAGGGGGCTATTCAGACGATGGTCTCTGATTCAACCACACGTATTCCTGAATGGGAGAAAGGGAAAAACATTCAATCCAAGGAGGTTAACTGATTGTATAAAAATGATGTTTAATGGAACTATGAAGACATCTGCCCCCCCCTTCCCCATGCGGGGAGTTGTAAAAGTTTCTTGAGGTTATTCTCTGGCTTGTCCGGGAAATGAGCAGTGGCCCACTTGAAAACATCAGAACATGCATGTGTGTACAAAAAGCCAAAGGTTAGTGATTCCGGACTATGTACCACCTGTTATGGCTACATATGACATTTCTCACAAGTTCACCCAAATGTTCACAAAAAACAAACATTTCACCATGATAGAGTTCCTGTACCTTGATGAGGAAAGCTCCACACCCAAATATCGTCATGACAGGACCAACGCATTTTGGACTGAGTTACAAGCTTCTCAACTTTGACTTCTGGTTCACATCAGTTGACCTTTGACCTGATCTATGACCAGAGGGTTAATGAACTCATCATAGTGAACATGCCTACCAAATAATGTCTCTATCCTTGGCTAGCAGTAACACAACTAGGGTCACAAGTCAGGAAAAACCTGATGCGGGCTCATGCCCCCAATTAAATTCTTCCAAATTCAAAATTGTTTGGATGAGTGAAAAATGGGAATTATCTTTGGTTGACAAGGGGGTGTGAGAGGAAGGTGCAGAGGGAACTATGCCCCATGGCAGACACAATGGGTTAGGTTAACCCCCCCCCTCCCCTTCAACATATGAGCTCATGAACTGACGATCACTAGCCACAGCACACTATTGCTGTCAAGTGCCTTACTTACCACCACCACAAATCCTTGCACTGCTTTCTATACTTGCTGGAACATTTGTTCCTAATATGTGAGTATGTCTATAATTGCCTGTGATGCAAATCCATCAGATGTCTATAAGAGGAAGAAAGAGGGGGTAGAAAAAAAGAAAAGAGGAGTGAAGGCAATTTCATGTGATGAAAAACTCCTGAAATTTGTTGCTCAGACTGGCAAAATCAAAATTTGCAGGAGAGAAGAGAAATGAGAAAATCGATGGCACAACATATTAACATTGCAGTGCAGCGAGAAAAGTTCAATTATTATGCAAAGTCAAAGTGTTAGGGTCTTACAACGTCTTCTTCTCTGCAACGTTGTCTTAATGAGGGCTTTCTCACCAGTACGGGCTATACAAGGAGAGATGTATACAAACAAATTGGGAAAAACTGAAAATGTTATCAACTCATTCCTAAGAGCATGTCAGAATGTCAATACCAATCTACAGCAGCCCTCATTTGAAAAGTAAAGTGCTCTAAGAATAAGAAGCTTTTATGACACACCAAGGTGACACATCTCAGAGGTTACAGCCTCTGCCTGTTTCACACCTCCTAAGGTTGGTACCAACAACCACTTCATAATGTGAAACAAACCTCTAATGTAACAACCACCTCCTACTGTACACAACACCTCTAAATGTAAAAACCACCTAACTCAGTCACTTCGAGTACTTGCCATTTCGAAAAAATTTGCCCACTCTAAATCATTTTCCTCAAAACCAAATGAAGCACCCCAGAGTCTTGTGATTGTGTAATGAGTTTCTGACAATTCAAAGGGCTGTGATACACATGTGGGGACTCTGTGTTCACAAGTTGACAATGAAATCACATTTGTGACCATATGCCACTGGTATAATTAAGGATGGGAAGTGGAGAGGGGCGCACCTTTCCCACCCCCTCACTCCTTCCTCATGGAGCTGCTATTTTGGTGCAGGGTAACTTCGAGAAGAGAGAAGATATTGAAGGGGAAAAGATTGTTATCAGGACAAGAGGAGGCCATATGCCCTCATGACTGATGAGTGATGACCGCAACCCCAGGTACCATACCCAATGCCACTCTACCGCATAACCTGCTAGGAGCTTTTGAAGAACAGGCCCCATTGCTCGGGTGGTAAGCCAATACGTACCTCCTGTCTCCACTGGGTCAACTGCATTTAATTGTCTGTCCGATTAGCCCATGGTGATGGCCTCCTCTGTGGTGGCACTCGGAGAGTCGCCTCATCAATGTATGGCTCCAGGTCACGTAGCCGTATCCAGCTCTGGAAGTCGTTCGTAGCGCTCATATAAATTATCAGCCCTCTGTATGGAGCCTTACTGGAGACCAACACAATCAGAGAGGCCAGCAGAGAAAACTGCCCGCCCATTTCAGACATTGTAGAGACTCCTAAACTCCCTGGGTAAAACAAATATAGGGGAATATTAATAATAGGGCAGTGGCAGAACAGGAAAATTTACCAAGTTTGTTAGTTTTGGTCATCGAGGTTGCGTTCATATACATGCCGAATTTCATCAGTGCCAGAGTAGTGGTGATGATGATTGGAATATTTGAAATGTGAGGGATAGATATCTGAGTAATGAAGTTGGTGGTGCAAATATTGTCTATTGTCGAGATGCCCAAGTTTTTCTTGGGGTATTCCAAATCTTGCATCTTGAAAGCAAAGTAAGGTGATCTTTGGGGGTCCGCTCCATAGTCCCTGTCTCATTTTTCCCCCGTCTCATTGGTCACCTATCCAGCATAAAAATTGTCTCCTTAGTCCGAATACGAGTGCTACTGCAGAAACTAAGGTAGCTGTTGTAAACATAATCATGTGTACAATGCATGTCTCACGGCTGTATACTGTAGGCCAGCGAGCCTTCTTGACTGGCGGCACACGCACTACTTGTGGCGCTTTGAGGCTTCCAAAGGCGCGCGAAAGATAAAATACAGAAAAACATGTCGACAGTGGAAAATTTTTCCAAATGCTCTATTTAACAAACTAAACCGAGCATCAAATATGCAAAGCCTGGCAGCAATGTGACCCTTTATAACACTTGTTGCACATGGCAACCATTCATACGCACCAAACTTCAAAGAAATTACCATAAGCAAGAATGCAACTTTAGCCATGCAGTTTTAAGGTATGGCCAAAATATATCGTACTTTATTGTCATTAAACCTTGGATATTCCATATTTATTGTGACTTCTGTTTGAACTTGAATTACAAACTTTTTCAAATTAGCACGAATCCCTAAAATGAGTGAAAAGTTGAAAAGTAAAAAATAAAAGGGTCCAAACCACATTCTGCACGGGGCACTAGGCTTTCCCTCACCCCCCCCCCCCCAGTGGAGGGGCCCAATCGGGGCCTCCCAAATCTGGTCTCCAGACCTCAAAACCGTATGCTAAGCAGTCTGTTCCATGATCAATCCCAGCATTCCGAACTTATCAGAGGCGATACAAAGATCCATATCTGGCCTGATCAGTAATCATGCTGAATGCTGTTGATAAGAAAATTGTTGATGCCATTATGCAGCTGGGGTGTGCCTCACCGATAGTCTGAAAAGAATTATACATTGATCGGGTTTTTTCAAGAAAGTTTCTTGAAATAAAAAAAATTGGAGTTATGGCCTATTAGGGACGTACTCACTGCCTTAAGGCTTGGGAATGCCCATTTTCTTGCAATTGGGGTTCGCAGACAAAAACATTGGGGCCAGAGGCAAAATTTGGCACAATTACGGCCTTTCTGTATTAAAAAAACAACAAATTAGGCCTAGCCAGGTCTATATCAAAATGGCAGTCAAATATGACTGGACAGATATTTTTCAACCAGAAAGCCAAAAGGATTGGGATTTCCTTGACTCTTCTGACAAACCTATAGCCAAAACACAGACAGATGGGACGAGATTATACCAGCTCCATTATGGGCAACATAACGTGTGGCAAATTTCCCATTTTTCCCACAACCAACTAATAGGGTTCTGTACTCCCCATGAGAAAGAGAAAGCTACACACCCAATTTCAACCCGTCGCCAACCATTCTGGAATTCGGTTTTTGTGTATAAGGTTTCAGAATTTGGACCTCTGGTGAACTCAGATGCCTCTGACCTGACACAAAAACAATAGGGTTATTGTTACGTGATCATGCGAAACCACGTACAAGTATGTATGAGCTTCATCCATCCAGATGGGCGTTGGTCAACGGTTCGAGTTATAATGTTTACAAGGCAGGCGTCACATACACACACACATACATACACACACCACACTTACTGTCATGACTACATAGTGATTCCTTCAGGGGCGTAGCGGTGGCTCTCTTGAAAAGAAGGGGTCCCATACCGCAATTTGACTATGAAAATGGATAAAATGCCAAGAATACAGTAAAATATAGTGCAATTTTGGACCTCTTAAATGGGCACAAACCTGTGTTAAAGGGCCAAACTGCCAAGAAAGGGGTCAAGGACCCTCAGACCCCTTATTAAATCGCTACCCCTGGATTCCTTCGACCTTCATCAGGAATGAAAAAATATCATTTGGGGGGCACATGATTTTCTAGGGGGGCAATTGGCCCACTGCAACCCCCCCCCCCAAGGGTGGTTTGCAGCAGGGGGGCAGGGGCCGTGCCTCCCGCCAGAGAAGCCTGAACCCCCCCTCTGGTTGGGGAATCTCTTCCAATCTCGTAGGGGAGCCCGGGGGGTTCGCTAAAATGTACCCACCCCGACGAGGGGCCTAGCCGTGCCAGTATAAATAACTATTCCCAACCGTTATTAGTGGAAAATTATATATAAAGCTGAAAATTTCGGTGCTCCATATCTTTTAGGATACTCCCATATGCCAGGTTCCTCACTCGAGTTTGTTTAAGAGCAGCGTATCCATCCTCCTATCTCCAACAGACTATACGATTGTGGCCAATATAGATAACACAAAAGCCTTATGGATGGTTATCTTTGAAATCCCTGCATTAGATTAACGTACAGTCTGTTGGGGTGGGACGATCATTGCCATCTACCGCCGCGTTTCCATGCACGCGGGGCGTGAGTTTTGGAAGATTCGTTTCCTGCACGCGGGCGGGCAGGGGGCGTTTTCTCGAGTCATGCACCTCTTCCCACTTTAGTGTGTATATGCGCTATATAAGCACCTATGTAGCCTACTATTATATTGCCATTAGTATTTTGTATTATTATTATTATTATATTATTATATTTATCAAACACCGAGCCTACTAGTGTTCTAAACCTCAACCGCCGCGTGTTTATTTTCTGAAAAACCAGTTCTGAATGTCCACGATTACGGCCCACCATTAAGACTCAAAATTGACAGGTTTTTGGAGATTTAATTAGCAAATACTTGAATATCTCGTTTTAAAAAAAAACAGTAAATAATGGTTCAAATGGTGCTGTCCCGTTTTTTGAATAATAGACCAATCTGTAATAAAATCTCATCCCAGTGTTAAACAGTTAGTGGATGGTTGTTTGGAACATTATTTGAACATGAAAATTGTCTTTAACGCTCCATTTATCCGTCTCCAAGCCGGTAAGATTGCAGGGAAATCCCCGGGAATGATTGCGAAATACCACCGGGGTACACGCGGGCGGTCGGAAAATCGCTGCATGACCGATTCGAGAAAACGCCCGCCGTCCCGCTCCGCCTCCTGACCAGACCGCCCCCGCGTGCATGGAAATGGCTCCATTTAAAATAACGATTAGCGATTTTAGACGCCCCGCCCCCCCGCGCCTCACCGCGTGCATGGAACGCAGCCTTAACCACCACTGTTTGTCTTTGTGTTTTATTGGTGTGCTCTCGGCTCTCACTAAGCAAATACTCCCACTGCCCAAGCATTTCCTGTGCAGTTATCAGGTATACCTGTGACCCTAATCTACTAAGTAGACTAAGAGCGCTGCTGAGAGGAAACAACACCCTCCACACTGTGTATTTCATTTTCTTCGTTTTATTTTTTTTTCTTCGTCAAGAAAAATGTTACAAAAAAATCAAAACAGAAAAATGCAGGTCTTGAAACACTAGGGGGCCAAGTGGTGAGCTTGGCGTCACCACTGCCGCCCCCCCCCCCCCCGCTTCCCCCCACTGCATTCCGTACGCGTCGTAAGTTTTGTGTTGCGGGTTACCGCATGCTGCGAAATTGTCCGAGGATTTAAAAAATAAAAAGACCTAAGAGATGTATACCCAAGGTAACCAAGAATAAAACGGGATATTAACAAATGCTACCGTCAATAAATGGCAATTTTAACAAGCTTGAGAAAATCTTTACCTACCGCAAAAATTACAATATCGGAGTCACCTTCTTCCTCAAGTTCAAGTTCTATCTGTCCCAGTCAGCTGTGCCCCGAGTTTGCGTCAACATGTTAAGTTCCCTAAACATTTTAGGGATAAGAGGCAATCGTTTAGTGTCGCTCGGAAATCCGACTCATGTTAGGATTCATAAACGCGCCAAGGCAAAAGTCGAATGCTCTCAAACCATCGCTGATGTGAGAAAAAGTGAAACTAATGTCTAATTTGTATTTTAATACATGTACCACCCCTCTGAATATTAATATAACATCCAATCAATTAATTCTTGCCCTCACCTGTCCAGGAATAATTATATTGCCAATAAGCGCCTAGTTTTGGGCCGAACCTATATCACTTTATTGTATTACAAATACAATAATTAGGGATCCCCAAAGTTAAACCAGAAAATGAACGGGCATTCATACTCGCGATGAAATGAATTCCGATTTGAAAGAATCAAAATTGGAATTGAAGAAGTGTTAATGGGTTCCGTTTCATTGATTGGGTTTTTTAACAAACAACAAACCAACAAACAAATTGGGGGCCGCTCATACACCTTTTTCAGTATTATAATCCTAGTTCACAAGGTGTTGCAAAAACTTTGACCTCTGCTTATAGGGGGCTTACCTATATACCAATATCTATACCAACCCCTCTCGTCACCCAGTTGGTCAGTTCCACAATGTGTTGAGTTCTCATGTTAACAAGGGCATGAGACAACCTCATAAACATACATGCACACCTGTGCACCAGCACAGGATTTCTTAAAGTTGGTCATCGGTGAATCTAAAGTACCGACAGGTACCGATAACGTGAACTTTAGTGACTCCCGGTGTGAGCCCGAGTCCAGAGGTCACATAGGGGAAACACACTAATCCACACCTGGGGAATGCTATATTTCCTCGAATAACAAGAAGGTTATGATTTCTCTCTCTTCCAAATCGAAACTTAAAAAAGAATGCGCAATCGACATTCTTCTTTCGGGAATTAGACTATCCTGCCGCCTACCAGACAAATCAATTTACAAGATATGTCTATAGCTTTATAACTTCGGAGTTTTCCCCAAATATAAACTACCTTGAATCATTTTTATATTTTTATTTCCACTTTGCAGCCATTTTTGTTTGATGCGAAATTTGGTGCCCCTTTCTAACCTAAGCTGAAGCTGCGCTGTTATCTGTACTTTTTAGCTCACCATTCTTAATTGAAAAAAAAAATCGGTATTTGAATCGAGTTGTTAGGTGCCTTGAAGATTTTCATAAAACAAATTAAGAACACTACCAGAGATCTTTACACAATACTATCATATCAATCATCAAAATAATCAAGTGAATTTGGGGTCATATTGGAATATCCTCCATTCAATTGCCCAAGTACACTAGTTAACAACTTACGCTCACAGCTGATCGACAACCGGGATACCAATTTCGAGACACATATTGATACCTGACCCCTTTAAAATTGAAATGTTGCATGTAATAGCACCCTGAACGAGGAAGAACCTTTGGTTTGTTGTTAAGAATAGCATTTTTACCCTGTCTCTAAATTGCCTTCGCCAGACTTTCTACCTTTGGAACCACAATTGATAAGATATTGCTGATGTTTACAACACAAACATATGGGGGTGAATTGTGCATATGTAAAAGGGAACATACGCCTTATTATATAGGGTCTGGGTGCTCTTAATGTTCTCTATGGAACGTCACAGATGTCATTTTGTGGAAAGGCGGACTGTCCATAACAGTTCTAACATCATAGTCATCAGAAGTGCGAAAAACATGAACTAGAATGTGCGTTTTTAATGCGTGATATGTATACCTCCGCAGAAATGGCTTCAGGGACCTCGTTTAAGAAGCCTTGAAATTATGTTCCGATTTTGTTCGTTTATCTTGGGATTGCCCTATCTGTGTCAGACCCCTCTAGTCATATTCTCCACTTTCTGTATAATATGACAAATTTAGAAAAATGACATGATCCTGCCAATTTGACTCCATAATTTGATCTCCTGGTGATCCTGAAATCAATCACCGTCCTGTTTTTTCAGGATCACTTGTCCCCATCCACCACGTTTAGGGGCGTGTGTAAATTGGACCAATTCTTGTATTGTGGCAAAAATCTACAATTGACCCTCGTTGCCTTGAATGAACGTCATGATCTCTGGGACACATCTTTGTCCCATCCCCACCCACCAAGTTTCGTGTGAATCTGTAAAATAGAGGCAGCAGACATTCAGTGATGCTCACTTTCGAACTAATCGCGTTTTCACTAGAGCCGGGGGGGGGCATGTTTACCAGTTTTAGATCAATCTGATGGAGCGTTAAGAGTTATTGCGCCCTAATGCCTAAAGTTTCCTGGCGGCGTGCGAGACTGACACTAACACACCCCCAAAACCATAATATCCCCCAGACACTTAAGTGGTGCTGGGCTATAGTTATGTCATTTTGATGGCACCAAAGGTGTAGGCGACAGGGCATGGTTTTTCACACTTTGTAGAGACTGGGTTTCACAGCACTATTAGTCAACCAAGCTTCGCAGTTGTCAGTTGGTTAGACAGTAGTACAATCAATTGGGCGGATGAAGTGGCAACAAGGGGTTTTGGAATTAAAAAAAAAATCCAATTTCAATTTCTGTTTGACCTCACCGCAGACTTTTCTAAACAAATCTCAAAACCTCTACTCATAATGAATTTGATAATCCAAAATCATGTACACACTGTACTAATCCCATATTTTTTCGATTGTAATACCACTGAATGGACATGATACCTTTAGATTTCCGTTGTAACAGGCCATTGCAACTTCAGAACTGCAACAAGACGACAACAAATCTGAGACCGACTCCTAAGCAAGCGATTTCATCGCTCACCCCTCAACGAGAACCTCGTTGATAAGAATGAAGTTTGACTGAGATTCTAGACCGATATATCGATATATGGTATAACGCGCGTGGCGAATGAAACATTTTCCTTGAGGATCCCTCTAGTTATTTTTTATTGTCCTGGATTGTGCTGTCGAGCAGGGACCGCGGAAGGCATTATAAAAGTGATGGGGCTAATCATTGTGAAAAAATTGCAGCCCACTATCTAAGCGGAGCTGCCAACCATCGTTTGGCACGGAGCGCCAAAGAAAAAAACCCGTTCACAGTGTGTTTTGAGCAGTAACAAACACTCCTAATATTGAGAGTTACGAAAAAATCACTAGAAACGGATAGCTTCTTGTTCCCCATGGTAACTCAGAGATGCCGAATCTATTAGAAACAGGAATTTCGAATGGGACATTATTCGCTCACAGACTTTGAAGTTATGATTGCCTTTAAAAGTAAGACTACTACTAAATTAGGGATCGCGGAAAAAAAACGTAATGGGGAACGAAAGGCGGGCGAGCGACCGTACGTCCTGGCTAAAACCGTGGTTCATCATCTGGTACCATAGTTTTCACCAGGCCTATTTAACATGTATGATAGAATGTTGGCTTACCCGTGGACGTGAACATTCACTTGGACGGCAATCGTTGAATTCGATCTAGCCTACTGAACTTGTTTTACCCTACTATTTACATAATCGAGAACAACAAAGCAAGATTCGCAGGTTTCTAACCCAGTGTTTATGCTGGCGGGTCCCCTCTCCATTTTTTTATTGGGGGATGCAATCTGAAGAGGGTTCTGTTCTCGAATTTAAATGTTCCGTTTGACGTCAAATTAATTGTGAACAATATTGTAAACGTAGAAATGGGCAAACCCCAACTAGTTCTTTAAATTACTCCTGGTCTTGCCCTGGCAGCCTGGACTGGAGGCGGCATGTCTCCAGGTCCCCTGTCCATCACGTCTTCCCGCCTTCCTACAATTACAGTTACTCTTGTGGTAGGACATTAATGAGCACTGATAGTTCATCTCGAATGATCCAAAACAATGGGCGGGACTTATTAACCACTGGCGAACCCAAGATTTTTTGTACAGGGGGGGGGTTGATGGGATCCGTGGTCACTTTCATCAAGGCTTTGGCTAAAGTGACCTCAAAGGGCCCCATGTCATTAGCCGTTTATTTTTCATTTTTATTTCATTTTTAACTTGGTTGGCTAAGGGGGGAGGGGGGATAGCTCCCCCCTGGGTACACCAATTACCCACTTTAGTCCCAATCCAGTGACTAATTTAGGCTTGTGTCAAAGACCGATTTTGGACACCAAAGTTTCCCCCCCCAAAAGAAAGAGAAATTACAGCTGCCTCTAATACTTCCATTCAAATATCCACAGTACGGCCGTATTACGATAAGTACTAGTTCCTTGACACATCACGTCGTAAGTGCGGCACAACGTAACGGTTATGCTGCATTTCGCGGTACTACCTGTTAAAATGATTGATTTAGCGTACGGGTTTCATCCATGAACAGTTGCAGTTGTTAAGCCCGCGCGGTAGTATTCACTCTACCGGGTACGTCCATTTCACGAGTGAAAAAAATGCGGTAGTATACGGTCAAATGGAATGCAACAGGCATATCGCACTGTGCGTTAGGAACGGGTGAATCTAGCTGGACACACACATTTCTGTGAAACTTGAAACGGGTAGGTTTATATTCATTCTTTCAGGTTAAGGCGGCCCACTTCCGTTCGCCTCAGGCGGCCAAAAATTCCCATGGCAAAAAAGTGCGGGGGCTAAAGCAGTATCCGCCGGGTCCCTGGGAGAGAAGCCTGTTTCGTTAATTTCTCACCCTCTTGTCATATTTTGAAATGGTTATAATTGGGCAAAGGTTGGCTGAATGTTGGGGCGTTGTAGACATTCTATCAGGAAATCGAAGTAGTGTTCTCACATGGCACGGTCACACTTCGGATATTAGAGATGTTGGCCCCTTTCTATGTATTTGTTAGGTGAGGCTGGAAGACACATTTATAGTACCCAGCATTTCTCTGGGGTCCATATAGCTCTGCACGTATGTCAGGTGTTTTAGCACAATTATTTGTTGATCGACTTGAGGGAAATTCCGGCTACACCACATACGCCGTAGTGATCACTGTTTATTTTGAATTAGTTCAGTCGAGACCAAAAATCATGAATCTCGATGAGTTCCAAGCAGAATAGTTTATTCTTGAAGTTGAAAATGGGTGTTTAGTTCTTTTGTTAGTTGTCTGGGGTGAGTGTAGGACCAATGGTCTTTTTGAGAAATCAATGGGAAAATTCAGAAAAACCGGTTTTTCTATAATTTAGCTTATTAACACAAATTCCATTCCATGAGAATTTGATTGAGTGTTTCTGGATATTACATGACAGTACATAAGGAAATTACAGACTTGTAGATAGATAGCATACCATACTGATTGATATCACTACTGTGATAGGTAGTCTTTCACTGCTTGTAGTTGTACAGAATGTATGACAGATCACACATCACAGAATGATACAACACATTTCTCAATGAATATAACACAAGCTGAAGTCCATACAAGTGTAAGATATGCCAGTATTGCACGAAATTTGCCGTGCGCACATAGCTCAACTCCATAGCTCCGTTACCTGCCCTGAGCAGGAATGTCATGACCTTGGCCAAGATGCGTGGGTTGTCGTAGAAAATCATTCCAGTCCAAAATAGATGGCGAAACCGAAGGGTATGTCTACATGTAACTAAGTTTTAGGCATCCTGACTCCATTACATCATTTTTCATTTAATTGAGAGTCCAATTGGTAAGTGGTTTTCTTCTATGCCTCTGTAAAAAGTTGTGGTAACACTACCACCCCTATCCCGGTGTCGTGTAAGAAAATTACACAATAATCGTTGTATAATCTGCAACCGGGATAGGTGTGCTAGTTACAACATTGTTGTGTAATTCACACAAAGAGTGTACGTAATTTCTCAGATATCATTTCCATCGTGAGATACCGGTAGGAAGAACAAAAGACGAAAGGGGTTTGTACCATTGGTTAGATTAATTCTACCAAAGAGTTTACAAAAACGTAATTTCTCAGTCATTCATGTGAGATACCGGTAGGCCCCATACTGTTAATTCTTCTTCTGACTTCCCTCTTCCCCCATCCACCGCACCCCTCTTTTCACTCACATCCAGCTATTTAAACACTCCCTACACCCCCTCCCATTCATCTCCCGCCACCTCCTTTACAACACTCGCTATATTACCCACTCTCCCCACTCCCCTTCTCCATTCACCCCATTACCCCTTACACTCACACATACTTACACACCTACACACACTCCCCTTCTCTCTCATTCATCTCCCACCACCTCTTTTACGGAACTCTATTTTTACGACACACTGCCCCACTCCTCTCTCATCCCACCTCCACCCCTCCTTTAACATCACTGCATTTACACACTTTCCCCACCCCCCTCTCAGCCCCTACCCCCCTCTTTTACATTCACTGCATTTACACACTTTCCCCACCCCTCTTATCCACCTCCACCCTCTTTACATTCACTGCATTTGCACACTTTCCCCACCCCTGTCCATTCATAACCGCCACCATGGCCTTCACACTCACTTCATTACAGAGATGCTCCCCTGATCTCTCGATGTGATTTTGATGAGGCAGAGTACTGATAAGGGGTGAAGTAATCCTCTTCGCCGTCAGCGACCGTTCACACTTTCCCTACACAAATGTGCTATTAGCCCAAAATACATGCAAAAACTGCCAATGTAACTCATGCATTCATATTCCAGAAAAGGGGGTAAAAAATGCGTAATGAATCGTTACGCATAGTTGCGTTCTCGCTTTTTCGCGACAGTTCACTCTGGTTTTTGACACCCTGTTTCTTTTTTTTCGACACTTGCTCGTGGTTCGACACATGTTTTGTTTTTGGGACGTATTGATTTGCTTGATTTGCTTCCACATCCTGATGGTATGATTCCATATTCTTGATGATTTTTACACTTCGCGCACCACACCTGCGCGAGCGTGTATCAACTCAAAGGAGCACGGCAATACAATCAAAGTTAGGTCCGGTTTCTGGAGGTAGGCTGATTCCGCTTTTCAATTGGTTGCTTCGTTCTTCGAAGGCAAGAATTCTATTTTGAATGGGTTGAATATTTGATACCTTTTTTTCGATGGCTTGATTCCAACTTTGATGTTGTTACGTTTCGCGCTCCGTTCTCTAGCTTTATCATCGCCGAACTGCCGTGATCGAGATCCACATTGGCCGCTGTACTGAGCAAGCCACATCCTTGACATATCAAAGAGTTTAGTCAACACTCATGAATTTGCTTTGCTCACTAAAGGCTATCTGACGATGAGAAGGATAGTCAAAGTGGTCATTGGCTTTCATGTTCTGAAATGAGTTCCTTAGGCTTGTGAACATGTACACTTTCTGCTGTAATACTCAGTTTCGGGGACATTTAAACCGAATTAACCTTCTAATTGGGACATAATCCATTCGTCCTCCTGCTAAGAGTCCTTTCTCCAGTGTTGCATCCAATCCAAACAAGACGGTCGGCGGCCCCCGTTTTCCTTCCTCGCCGGTTGCGCGATCAGTGGTTTCTTTGCACCAGTCACCATGCAAACAATTGGGGCATGCAATTGTTGCTTCAGCTTAGCATTACAGAAACAAACTTGAATCCATGGTGCAGCGGGTAAGCTGTCGACGTGTATATCCCCGCAAGAAATGGCCTTTGTTGACCTTTTTGAAGAAAGCACATCGAAGTTTATGTCCATTTGTCTTCTGGGTTACTTTGAAATGCCCTACCTGTTGTCAAGACCACTGTATTTTACCATTCTCCAAGTTTCGTTCGAATCTGACAACGTTAGGACTCTCGGAATAAAACGCAAATGTGACCTATGACCTTGAAATTACCGTCATGGTTTTTGGGAACCCCACTTTTGTCCCCCTCACAAATTTCATGGGCAATCAGACTAACTCTGTATTTTCGCAAAAAAAAAAAAAAAAAAAAATTGACCTCCGGTGACCTTGTATCACCGTCATGTTTTTCGGACCATTTTTTGGCCCCACCCACCAAGTTTCATGTAAATCGGACCAAAACACTGTTTTTTTCGTTCAAAACCTGCAAAATAGAGGGCAGCAAACATGCAGTGATGCCACTTCCGAGATTCTCACTCATCCGAGATTTTGCTAGGACAGCCAGTGTACAAGTTTCAAGATCGATGGGATAAAGCGTTAAAGAGTTTTATGCGGCTAACGCCTGAAGTATCCGGAGGCGCGGCGGCGGAGAACGCGGCTACAACCCCCAAAACCATAATATCCCCGCACACTTACAGTTTTTTGCGGATATAATGATACTACTCAGTGACTATTTCGAATTCATATGGACTGATTGTTCCATGTCACCGAAAGAGTATGAGTTTCGTGGAAACGTTGACTAAAATTGCATGAATTATGCAACTGAGACACAATATTGAACTTTCCCGCTTGACTCCTTTTCTCATTTTGAAAACCTCAGGACCAGTCAATGGCGGAACACACCCAATAGCCTATACGTGTTCCATGAATCCAACAACTTGAACATTTTTATAAACGAAGCAAATTATACACATTGAATAACAACCAGTTGACTCGAGTCAATGTTGAAATTTGAAATTGAAGTTTGGAATAAATTATGCCAAAACAAATAGATGCAATGAATGACCTCCATGGCCTGCCGTCTTGTTAAAAAAGTTGGGGGAGTAAGGGAACGTAAAAATAGGCTATAGCTACCAAGTTTATGAAAAATCCGGCAAAACTTCACAATTATCGAATAAATATGCAAACTAGACCCTTTGAAGACCTCCCATGACCCCCTGAATCCATGATGAATGACAAAATTGGAACTAAAGGGAAACTATACCCAACAGGTTTCTATCAAATCCAAACCACTTTAGAATTTTGCATAATATGCCACTTAAATATTTGAATGTCCTCAAGTGACCCCAGCTTTTTGTTAAAAGTTTTTGGGAGGAAGGTGACCATATCACTCAGTTTCGAAAAACCAATAAACTTCGAAAATTCGCATCGGTCATGCAAATTAGACGACCATTTAGCATATGTTATGCTGAAAATCCAATCAGCCCATCCACTTTATGTCTGTACCTATTGGGCCAAACCAAATCACCAAAACACCTACGGTTCATCCGCGTAATCTTGCTAGCGAGCAAAAAATACGAATATACCACAAGCAAGCAATGCAGTTTCAATTAAAACAGCAGCAAAATTTTGAATTTCGCAGATTATGGCATATTTATGCAAATCAGTTTCACGTGCCCACCTATGTGCCAAACCAAATCACCATAGCACCTACGGTCATCCTTGATCTTTGCAACGAGCTCAACAATAAATTACATAAAATAGGATAGCTAACCTAGTGAAATTTGTGTTCAAAATCTAATCATTTTGTGTTCACCAACCCCGATACTACATAACAAATTTCCATCAAATCGGTCCAGTCTTTTCAGCGAAATCCTGCAACTAGAGTCGGGACACCCATACACACCTACACAATCGCACTCGCGCGCGCAACACACCACCATGCCTACTTACACCCCAAAGAGACAAGGTATCGCTAAGCTCTCTTCCTGAACTTCGTTAGGCGAGACAAAACAACAATCCGGTCACACTGATTGCGACCTCTTTTCGCTCTCCCGTACATGTAGTATAGTAGCTTAAATTCATTCTAATTCCTACTAGCACGGACTACCGCGGTGGTGCCTATGGTTGTCGTTAGCACAACATATGCTTTCTAGCTATCTACTGTTGTTTATACTTCGCGGCTGAATTAGTCCGATGTTTTCAGTTCCCTCGATGTGATAAATAGAAAGTACCAAAAGTCGAGTTTTGTTTTCATAAACAAAAACATCAGACGCACTTTGGTCGTTTTGTGAATTTAGATACAATGGGATTTTCCCGCCGGCAATGCAGATAGAGTAGGCTACCACACGCAATAGGATTTAGTCTGTTGGCAGTTGCACATAGTAGGCCTACTCGAGCGCGAAAGTTGGAATGAATATCATGGTAGGGTTTTGTATGGGCCGCAAGCCACGTGCTAGTATAATTCTAATATGCCTACATCCCTTACAAACCTGTCCGCTCGGCCCGATTTATAACATCGAGAACGTGGCTGGACCCCGACTGTGCACTCGTAAAGTGACAGCGTTCCCCCAAAAATTTGAAGTGGGGGGGGACCGTCCCCCCCTAAAACTTTGATCAAATAAATTTGAAAATTAAGACCAACATCGACAATTAAACTATCATTATTAATTTGCGGAACATGATGGAATATCGACAATAGATCATAGCAGGCCTAAATGAATGTGAAACATGTAAATCTTTCTAAGTTCAACACATGTTGTCCGGTACTGAACCCGTTGCCCCTGGTCCCTGCGATATTCGCAAACTTGTACGAAATGCTGTAACCTTGCCCATTTTGGCCAGTCATTTCTAGATCGACTATAAATACTCTTGAGCTGTGCGCTTACCTCGTCAACAAGAAGGAAACTCGAGTCAACATTTTTGGCAATTTTTAGGCCCACTATATATTCAACATGGACAATAACAAACCGCTGTATTACAAGGCCACAATAACTCGGCAACGAACGTTTTGAAAGATTTAGGTCCTTGAATACGAATAAGGGTGAAAGTGATGCTTGCATTTTTGTTCTGCTTTATGATGAACCATGAAGAAATACCCCAGATGACATGTGGTGATGACGTAATCCATTTACTATCTTGCAGTAATTGCTTCAGGTGTTACGGTTCCGGGTGTTTCAAATAAATAACACCAAAACAGCATGAATTTAATGTAATCAATGTATACTTCAAATTTGAAAACTGGGGGCGGGAAGGGGCTACCTTGGTGAGCATCATAATTACTCAGTCTCGATCAGAAATCGGGGGGGGGGAATGCGAGGTGTGACACCTTTTCCCCCCCGGGCTCTCCCTCAGTCGGGATTTGCTGTCTCCAAACCCATCTGAATGCATTATCATTCTTCATACTACATTTTATTAATACTACGATTTTTTCAGACAGATCCCCATTTTATGACTGTGTACCTCGCTCCAAACAACGCTCAGGAATTGCTTTTCCGGCCATCTGGAGGTTTGTAAAACGCCAATATCTTCCTTGTACGCTCCGCGTCAACCAATGGTGACGCTCCGCTCTGATAGTAACACACATCAAGTCCATCAACGTATGGTCTGCGCCCCCCAATTTGTAGGCTTCCGCCGCCACTGGGGGTAAGTCGACCTCAATTAATGGGAAAATATCGGAAAATTCCTGGCAACCCGATACTTGGGGTGGGTTCAGCCGATTCACCCCATTATAGATGTATACTATGACGCCAGGGGCCTTTGAACCGCTTCCGACAGAAGACCTTGTGGCTTCGATGTCGAAGATTCGACGACTGGCTTATACTTAGACCGCAAAGGGTAGTAAAACAAAACAGTGTTGTTTGGTCCAAGTGAGTCCTGCATGTCGGCCAGTCGGGGACCTAGCTTCAACGTACCCCGGACTCTGCATGCTGTCGGTCGATTCCTGGCGACGTCTCTGAAAAGTACACTTTCGTCCCGCCTTTCGGCGACGCGATGGCTTGTGTGTTAGTCGCACCTCGATTTTGATGGGGATACTGGCTAACGTCCCAGGCTTGGAATCACGGCCAGTATAGTGGGAAAATTAGCCGATAGTGGGCTGCAGGAGAGCCTGTTTACAGCATCTTGGAATTTCTCACTGTCGTATTGTTTACAAAAGAACGACCCTCCAATCTCTGACGTTCTGCGGGAGGGAAGGGAACTAAGTTGTTGCTGTCCTTGGCTGTGCTACGTAGCAAGCCGGCGGGCTCTGGTGTTGATATGCCGAGAGGGTCGGTTTGACCGTGATTGGGGTTATCATTGGAATTGAAGTGGCCCATTGGAATGACTATGAACCAGGAGAAATTTTCCGCCAACTTTTTATTTTCGCCAAAATCAATATGGCCACCAGTGGGGTCGTATGGGTGGGTTTGTCTCAAACATGATCGCGATGCGTCAAAACGTGCAATAGTCCAATCCAAAATGGCTTCTGTCAGAGCGGTCGTTCGACGCCCACTTTTCACCCATTCAAATTTTTTTCATTAACGTGACATGTGTGCAAAATTTGGAGAAAAAAAAACCATTGGCAAATTTGCGGAAAAATGATTTTCACAAAGATTCAAAATGGCCGCCATGTGGTGTTGTATGGGGCGAAAACAACGTTGGTCTTTGAACGATCGCCATGCTTCAAAGCGCAAATCACGAAAAAACTCAGTTTAGGGTGCCAAAAAAAAAAAAATGTCCGCCGACCTAGGCGGTCGTGCCACGCTCACTTTTTTGATCCATTCAAATTTCCATTAGACATCATGTTGCAAAGTTCCGTATGGTCCGACAAGGCACGATGGGAGTTATTGTACAAACACTAAATTCAGTTTCGTTGAAATTCCAATAATTGCCGCCGCCAGAGTGTGCTGCGACGCTCACATTCGAACCACCCGAGATTTCGTAAGGGCGCACATGTATGCGAAGTTTCAATCATGTCGATCGGACATTGCGTTAGAGCGTTTTTGCGTTAACACGAAAGTTTCCATCGACGCGGCAGCATCGCGCTGAGACGAACGGCTCCAAATCCATATATCCCCCGAAGGCGGGGATATGATGTACTTACGCATATCTTGATCAAGCAATAGGTTCTCTGTAATGAGAAAGCTACACACAAAATTCCAACTCAATCAACCATTCTACTTTCATTTATTTCGAGATTCTTCAAGTCGACCTCTGTTAATTGACCTCTCACCTTACGTACTCGACCCCCAATATAGCGCTCACGTATCATGTTTACGAACTGAAATTGACTAATAATCACTCTTTAAGAGCTCTAACAGGGTACCTTACACCTTTGGCTCTTGAAGAATGAAACTACCCAGATCATTCTAACTGGATCAGAACAACCCTACTTTTCCATAAAGTTTACTAGGCTTCCAACTCTGACCTCGTTGGTTACCTCTGACCGGACCCCAAAACAATAAGATTCACATGTAGCTTACTCTTTGTGTGAACACCGTCACCAAGTATGAGCTCAATCCAGATTGGGGGATCAGTACCGCGCTATCGTTCCAATCTAAATATTGTAAAAAAAAATAAATTGAACTTTTCCACACCAAATTTTAATTTTTAACCATATCTATCCCCGAGCTAAACACCATTAAATGAAAAAAAAAAAAACAAATTATAAAAACCGTGGAATAGCTTATTCTGAGCAGGCATGGTAGGAGAATAACTAACTATCACCATGGCGTCGGGTTGAGCGTAACTTGTGGGGGCGAGATTTTTCGCGCCCGAAAAACAAAATTGTTGTAGATTACTAGCAACGCGGAGCGCCACCATCGTTAGGCGCGGAGCGAAGAAGGAAATTTGTTCAGGGTTTTTTAACCCCCCATGGTGGCCGCGTAAAAACGGCCAAAAAAAAAAAAACCCCATGACTCGTTCTAAGCTGTATGTATTACAACCTCAAAAATACAGTTTACCACTGTATATATCCTCGCCCCCCTCCCCCCCCCCCAAAAAAAACAATTAGTGGTGGCGCCAGATTTCCCAGGAGGGGGATCCGGTGACTGACCGAAATTTCGGACACTCACCCTACTCCTATGCCAAAACCACATTTTTGACATCTGAATTACTTGACCCGGATTCTTCTCTCATTTCTTTTTCCTGAAATATTTTCCCTTGAAACAATACAAATTTCAAGAGGACTGCTCCATTATGGCAACTGACTGACTCCAATGGGTAAGTCCCGAAGCAGGGCGCGCCAGGCGTGGTTTTGAATGGTCTGTGGGTCCCCGACGGGGGGGGGCGTTTCATTAGTGATCTTGGTGATAACGATCGGGGAGGGGTCGAAGGGTTCCCCTCCCTCGGAAATTTTTTGCAACCTGAACCCCCCTCGACCAAATTGTACTATCCTCGTTATATTCTATCTAGCATGAATTATTTATTATTTATTATAAATTGAAACGTGCAATCGTAACCGGATTTTTTCATACGTCTCCCCGACGTTCCCCTGCTTGGGGGGGGGGAGGGGCTTTTATGCCCTGGCCTGGCGCCCCCCCTACCGAAGTAATCCCAACAAAGTGCCTAAAAGGATAATAAACTTTTTGATACTCTTATCTTGGAAAATCTGCAAGTCTATGAAAATGAGGCAAGTGACGTCATAAATGATGGACACTCGGCGCTGATTCACTCATTGCGGGTGCATGGATATGATGGATTTGAACGTATCCAGGATTTTTCCGTTTTTTCCCGGTCGGGCAACTTCGAAATATGCCAGAGGTGGAACTCGTGTGAGAATCCAATAGAGGAATAACATAGTAACGCTAACACTGGCAGTGTCTTATATTTCTCTATTGCCCCAAATCGCATTAGTATCGCGATGCATCTCGCAATGATCCGAAACCAAGTCAGCCCTCAACAACTCCTAAAAACTTCTCAAATCAACAGTTAGTAATAACCACCATCTACCAAGAGGGCTAAACTTCCCCAAATACCCCTAACGTGTACCCATACAACTCTACAGTGGACAGATACCCAATAAAAACATGTACCAATTTTGCCCGGAGACTCTTCGGAAGAGTAAAAGTCACGTGGTCGTGTCTATAAATCTGTTTGAAATTGTGTGTGGAAGTTGGCCGACAAATCCTGCCTCCAACATACTGATTAATGCACACACCCTTTCGTTGGACTAGCAAATGCATGTATTTATAGGTGTGTATAGATACGTGCAACCGTCATCTCTTCACGAGATTTCTTGAAAACCATGTTTTTGGAACAATTTGTGGGTAACTTTAAAAAGATTAATTTTATTTAGGTTAAAAATTGGGTTACTGGCACATTTTAACCCAGTCGCCGTCTCTCATTTGCCCGAATGGACAATTTCTTTGCCCCGAATTGGGGGGGGGGGGGGGGGGGGGCTATCCCATCACACACCAACCTCTGGATTGTGCTGTCAGTGATTTTCCAGTAACCGTACTTACTTTAGCCAGTGGTAGGCAACCTTTTTGTTACGGTGACCCCAAAAGGGTAAGAAAGCTTGCTAGCGCGGACCAACAAATTAATCATTGGCGCGTACATGATGACCGAAACTTTGGTTTTCAACCCTCTAATTGCAGAACTATCGCACTTTCCGGATAAGTTTTTGTCACAGAACACACAGCATCGCTAATATTTTTCAAATATTTGGCCGAAATTGGTGGGATTTTTCCATTTGCCCTTCAAAATTAATTTCCCCTCCCAAATTATTATGATCAATTACACTACGTCCTAAACACTTCTTCATACACTATCTCCATTTCGTCTATGTCCTCTGCAAAGGCTTTTTAACAATAATAGTCTGAGCTTCGTTACACGTGAGGAAGGGCCGCGCGCCTGTTTGCGTCGTTAGATATGGTCTGCCAAGGGTACGCACAGCTGACTTAAAACTGCTAGATTCACTTTTGCCTCCTCCTGCAAGGATCAGAAATGGCCACTCAGCCTTCTAAACCTCCGTCGTTCGAGATTTTCCTGCAATGTTGGGCGGCCTGCACTCATACGTCCAAGAACCATTTCGGTGAAACACGCCTCCCCCCAGACCTAGCCAATTGGGTAATGAACAAACAACTTCAAGAGGGCAATTTCCAACTGTTTGTCCGGCATCATAGGTTCTCTGCACACCGGCTAACCTCCATCGATGCCTGTTGTTGGCGCATTGGAAGGAGTTTGAACAGAACAAGTAAGCTGCAAGAGACTACATCCCAGCTCTTTATCACGACCCTGGCCGACTTTTCCGAATCGTGGTCGGCATATCGGCAACTTATCTATTCTAAGTTCAAGCTACAAATCGGTTCGTTCGGCACGGACTTTCGGATGCGCACAGATCGCTAGCCCCCTGCGTATGATTCTAACCCAGGATCAGGATCACCTGTTGATTTCACAACAAATACAAACTCCAGGCGAAGTCTTACGCCGTTGCGCAATGCGCATAACCACAACCAAGTCAACACGTAAATCTGGTGACGACCTTGGGAAATCGGAGATCACAATACTAGAATCGTTTCCGTTATTGTTATATATTACGGGAAGAAGCCTAATTATCTTCTTCACTATCAAGCAACGAAGGCAAGTCCGAGTCACTTGTCATTTTTGCCTTTTTATGCCGTTTTTTTTCAACAAAACCGAAATTCAATTATGGATCGGCACAGGCTGGGCTCCACACCAAGCATAGGCCTATGCTTAGGCCTAATTATGATTATTGGAGCCGAACTTTAGCTAGCCTAGTCTAGGGCCTATACCAGGTTCGCACAATTAATGCGGAGCGACTTGTGCTCACGCACACAAGCTATTGTCTAGCTTGAGTAGTTTTATCATTCAGTGCAAGTCTGCCATTTACTCTGGGTCATCGACTTACACACACTAAGACGTGACCAATCGGGAGTTGCAGGGCAGGATTAAACTATTAAATCGAGGCTCGACCGGGCTTAGCCTAGGCCTATCCGCCGATAACCTTCAAACTCTACCCTCAAAAGTGGAGCCCCAGGGACGATTTTAAACCTATTGTTATTATAGATTAGAGACACTTTGAGAACCACTGTTTGCCAGCCAAGGACTTTTTTTTTTCAACAAAAATCCACCCTAAGAAAGACCACACACTGATGACTAATTTTTTTCAACCCTAATATTTGTTAGTGATTGACTTATAATCACCCCAGTAATAGTAATACATGTATCCTAACCCTGCTAACTCTCTCTCCGATTTTACCGGGAGACTCCCAGTTTTTTTGATCCCCATCTCCCCGCCTCTGCGGGGGGGTAATTCCCTTAAGTATTTTCTGAAGACCACTTCACAGAGTTAGTTCTAAAGAATGATTCATGATGATTTGTGTCGAAGTCATAGGGGATGACCGCATTTGACTTATCGAAAGTACTGGTGCCAGACAGAACATCTTTTCCACTTCCTGCCGGAAATTCGATCGTACCATCACAAACTGTACAGATTCCCTTCCCATGTGCCCCCATACTTATCACAATAACATCCGAAAACATGGGATAGTGGTTGCGTTTTCCATTAGTAGTGACAGTTAATATAAGCTTTCCGTGCTTTAGCCAGCCCCTATTTGTGCGAAAATGTCGCATAAACAGCGACAATGTCCGCATCAAAAAAATCTGACGCAGCAATCTATGCGGGTGTAAATTTTAATGAATCCCTGCCAGAAATTCCACCAAAACTTTGGCAGTTTTTCCTGGACCGAACATCCTAATTGTCCTTTTCGCAATCGGACTTCCTTCAACACAATTCAAACGTTACTTTTAATTGTCGCCGCGGTCTCCCTCCGCGCTGGTTACCCACAGCCTGGACTATAGCCTACTTTTTCATGCACAAATCGGACATGACGTGTTAACTACTATGGCGTGTTCCATCATCCTATTCCTTCCCGTACTCAAACTTTCTTTCCCACTGTTGATTGGCATGGGCAATTTCCCAATGGCGCCCCTCAGGGCAAATCAACGTCCCCAGTGTGACAAATTATGGAGAAATTAGGAAGTTGTTAAAAATTGGAACGTCAAATTATAGAGATCTACGAATCTGTTAATAATGTTGGCACGGCAACTGTCGCAATGCTCAACAGCTGTTTTGTGGAATTCATTTGCAAACTACTAAACTCACACGCGTGCATTTTCTAGTAATAACGTTCTTCTGGCTCCACTACACCGCTCGGTATTTTTCAAATACCCGAGCGCCGAATCGATTTGCGGGCGACTAGGTGAGCTATAAATTATAGCCCATGTCCACTGGTTGGTGTGAGTATTAACGCAATGCAGCCCTCAATGAGATCGAAGTTAAAACATGGTAAAGAAATACAATAAAACTACGAAAAAGTAACAAACTAGTGGTACATGTTCATCAACATTTTTTCGCGTTTTCATTAGGGGAGAAATCCAATCAAATATCGCACTAGTGCGATCTAGGCACTTTTCATATTCCAAAAAAGGGGAGGGACACCCTCCCTATAAACCCCCCTTCCCCACCCGGCCACAGAACCAGTAATGTGGCATTGATTAAAACATCCTCGGCTAACACCTGAAAACCGTAAGGAATTTGCTATGGGAGGAAGCTGACCGAATCACTCTCTTCTCCCCTGGGAGCATGCTCACTTTAACTAAAACTGCTTATTACACCCATTGTAAACAGTTGAAAAACAAACAGATCTCGACTTCACACGGGGCCAGGATGAATACGCAATATCATATTTCAGTGCACATATTCAGCGACTGATCATCAACAGTGATAATTACAGATCGGCACCCACATGTCATGGCCTTTTGTGACACATGTCTTCACTGTTTTTCCATATTAGGACTAGTATAAGCAATGGTTACGGTCCTCAGCTTGGGCCGGATCGATGAAAGCAGTCAATGAAAATCACTAAGGCCTTCGCTTCCTGTTAGTAAAAGTAAAACTATACACTTTTATGTTTCGCACAATGAATGGATGTTCTGAATTCAACGATGTGATTTGTTCAGGAAATGATGCCTGGGGACCTTTGCCACATGTGTCATAAAAGATTCATATACTCCACACTCTTTTATTACTTTTACAGGTAGTAGTGCACCCACACTATATTAAATTCACCCATAAATTAGTTCTATCCACACTGTAACTGAACTGACCTGTGAAGATGTTGTGGCGCGGCGAAACTTGTGGAAGACTGATGTGATGGTGGACAGCTGTTAACAGAGTTATTTCTTGTGTATTGTTTCTGTACATGCAAACAGTCCCTGCTCGCGTGACTTACATGGCATCAATGGCATGAATTATGCAGTCGTACTGAGAAATGAAAAACCATGAATTTTAAAAGAAACTGCTCGCGCCTGGAATTTACCTGGATTTACCTATGTCCATCCTCTGAAGGAATGGCCTAAAGGATAGTAGGTTTTTTTCAACCCTTGAAGATCCTACTAGCTCTCCTAGACGGCTCTTGATATGTTGGGGTGGGTGCATTCACTTCCCTGCAGCTCATTTCAAGTCTTCCAAATACGCTTGAAGTAAGTATGTTGCCGGACTTCTAATCTTACTGGCAGTGTCGGATGTCCTCTCTCCTGCTGTGGCTTCTCGTACTTGTTTCCCCCCACAAATTTGATGCTAACGGCAATAATTCCCCGGTGTTCTCATGAATATTTACTAGTTTGCGTTCTGAGTGCATGCCGCTTTTCCTAGGGTCGTTAAGTTGAAGCTCCTTGTACCTCTCGCTCTCTCCATAGCTGTGATTCTGACTACCTGGTCCTAGTTTTGTTACCTTCTTTGAATATCTTCCATTAATTTAATATCTGTCGCCAGATACGGTCTCAGACCGCAACACAATAGTCCAGATGGGGCCTAACCAGCGCCTTGTATAGCGTGAGTATAATGTCTTTGTCGAAGTTGGTAAAGTTCCTCTTGATGATGTTAACCACTCCATTTGCCTTTTTGCTGCTTCTGACATGCTTGCTACTTCCTTGTTTTGCTAACATTCTCAGAGCCTTCTCCTCGTCTTTACCGCTTAGTTCTGTCCCATTCATGTACTATTTGTACATCGGATTCCTATGTTTGAAATGAAGGACTGAACACTTATCTATGTTGAATGACGTTTGCCATTTTTGTTGTCCATTGCAGAGTTTGTTGAGGTCCGCTTGTAGACGACCTGTCTCCTGCCCTCACTATGGTCTTAAAACTTTAGTATCATCTGCCAAATTTGCTTACTCGGGTTACATTTTATGTCCGATATCATTCTGACTATCGTGAAACGAGATTGGTCCAAGTTGATCCCTGCACACTGAGCATTGTCACTTTCCTTCCCCCCAATTCTGAATTCCTACTCCTTCAAGTCCCACTCTCTGCTTCCTGTCTCTCAACCATCTCCAGCCAGGATAAAACTGGACCCTCGATACCCATGTGCTTTGACCTTGTGATCAGTCTTTTTTATGAGGTACTGTATTGATGCCTTCCTCAGGTCCAAATACACAACATCAACTGGAATGCCTCTGTCCACATAACTCGTTTAGTTTGGCCCATAAACAGTTTAACATGCAACATTTTGTAAACCCGACTTCCCCTTTCTAAAACCATGCTGTTGTCCCCGACCAATGTATTTCCTTTCCTTCCAGGTGGCCCAACAATACTTCTCTTATATTTTTTCCATCCCCTTGCATGGTATTGACGTTCGGTTTGTAATGGTCTATATAATTGAACTCTGACTACTCCTTTTTATGACAATTGTGTTATGTTTGCTGTTTTCCCATCATCGGAATAGCGGTGTCCTCTAATGATTTCTGTACATAACATAGTTTCCGGATTTCCGTTGCAGCTTCCTCAAAACTCTGCGCTATTCCCTCTGGCCCATTCTTTAAACCATGCTCCTTCCTTAGTTTGCCAATACCATTTCCTCTGAAATGTTTACCTCCTCGTGTTGATCACATGCGATATTTATCATTGTTCCGCTGTGTATTTTTTCATTCCTCTTTGGTGATACTGTGCTGAAAAGGTATTTAATGCTCTTGTCTCTGCTGTTTTCTTTTTGGTTGATAAGAACTTTCCTTGGTATAATTTTATTGGTCCGACTTTGTCTTTTCACTTTTTGTTGGAACGTACTACATATAAAGTTTCTTCGGTTCTCCTTAATTTTGTTTTGCTAATAATCGTCTTCGAAGTTTTTTTCTTCGCTAGTGTAACTACTCTCTTTACCTCTCTCTGGCATTCTTGGAGTATGCCCATTGGATGCTGTCATCTGGTTTCTCTAGGTCTTCCCGCGCCCTTCTCCTTTTTCAACACTGTTCTTTTCACCTCCTTTGTCCATCCACTTTGGGCATTTCCTATTCTTGTTCCTTTCGTTTCGGGCACATTATTCCTCCTTGTTCATTGTCTCCTCTTAAAGTGATCCCACATTCCTTCACTGATTTTTCTTCCTTCAAAGTTCTCTGCGCAATTTATCTTTCTAAGCTCTTTCTTGATTTCGGACCATATTGCTTTTGCTCTCCTCCTCGGGTTTTTCCTGCTGCAGTCGTATCTTGTTACCCTTGTCTGATGATCGTTTTCTCCAACTTAGACAGTTGTGCTCGCTGTTTCCCATATGTTCTCTGACTTCCATACTGTCAATCATTTCCTCCTCTGTTTTCAAGATTAGGGTCAAGTATGTTTTCCTTTCTTGTGGGTTCCAGAACATTTTGGGCCAGAAATATCCTGCACATTTGTAAGAATTCGTTGCTTCGAAGTATGAGACTGCTTCAGCAGTCCCATCTATATCTGGGGAGTTGAAGTCCCCTGCTAATACTATTCTTTCGGGTTGCTGAGGTTGATACCTGGATGCTATCCAGAAAGTTTTCTTCTTCCTCAAGCTTAGTGCTTGGGTGCTCTATAAAATACTCCACATGTAATACTCTTTTTGCAGTGATCCGACACCACAATGTTCATCATACTGTCTATTCTCTCTATTTTCCCTGAGGGTAAGACAAAGATAGGAAGCAACCGGCCCCCGAAAATCAAACTCCAATAAAGTTACTATGAAAATATGCGACATGACTGCCGCAACATGGAATTCAAAGAATACAATCTGAAACGTCTGAGACCTTTGAAGGGGGGCAGGATGCAAAACCCAATCGACCGCAGATAGGCCCTAATCCAGCTTACCCTACATAGCGTATATAACTACTGTGTCATCACTACTATAAGTGTAGTGTTTGCCTGATTATTGCTATAGCGATATATTGTGTTTCACCACATAACATTTAAATTTTGGTTCAACATTTTGCTTTCAGACTCACATGGCACTGTCATGTTAACAAAGATGTAAGCCAGCTACTCACAACAAACACTCTTGGCGTGGGAATTAAGTATCTATAGGCGAACTATGTCGTGCTTGTGTGAGGAAGTAATGTTACTTTATAGTTTCACAGTGATAATAAAACCTCAATCTTTTGGTTATACCGTCATAGTCCCCGATTACGGCCAGTCTTGAATTAATATCGTTCCCTTTGCTACCAGGATCCGTGATTTGCGTTGCCGAAGAAGCTCTTGGCTCTATTTTTTGTTTTCATCGCTTCTGGACATGGGGCATCCCTTTTCTGTGTGTGGAGGGGAGGAGGGTGCAAATAGGAATGGGGGGCACATGAGGAATTGTGTGTACCAGACACCTGTCTATTCAGAACAAAAAGTGTACATCCCAGGGAATGTTATTGTGATGATTTTACACTGTATGAGAAATTTTGAAATATGAGTAATCTGTAGCGCTGATTGGTACCTATCTCTTATAACTCCCTAGCCGTGTCCTAGCCTATTAATACCTCCAATTTGGCATATCCTTAAGCCCAAAGGTGGCCAGCTCAGCAGCCCTACGTTGCGGGCTAAAACGAAATGCCGACTTTGAGGCCCAATAGGCTAGCCGCTGCGGTGTGGTACACACAATCGCTAATCAGTATGGTTTTACCATACCAAGGGGGGATCCTGGTAAAGCTAGACATAAACTGTGACTATTGACTGCTAGGTCATAAAGGCTTGGCTCTCCACTGTGAGCTTGACTCGACAGCTGCATGCCATGGTAGTGTAGAGGCTATAAATAGACGGTAATTTCCACTTGTGTACTTGTTGGTGTGGACATGACCTCCTGCCTAGAGTTTAATGATCAGGAATGTAAAGGTTCATGTAGGTCAATGGAGCACAAAGTGATGTTCATCTTGCTGCAAAATGGACACCCATGATGTAGTGAGACAATCTTTTGGTCATAATGATGCAGCAAAAAAATAAGGGGAAATTCGATATGTTTTCCCAAAACTGCTAGTCGAACATCAATTGGCGACATTCAACTCAGCCGTGTTGACCGCCTACCATATTCAACATCCGCTCCGCCAATTGTGCAGATATCCGGATTGGCTAACCCATCTCACTCTCATTTTGCCAGAAGCAAGAGTCTGGTTATTCAAGTTCCTTGACCTTTGGCCATTCACATCAGAAAATTCTACTGCGCTGACAATTTCCAAAGCATGATTTCCGAATGTAATTGAACCACCGCGGTGGATTCCTGTAATCCTCACTGCTCATTCTGTTGTTCTTCTCCCCTAGATATAAACGGATTGTTCTCTGTTGGGAGCAGGGGCGTTACCACCTAAAACCCAAACAACCTTGAACTCACAAATCAGGTAATATTGGGGAATATTGGGAGACTTGGGAAGGATTCAGAATAGAAATGTTAGCTTGAGACCCCTGCCATAACTGAGCAGTTTTCCTGGTGTGGTCAATGGGCTGGATATCTCTCTATTCATTATCTTATATTGGAAGTTCGTACACGCCTGCACAGCAGTCCACCCTTTGCAATACTCTTTTCCCCTTCATTCTCATGAGTTCCGGCCCCCCTCCCAACTCAGAGAGTGTGGACCTGCTCTCTTTTTGGAGGCATTGTTCAGTGGACAATAGTCTCCTCCCGTTACTACTACACATACAAATCTACAACCTACAACCAAATCCGACCAAGCTTTCCTCTTCATTAGGTCCGCAATACACGTAGGAAGTATTCAATGCTAGGGCTGTGACCGAGTCCCGGGTAAACGTTCCCCCCCGTATCGTATGGGGACCCGTGCCTCAAAATCACTACCCGATACCCGAAATAGTAAAATAAAACAAAGTAGCAATAAAAAAACATTCAACTATTATTTCCATTCACAATTATTACTTTTTCTTACTTTAATTATTAAGGAATTGTCTCGATACGATATGCAAACAAGCAGACATTCGCGAAGCAGGCAATAGACTAGGCTCCCTGCCTGCCATACATAGCGAGCGCCAGCGGCCGTGCCCGCACCCGTCGTCAACATCTTCTTAAGGGAAGGAGAGGCCGACACTAATGTTCCGAAACGACAGACATGGGTGTCATGGGCCCATGCAAATCAAGACTACGACTCTGTACACAAACCGTTTTGTTGGTGAACCTCTCCTATCTTCAGCGCTACCGCTCAGAGCGCTGTGCACTTGACACTCGCTTCCCAGAGACCGTACTAGTCGTTCATCACAGCACTGCTCGTATCATCGACTGCGCACAATTCACACATGTTTAGATTCTCGTACCCGGCCCTAGCAATGGCAAGCCAGCTTGAATGGGCCTGATTCCATAAACTTTCTGAGTCCTACTCAACAGCTCTCATGAATAAATAATTTCCAGTACACGCACACGTCCCCTCCCGGTGAGGGCAAACCGCTTGCCCCCTAGCAACGTTTGGTAACTCTCACCAATCACATTACCGACGACATGACACACCTGTTTCTCTGCGATTGGAACTCCCTATGTTTAACGTTCTAATATCATATATTCGCATCCATACTATTGATCTTACACACGTTTAATCATGCCGTGGTTCACTACTCACTTGAGGAGTTTTTTTTATTGTACATAAGTTGTAAAATAAAACGCAGTTAATCCTCGATGTTATGTACTTGATTTTCTCGACAAGATTATATTAGAATTTACTGTGGATGTGTTTGCAGCGATTTTTCCAATCCACACCCAAATCACGCGCGATCTTTCGTGAACTTGAAGAATACATAGCGGCGGGCGGCAGCACATGTACATCCAAGCCAAGCCAGTCTTCGCTTCAGCATTGTGACCACAAGTACTTGCACAGCGCATGAATTGAGCGAGTGGCCCAGGGGATCGGGAAACCAAATTGTTTGGAAAAGTTACGTGAACCGTGAACTGACTGGTTTTAGTACAACAAAAGGCATCATCGATAACTAAACTGACGCTAGTATAATTGTCAGCGGTAAATACCCAGGGAATAAGGGTAAGCTTTTATTTTCAACTTAAAACTTGGTCCTATAATTGTCATATCATTGATGTAAATGATGTCTACATCGCGATAACGTTGCTTGAGTTTGTACACTACTTTACATACAATTGGGATGGGTGGAAGCAGAATAAAACGTTCACGATTTTTGGTCATTAAACATACAGGTATCCCGTGTCCCCCCAAATTTTTTGACGGGACCCGGGCCAGAAATTACCTGAAAAGCCACCCCTATTCATGCTCACATTGCATGATGGAAATGTACCCAGAGACATTTAGTCATTGGCATTCTCCTCTTATCCCTGCATTGGGCCACATGATTTCACATGGGAATTGCACCGAACGTCCCAGGCACCCCCTCATGAAACGAGTTTGTCATATCATGAGAAAGGGAAGAAGGTCTAGACGACTGAGGTTTTCGACAGAATTTCGAGCGACGTTCTCACAAACACACTGGTATTTATAATTTTCAAATTCCTGTGCCTCGATAACCTTACTTATTACATTTCCTGCTATGTATGGTATTGAAACTGTTGTAAAAATGCTACTGCAAGAGCGGCTTGTGATGTCTTACAATAGGAATTTCAATTTATACTTGGAACTATTTGCATTTTATTACACATTATCCATCCTGAAATGGAGTTGGCAGTTAATTTTCATTGCACACATAACCCAGGCCTGATACCAATTTTCGCAATTGAGGAATTCTCGACTCCCACCTTTGGAGTGTATAAAAACATTGATAGGGGAGTTTTTTAATCCTTTTTTCTGTGTGATAGGCAACAATGAAATATGTGACCTGAGGGACTACTAATTTGATGGTTACAACCTAATTGTTACAGCCCCAATACTATTGAGTATTATTGTCATCATTCTTCTGTTTCGTGTACTGTAGGCCTACAAAACTATAATGAAACATGCATGGGATGCACTGGTTGTAGTCTTTTGGCCCCTGTGTATCATGACATCTCTCTACCTAATGGCACACTTCATGTATTGTTACTTCAAATGTGTTTCTACAAAATGTTGCCATGTTTTGCAATACTGAGAACTTGTTTGTTAGCCGGCAATCCCCAGAATGGCGACTGCCTCATAAATCCTTTTTTGAGTGAAAAGGCATTCTGAAAACCACCTGTGCACTATTTGCTAAAAGTAATCATGGTCTGAAGTGCTGTATGAAGACTATAACTTCCCGTGGGTTCTCCATATGAGTACCCTATCATTAATCATTTGCTGTGTTTATCTGATGTCACCAGAGGGTCACAGTATGAAAACCTTGTGAACATGAAGTCTACCATGCTTGGTCTGAACAACTGTACTTCTGTATGCAGCTCTCCTCAGGGATCAAGAACACGATTTGTTTTTTGGTGGTGATTGGGGGGTCATTTTTGGTGGAAACAATTGGTATTCTGTCAATTTTGGCTGTAAAATGGTTATTCAACTCCACCTGGATGGATTAAGCCTATTTCTGGGTTTCCACATAAGATAATGATTCCTATTGTCCTGGGTCCAGGTAACTCCCGACTTAGGTCAAAGACTCTGCTTCTAAATTGTGTACTTTCATCGCCAATGCTCAGCTAATAAGGCCAGGATCAGTTCTAGGAACACTCAACCCATAGGTTTTTCTGGTTATATTGCCTTAATATATGTTGAACCCACACCTTAAAGCATTTCATAATCATGTACCCTGATTGTTAGTGACTTGTGTCAAGCCTTCAAGCATACACTGTTGTTTCTGGGTCCCAGTGCACCTTCCAATATGTCAGTTCATATTTATGTCCCCCACGTTCTTCTCATAGGGCTGCTCATACAGTGCTCACTCCCTTCAGTGTCCCACTTTGCTCGTGGGTAGTTTTGACATCATTAGATACCCTTGTCTAACGCACACCTGGAAAAAGCCCCCCATCCATCCCGAGGTCCAAATGCGAACCTCAATTTGCAATCTAATGATCCGGTCCGGGCTCTCCCATGGGGCTAATAGGCTTGTTAGGACACCAATGTGTTGATGTGTTGGCGTTTTATTCCACCGATCAGACAATCCATTGTCATTGTCCCATCAAACAGCCGCATGAGATATCACAGTTCATATTTGTTTCATTCTTCACCAAACGACAGAGAACATTTCGGTGGTGGGCCACAGAAAGGTCAAGATAAGGTGAGCTCCAGGCAGGTCCAATGGCTGGAGATATCTGTTTTCGTTCTCTACTTAGTAATATAAATGTTGTGGCCGGTTTTTCAGCAACTCTCAATGTGCTCTCAGTTTTACATTGGGTGGTGTAGTGGGGGTCGAAATCGCTGGTCGTCACTGACTATTTAATTGTGTATTTGTCTTTGCTGGTCTTTGAGATTGCTGGAGATATCGCTGGAGATGGCTGATATTAGTGAGACGCCCTCGAAACACCAGTATTTTTTTACCTATTCAGAATTAAATGTGGTGCATTGCGACGGGGTCATTAAGCAAATAGACATGCCTCTTTTTTTTCCTACTCGAAACAGGTCTCAGAATGCAGACTTTGGATCCTAAATAAATAGTACTCATTCAGGAACTCTGACAAGGATTTACAGTTTTACTGCTTCAAGCTGTGGAACAGTATTCAATATTGCATCCATTCCCTCCCTTGACAAACTCTTCGAAGTCACGTCCTTGAATTTCTCTTTGTTTTAGGTCACAATTTGTATCCCTATGTTTTTGTTTTGGGGTTCTTGCTAGGTTTCATCTTCGAGCCTAGAACAGTATTCATGCTTTAAAGTATATTTAGGTCCTTATTATAAAGTCACAGTTAAACATACATACTTTTGTCAAAACATCCTAATGAAAAAAAGATTCCATATCTACCTGCACTCAGATCAAACCAACCCCCACCCCTCCTGAGTTCTGACGTCCCCCTGCTCTCACCAACATTGCTAAATGATCCCTGAGTTTATAAGCCAGTTCGTAGTTCTAAGTGCGCATTCCCACGCCCACCAGCAGAACATTTCAAGTTTCGGTCAGATTCCCCCCATGGAATATCCGCTACAGCTTATGTGAAATCCGTCACCACTATTTGAATACACCAATTCCTCCCATTTTTTCTTTTCGGAATGTTTATTGTCATAATATGGGGGGAAATCTGAAAGTTTTTGTGATGGCAGATCGTAAAAAAACAATCTTTCCGGCAGGGCCGTTTCGAAGATTGTTCTGCACACGGTCATTCAACGTCGAACTGCGGTCATTCCCCGATGACGCAATATCATTTGTTCAAATCTCATTAACTGTAATCTGAACTGGTTTAAGTCTTCTCCGTCGAGCGTTACAAAAATGCCACATCAAGCAAAAGCTGGTCTACACTCGTAGCAGCGTGTGATCTGGAGGTGACCCCATGCAGCATCGATCAAATAGACGGCAAGTACCAACAAGAGGTAATGCTCCTACTTCTACAAGGACCTTGGGGTTTGCACGGAGTAGTCTTCCTTTCCCTACTGTCGTAGTAGAACTGCGGGAGTGGAAGGGGAGGGGGGTGGGGAGGGATGGGGGGGCGGGGTGGCTGGACATGAACAAGTAGGTAAGGCTCCTTCAGCAGACATCACGAGTGCACGGAAGTTAGTCCACTTTCTTGACTGACATTGGATGTCCCCGGGAGAGGTGGGAATGTGGGGTGTGGGAATTGGGGGGGGGTGGGGGGTTGGCTGACCACCAACAAGAAGTTATTTCTTACTGCAATGACATCAAGAGTGTCACTGAGGTAAGTCGCTTCCTTGACCGTTATGAAGGTGTTACATGAGGTAGGGGTGGTGGCAGTCGCTGACCCTCATGATGCTGGAGCAGAGAGGGAGGGGGCTTCGATGGTTTTACTCCCCACTAACACTGTAAATATTGTTAAGCTTAGGTCTAATAGAGCTTCCACCTAAGAGATTGGGTCCAACTCTCCCGATCAGATCTGCCAAAGCGCGAAAATGGTACCCTGTTGTCCATCCTGTTTGAAGCTCAGCATTGAAATCTCGAATAAGGAAAAGCAGGGGGTTAGACGACTATCCGTTTTTCATTTCCATTTCAATGGCCCCTCGCGACACACACTCTAATAGTTGGCTTTAGACGGCCCTGGCTATTCTATACTTGGTGATGGATTTGCAGCTGACAACCGGTGCAGTATCCAGGTCAACACTAAAATCATGTGTACACTACAAGTCCAGAATCGCAGTCTACGAAGTTTACATTTTGGTTCATAGCCCTCTTATGAGAAGTAATGAACCCATTGTTATTGTTGTAGACCTGAAGGGGTCATTCTTGTGGCAAATGATAAAACTAGGGGGAAAAAAATCATATCCTGGCAACCTGGTGGGTCAGTTTATACTTTGTATGTCCATTCCCCCTTGGATCTTTATTATGGGCCCCTGATTTCCCCCCTAAAATACTATATTACACTGGCATTGGCTTGTGTCAACATCTGGTCCATGCAGAGCCCAATAGTAATATATTGCATTGGCCGCTCAGCAGGCCATGAATGTCAATATTACTTGACTAAAGGTTCCAAGATTTGAGTCATATATATCTACCCATATCCCTGGGACTGCCTTCTCAAATTACGTGGGTTTACGAGATCATTCTTTCTCCTCTTTTTTTCCTGGTCCTGCAGAATCATGAGTTCCCAGTACTGGCTATTTTTTGCGATCGTCTATGGGGGGCTTCATCAGCAGGCGGCTGGGTAAGTCTGATTGTCCCTTGTTGCATTGTTATACCAGTAGATTAGTTTGCAGTGTGGGGGAATTCCTTGTTTGGTCCCGTCTAGCAATAAAGTAGGAGTGCCCAAAGATGATTGCATATGCTGAGCTATAAATGGTTGAACGTTTGATATAGATGTCTCTTTTTTGCTTGTATTTTTTTTTTTTTCAGTTTGGAAGACATCCCATGGTTCACCATAACTTGACTATAAAAAAAAATGAGAGCGGAAAACAGAAATGTTGAAGGCCAGTTGGTTAGTCTTGTTCAAGATGCTCTGATGTCTCTGCCTCCATTGTCCCCTCATTTACCTCAATGTTTCCCCACTGCACTATATTGCCAGGTCATGAATATGCCTAACTACATGTATACGGTATGACCCGCCAATCGAATGTTGTATAGCATAACTACACAGAGCGGATGGACCCACGACTTGAACACCAATGCTTGCACTGTATTTTAACGTCCAACACGATTGGTGCTCCATAAAAGGAGCAGAATGAAGGAATTGCAAGATGCTTCGCCCACTGAGCAACCACTGATATAAATGCTCAAAGTCTTGTGTTGGACTGTGTTGAGTACAAAAACGTCTTAGCCCAAGATGGTTAGCTTCGGCTGTGGTGTATATAGTCTGATGTTTTTACCACCTGCAAGAGGCAAATAATAGTGAAGTATGTTGGTTTCACAGATACCGGGATCTCACTAGGATACGTCGTCAGAGTAATAGACACCATTGAGCGATCTGGACCTCCTAAAATTTTTGAAAAAAGTGACAGGGCTTAGTTGATTTAGGTTGCCAACGGGAATATATATTCTAATTCTAAACCTGACAGATACTGAGAATGTATATACTGGCGATGTAATCGGTTGCGCTAAAAAAAGTGGATGATAACCAACCTTCAAAGTATCTAATTAATATAACCCTCTGGAGGTTGGTGAAGTGGAGACAGATTTTCTTGGCCGTTGCTGCCTTTCGGTCTGGTAGGCAAGTCAGTAAATATAGGAATTGATTCTATCGCTTTCATGAGGTTAGCCTGATCTAGGCATGGGATTCACATATTTTGCTGTCTTCAAGAACCTGGCTCGGCATCGGACCAGCGGGACGAGTTCCTGAAGAAAGCAATAGAGTATTCCGCCAACTTGTCGGGTTCATGATGAGGATACGCCAAAGACCCAATCCCCTTTGAGCAGTTCGCGTGACAGCTAGGCAAATACAGGTAACTGCTGTCGTCCATACTCCCCATTTTTGATGTTCATTCCTCCTGAGGAACACGGTTGGGAAATAGTTGTCATACAAAGGCAAGCACCAAGGTGTAGGGAAAAAACACCTTCAAAAAGGGGGCAGGGGGCGGGAAGGGAGTCAAGTTTCGAGTTCAAGTTTAAGTCAGGAGGTGCGGAGGAAAAACTCGCTCAAATTTTGAGAAACAGTAACAAAGTAGACTGTAAGAGAATAACGGTGTGAATTAATAATTATATCCCCGCACACGGAAGTGTCGTGGATATTATGGGTTTGGGGTGTGTAGCCGCCGCGTCCCAGGATCTGCCGCCGCCGCCGCCGGAAACCCTGTGTTAGCGCAATAACTCTAACACTCTATCCGATGATCTGAAACTTGGTACCAAATGTCCGCCCTAGTGAAATATAGATGAGTTCGAAAGTGGCATCATGCAAGCTGGGGCGCTAGATTTGCATAATTTACGCGAAATTCAAGGTTAGTCGGATGTCAACTAAACTCGGTGGGTAGGGACTATAGTTTAATCTCGAAAAATGTAGAGGTCGTTCAAGGTCATCGAAGGTCAAATTTGCGAAATTATCGATTTACCAAAATTTTAGCAGATTTGAACGAAACCTGGTGGGTAGGAAATATAGTTGATCCCGAAAAATTTGGAGGTCATTTCAAGGTCATCGGAGGTCAAATTTGCGAATTTATGCGATTTTCCGAACTTTTTCCAGATGAGGGGAACTTGGTGGATGGGGGGTACATTTTGCTCACTAAGTTAGAATTCATTTCAAGGCCATCGGGGTCAAATTTGCATGATCATGTGGCTATTAATTCAGGATTACAACAAAACTTGGAAGTTTATCTTGGTTTTCTGACCAAAAGGGGGTGTTTATGGGGTGTTCGATACTTCTTCCCAATGATTGCTGAAGCGGGGATTACACGTTGGCAGTTTACCCGCCTACACATGTCTAGTTTGACGTTGATTTCCACCATGTCCGCGTTCAACTGAGGTCTCAGAAGAATAAAAAAAAGTCCTACTGTGCAGCTTGTATGCCCATGCACAAGAATGGCAGGCAGAAAAATAATTTACATAGCCATGTTTGCAGTTTAATGTGGTTACGAATGTTGATTTTGTGTTATGTTTCAGCGCATTGGCTTCGGATCATGCGCTTTATAAGTACCAGGTAATAATAATTTGGAGACATGGAAGTTTGAATTTGCAGACATGGATGTTTTTGTCTGAAAAAAACAACCTGTTCACTGATTCCTAACTTCCTAAATCGTCTTTTCAGAGGGACACAAGTTAAAAGGAATGACGAGAATTTGATATAGGGTTATGATGTCCAGTAGGATATAATCAAAAATTGGTTTGTGAGTCACAAAGGGACTGCAGGGTCCACACTCAACCCTACGGATGTTTAAAATTACATTGGGTTTTTTCACTCCAGAGCCGACGAACACCTGAACGTCTGCGGGTTGCGGTTCACAAGTACTCAGCAGGCACGAGGTCCCCCAGGAGCACTGCTCGCTTGACGCGAGAGCTGTGTGGTGGAGCGGGACCCGCGGCAGCTACGCCGTAGTTCGGTCAAGCTCTCGTGATGTGAGATGTCTCTTGAATTTCTACTGATTTTGTAATTGTGCCAAAACGGCGGTTCGTTTCTTCGAATTAAAAGTCACTGCTGCTCTTTAGTCGAGGAGACTACATGTGAAATACATGGGACTTGTTGCTGTGTTGAGTGTAGTACAAAAAGTTGTGAACCTTCTTCTGGTCTCCATTCCTTCAGTTGATTTGTATGTGCATAAGTCCGTTATGGACACACATTATATATTGTATGTTTTTGTTCACTGCAGTGATGAATAATTGAATTGAAAAAATAGGCAGAGTGGGCTTGGCAGAAAAAATGGCATGGCATTTCAGTTACTATGTCAGTCAATGTAGAATGACAAAGGGGAGGCCCCACAACTGGAAAAATGGGACTGTGGGCATGCCTGCTGAACGAGGAATTTGGATTTGTTGTAATAATGTAGGCCAGTTCCCTGATGGTGTAAATAAAGATATGGTGATGATATGGTGTCAGGTCATTGTGGTAGCTCCTGGTCATTGACATTGCACAAATACGTGTGCAGAACAGGTGGATTTTAGTGAGAATGGAACAGGATCCATTGTGAGAACATGGAAATGTAGTGTACAATTTCCCAACAGGTTCGAGGTTTTTTCGCAGCTCAGGACATCAAACAGCTGCTTCTTGGTGCTTACTATACCAGGCTATTGTACAGTCATGAGAGGTGAATATCTGTGTTTTGGCCATTCTCTCTATATATATGCATATCAATTGGCTTGTGATTCTAAAAATAAGTGTACACGGTGTGACTAACAACGCTCTGACTCGTGGCATCCTGCTTGACGGCAGCTGGGAAAGTGTTGCAATGTTTTTTGGGGGTGAATGGAAGGTTAACCTAAATATTTTCTAGGCAAAGAGCATGGCCCTCAGGTAACCAGGAAGTTGATAAATCCAGACGTGATTTGCTTCCTCGTATATATAAGGCGGGCTGGAAGTGATTTCTACCAAACAGCAGAAATCACAAAGGGACACTGTTGACTATATGTCACTCACTCTTCTCACTGTGCTCACTGTAGTCGGCAGTGATTTGAGGAGGGTACACTTTGTCCGTTCAGAATTTGCAATAATTCGGAAGCAGGAGAACCTCAGACATTCCACCGGAATTTGTCAAGGGCGACGTACACAAGTACACCTCAACTGACAGGTGAGCATCTCTTTCTCTCATCTTCTCCAGTCTTCTCCTTACCCTCTCCTACCTCCTTTTCCCACTCCTGACCCCAACCCCCCTCCACCCCTTATATGTTTCCCTGTCCCCTACCATCTCCACTCCTTCTCCCACCACCTACATCCTTTCCCTACCAATCCCCATATCCTGTCTCATGGTCTTATAATGTGAGGGCCGTTTAATTTCGCTTTTAGCAGTTTTATCAGGGGTATAGGTTGGATGGAGATGCACTTACCAACCCAGGAAACTTGAAACAGGTTGGGACAAAGTCTGCAATATGTAAGATGATATAGTTTCCACCGTTTGCTTCCACATATTATTTTTACATGCCCTAGGAGGGACCATGTCAGCTCAATTGAGCAGAGCTCAACATCAGGAGTTAGATGTCAGAGGAGGTGAGTGTCATTCCAAATTTATAGCAACAAAATTGCGGATTCACTTGCGGAATGTTTTCACAAAATTGTGGGTCTACTTCTCTCCTAAACCTCTAACGTACACAATGACACCCCTATATTCCGGTTAGTATCATTTGGGAATTTACCTCCAATTTGTAACCCATCGTTATCTCTATCGCCAGAATCTTACGAAATTCACAGTCTAATTTTGGCCAAAGTTAAATGCCCCGGAAATTCTGGAGATAAAGAGGACGATGGGGTGGGGCCAGATTGAGGATGTAGAATTTGCCAGACTGGGACTAATAGGATAAATAGATGGAGCATGTTAAGTATGAGAGGTGTCTTGCCTCGTAGACCCGAAAACCAGGTCGTGTTTGGGAATAAACAATGCAGCCCGACTATGCAGCAAACAAATCACCCAAAATAGCCTGACCTCTAGTTCCATGACTCAACTCGATCTTATGTTCAACATGTCGTTATCTCTCTGGTGTTATCCTCTTTCATATCTTGTCACTGCCCTCCCCGCACTCTCCCCAGGGATAACCTGGATGGTGCAGGTAGTCCGCGATGTTGTGAGGGACCAGTGGCAACCGGGACATCTGCGTCAGAGAACTTCACAGACAGGGGGTACCGCCAGGCGCAATGTTCACACAGGTGGGGAGGAGGTGGAGAGCCACCTACGGTCTCCTGGCCCAGCCGCAAGGGAGTAGTAGGATGGTGGGATCTAATTTCTCAGATTAGGCTTAGCCAATGTATGGGAATGCGGTACAAAAGTAGCTAGATGGTTTGAATGGACTTTTGTGCGCTCACAGACAAGGTTTCTGTGATGAGGACATGGGGTGACGTGAACGAGTAATCCGTTGGTACCACGGGGGTTGGTAAAATGGTTTGGATATCACAGCAGAACAGGAAGAAAGCTGTCAACAAAGCAATCCATGGGGACAGTGAGGATGGTTTCAGTTAATTGAGGATTCGTCGCTGCCCATGGGGCAGTGATAGTTTAGGGGACCTAGTGCTGAAAAATGGCCTGAAGAACTTATCCTAACCCCCCCCCCCAAAAAAAAAAAAAAAAAAAAGAAAAAAACTCTTTAGGCATTCTAAGGAGGGGAGTTTCCTTACCCTCAAAATCCTTAACAAGCCTTCCAAAACAGTTTCTCAACCATAACACTGATGTCACCCGACCTCTGTAAGATGCGTCTGCATGGGTTCTTAACCTGAAGGTGACAGCATGTTTCACATTTGTTTTCGTTCCTTCAACAGACAACAGCTTCCAGGAGGCCGTACGAAGGGTTCAACTCCAATGTATCGTACAGCGGTCTGATGCAAGCCGTGACACAGGATGTGAGTATGAGGGGTATCGTCTGTGGTGGCACATGTCAGAACCCTCTGACAAGAGTGCCACACAGAGGTCGATTTTCAAACCTCCATAAAATGTAAGAAGAAGCTGTAATGACTGGTATAGGATGCTGCAAGGCAGTGGCAAAAAAGAACATGAAAAACAATACTGTGTGGATGCTGGAGGGTAGGAGTTTCAGAGAAAGAGGTCTGTGTCACGCCTGAGTCGGTAGTTTCTGAGCATGCACGGTGATGGGTATGCAGGGTGGGTGAAGGTGCATTGGGTATGTGACTGGCGATTTTGTCTCTAGTGATAGTAGAGATTGTTTTAATAGATTGTTAATAACTTTAGGTATATTAGTTTTGTATCTGCAGATACCTAGGGAATATATTTTTGTATTTGCTCAATGTTTAATGTGCAATAGAGAATTTACTAAGTACTTTACATATATGATATTTTGTCTATTTTGTTGTTGACATATGAAGGCCCACCGAAGACAGGAATCTAAGTATGGAAGGGGGGTGGTTAAGGTGTTCAGATAGTTTGTTTCAGGTGACATAAGAGGAAGAAGGATGTTTGAGCAGGACGGCATTCTTAGGGCTCGGACAAATGTGCGATTTTGAGGACAAAAAAATGCATCGCACTTTGAAAAAAGCGCAAAAAAAACGTGATCGTATTTGTAAGAATTATCATGGCAAAAACTGGCCGCCAATCAGGCCATTTGGTATGCGATAAAAAACATGAAGAAATAATACTCTTTTAGGTTGTTCTATTTAGCAGAAACAAATAATACCAACACAGTTACTGCTTTGAATGGCCTAATTATCCTTCGACTTATTCAACACCAATTTTGTTAGTTTTTTTAAAACCCCAAATTTACCAAAAAAACGCAGTGATTCGCAAAAAGTGCAATTTGCCGCCGCAAACACCCGCGATCGCGCTTTGTCCGGCCCAGGATTCTATTGATAAGACCAAGATATGGAGTATGGACACATGGTGGAATGATTTTATCCAGAGAGACAACATGTGATAAAATGCTGATAGCTCTATGTGGTCCAAGGCGATCAGTGCAGTGGACATTGGCCCTGCTGATGAGGAATGGTGAATTAGACTTAGTATATTCAGAGTTTGATCACTTGAGCACTCACTTCGGGGATCGACCTTTGTCACCTCTGTCCAAATTTGCTCGTCGCTGATAGCAAAAGGCAGCGTTCCCCTTTGTAGATTTGGTCTACTTGGCTGTTATGTACACTGCTGCAGTGAAGCCAACTTTGGAAGGTGTCCAAACTTTGGAGAGTTCTCCATTGAAGGTTGTCATACTCCACACATGAAAGAAATAGCTATACAGGGTCTTCTGAACATTACGAAGGGACCCTCGGTGACACGGCTGTAATATGCATGGCTGAGGTTTTGTGCATGGCTTTGTTTATCACTGCAAAGGGATGTTGTTCATGCCTTCGATGGAAAATGTCTTTCTAAGAACCAAAAACGCGATGGTTTGGGACCTTGACGAAAGTAAAAGTCTGAATTACTTGATTAAGAGGGCAAACCACTCAAGGGTTTCCTTTGGCTTGACCACCACAATACAACAAGCAATTCAGGATGGTGGAGGAGGTGGAGGGTGGTGTGATCAGAATTGACGACCAGGAAGATTGATTCAGAGTAAAAGGATCATACATTAATTCCCACAATACTCGCTGACATTGGCAGCAATTGCATGGGATGATTGTGAATGGAGCAATCGACTCTTAGGCACTAGTTTTTGTGGTTCCAATATATACTCTACCCTTTCTCATGTTACCTAAAATTAGTTTATTTCATAGGCCCAAGGGTTCAGTCACTGGTGGAGCCTCGGACAATGATTATATTAAGTATTGATCTCTTTTTGTTCGTTCAGAGTTTCTTCGCAGAAACAAGGAAAAGCTAATCAACGGTGCTCTACAGCTCGCTAGAACGTGATGGCGAGTGACCATGCCAGATCGTATATCAGTTTGGACATTGTTTCTAAGAATTAGCTGGGAGGTATCAAGGCACCTAAAATCACATGGACTCCTTGGTGGGAAGCAAAAGCTCTGAGGGTACCTGTGATGCGCACCAAATAGTATGGCAGAGCCGTTTCTTCCCAAAGCTGGAATCCAATCAACAAAAACGGTCCAACACATCACCCCCCCCAAGTAACGGATTTTGGTATATGGACAGGCTTACAGCCAGCTGTTCCCAAAGGATTGCTTCCCAACTTAGGTAGTGCTTCCTCAGATTCGATTTGAGTTCAAGGGTCAAGCGGCCAAGTGAAAGATATGAAGGATATATGGCCGTATTGATCGTGGATGAGCACTGGCGAGAACTCGCCTTCTCTCCTCCACTAGTGCTCAGATGATATCGAGCAGAGGTGTGACCATTCCCAAACTCCTCCCAGGACAGCCATTTCATGTCCCCTCGGGAAGCCAATCAGTGAACTTCGGGGCCGACTACTACCTGTAACCCGGAGAATTGGAAGAATCATTTTTAACGTAACTGCTCACAGCTGACTGAAGAGATTATTGCAATATCCTGGAGAAACACCAGAAACCCATGCAACAAATCCACGCATTACAGCAGAACCATGACAGGTGAGATTAGTCTTGCCCACTGCAACTGCAAGTCAGCCCCCTAGGGGTAAATGCATGGGGACTGTGAGGGATCCAACCCGGGTATGTTGCTTGAAAGTCTAAGATAACATCTGCCATTCTTACGCCTCATGGAAGCAACTAAAGGGGCCATCCCTCGGTATGAAATGCAGGAAAGCTGCAAAGTCCCAGTCAGACCATCATGCTCCTGTGGGTGTAGCAAAAGGTTTGCACTGCCCTAAAAAGAGTTCAGTCTACAGATTCTGTAAACCAATGCAAAATGTATTGAAAAACTCACCTGGCCAACCGATCCTCAACCACACAAACCTAAACTCACATGGTCACCCGACCCCAACCACCACACCCTACTACCCTCTGCCCTACCAAGACATTCTCATTGGTAAATTCTTATTGAACATGCACATTTTGATTCAACAGGTAACACAGAGCATATGCCAGCAGAGGCCCTTGAAGCGAGCTACAGGTCCCAGGAGGTTGTTGCATCAAAGGCAGGATTTGCCTCGTTCACAACAGTTACCCAAGTAAGTTCTTGAGGATTCGTGATTATTCTATCACCGAAGCTTTTGGCGTTTGAATCAAATGACAATGGTGTATGTACGTATGTATGTATGTACGCACGACGACAACATTATCGCGTGTTACGCGAGAAGATTGGCCTGCCCACGCCGACCTCCTCTCGGTCGCATGTGAACATCAAAACTTAGCAGAGAGGATTCTGCGAACGTCTCTATAAGGGGCCGTGCGCCATGCCCCGCTGGCCAATGGGTTGCCAACCCCCCTGGCGCAGTGCTGCAGGCGCCGGGGCTGCCAATTCTTCTTAGCGAAAACAAGTACTTTTCTGGTACCCCTTACGCTTTGAGCGTGCCGTATGCCTTACTGACTTGTGTAAGACTGGCTGCTCTGGGAGTGCCTGTACCACGTACGACTACCTAGCGCGTACGCGTGATGCCAGCCCCGACCTCCGCTCGGCCGCACGTGAACATCAAAACTTGCAGTAGGCTTTTCCGCGAAACGTCTCTTATAATGGCCGTGCGCCGTCGCCCCACTTCCGCACTGGGTTTCCAAACCCCCCTCGGGGGCGCACTCTGCAGGCTCGCTAGGTGCGCGCTAGGGGCTGCCTGTTCTCCTAGAATTTTTTTTTTTTAGAATTTTTGTATTTTTAAAAAATTTTTTTTTTAGCGAAAACAATACTTTGCTGGTACCCCTTAGCGCTTTGAACGTGCGTAGCCTGTATGACTCTGGGTAAGCTGGCTGCTTGGGTAGTGCTCTGTACGGCACGACGACTACCTAAGCGCGTACGCGAGATGCCTGCCCCGACTTCCTCCCGTCGCATGTGAACATCAAAACTTGCAGTAGGCTTCTGCGAACGTCTCCTATAAAGGGCCGTGCCGCCATGCCCCGCTGCGAACTGGGTGCAACCCCTTGGCGCACGTGCTGCAGGCGCCGGGGCTGCCAATTCTTCTTAGCGAAAACAAGTACTTTGCTGGTACCCCTTAGCGCTTTGAACGTGCTATGCCTTGTACTGACTCTGTGTAAGGCTGTTGCTCTGCTTGGGAGTGCCTGTACGCACGACGACTACCTTAGCGTGTACGCGAGATGCCTGCCCCGACCTCCTCTCGGTCGCATGTGAACATCAAAACTTGCAGTAGGCTTCTGCGAACGTCTCCTATAAAGGGCCGTGCCGCCTCGCCCACTGCGCACTGGGTTGCCAACCCCCTCGGGGGCGCACGTGCTGCAGGCGCGCTAGGTGCGCGCTAGGGGCTGCCTGTTCTCCTTAGCGAAAACAAGTACTTTGCTGGTACCCCTTAGTGCTTCGAACCTGCGTATGCCTGTGTGTATGTATGTATGTTTGTATGTAAGTGTGTGTGTGTGTGGTTGTGCTTGCGAGACTGCATGTGTGCATGCCTGTGTATGTTTGTATGTGCAAAGGAGCTCAATGGCAAGCGGAATCTCCAGTCTTGTGCTTCATATGCACAGATTTGACATTCATGACTGAGGGGTAACATAGTAGATTACTGCGACACATAAACCAGGTGATAATTCCACTGTCTGAACCCAGGTCACAAACCACAACTTTATGGTACATCCTCAAACTGCCTAAAATGTACAATGGTCATGTGAGCATGACTTGACTTTTGAGACGTCCTATTCATTACATGAAGATGATTAATTAAAACCTGACTGACTGACTAACTAAATCTTGGACGATCTGCTATCGTGAAGTAATCCTTGTGACATGGGGCACTGCAAAAACAGTCATAGCAAAACATTGTAATACAAAATAACTCGGGAAGACTCTGTAATGAATGAAAATGTAAATGAAGTTAACTGTATGATAAAAAAAGGAGAACTTCATTCATTTGTTTGTGAATACCACATTCCTTCTTCATTTCATCATGTAGGGTGGCAAATACGACCCTTAGTATATATGACCCATCCACAGTGGTTAGCTGTGATTAATGGAGATATAAATGAAGAACTTCATTCATTTGTTTGTGATTACCACATCCCTCCTTTATTTTATCAAGTCGAGTGGCAAATAGGATCCGTGGTATAAATGGCCCTTCCATAGTTTACTGGGGGTTAGCACAGTAGTAAGAGTATCGGCCTACCACCCTGGAGATTGGTGTTTGAATCCTGGTCGAGTCATGCCAAAGACCTCATAAGAGTGGTACTCTGCGAGGCCTTACTGCTCAGGCACCTGTTCCACGTTAGTGCACCTGGAATAGGTGTTAAAGAGACATCTTTCAATACCCCATGCCATTTTTTTTTTCATGCAGATGCCGGGAGACGGTTGGGCTGAAAGTGGTCAAATCCCTGAAGAGGAAGGATGACGGGGTAACCCACCAGCCATCGACATGCTGTGTGCTCTCATGCAGGTGAGGATTTCTCACTCGATGAGTTTTTCTTTGGGCTTGACGGAACACCTAGAAATGGGATGTACATCTGTAGAAAATGATTTTGTCTAATGGAAAGAATAGAAAACAATGCATCTGATGTGTCCAGGAAGAATGGACCTGCAAGCTTGGTTTCTGGCTGTTTGGAACCTTCATTAGTGCATTGGAGAATCTCAGTTGCTGCGAGTGTGAGAATAAGACACAGATGTTGTGTATTATTCAGAAGAGGGGAATGCAGGAAACAAAGCTTGGAATTGAATTGAAACTTGGTTTACTGATGGTGCCAAATTAGATGGTCCAATTTAATATGAGAAAGAAATGTTACTATTTCACCTGTCCCGTAGAGCCAGATGAGATGATATTGTAGTCAGTTTGCCACATTTTGCCTATATTTGCCTACAGTTGCCTATATTTGCCTACAGTTGCCTATATTTGCCTACAGTTGCCTATATTTGCCTATATTTGCCTATATTTGCCTATATTTGCCTATATTTGCCTATATTTGCCTATATTTGCCTACAGTTGCTAAAGTAACAATTATGGTGTGATAAGTATCCATGACAGGAAACCCTCTGATGGGGTACCCATGGGTGCTCGGTGGTCGAAAAATGACATGCACCAAAAAAGATGTGGTTAGTGTATCTGTGTGGGTGTGTTTGCATGTCTGTCAGATTTTTCCTGGTTTTGCACCAATTCCTTGTGCTTGGAATGATATTTGGAGGTTGGAAGACTGAATAGTGTCAACTTCGGAAACATGGTAAAAAGTCACGAAGCATGGATTTCAGTTGCATTTGTGTTAAAATTATGGAACAAATAGATGGAAATATTTTCAATTTGCTGATAGAATCTGGCTGCTCGCGAGTTTGCTCAACTGTACTTTTGTGAAGAATGGCTGTTTTGAAAATCTATGGGCACCCTTTGCACACTCCCCACAACTCGGTAGGATGATGATGAAAACTGATTTTGACAATACATTGCATCTCTGTCTGCATGAGGGGTCAACAGGTGCGAGTCAGTGAAGTATTCGTAGGAGACTCAAGATTGGGGCCATTCACGACTGGCTACCGGTAGAAATGGTCATGGATGGCCACATTTATTCAACCAGTCTATTTACATGCAATTGAGAATTTCATTTGGGAGGTCAGGGAGGGACAGCGAGGTATCAGCAGAGAGCCTCAAATTTTTACCTGGAGCTGACAGAAATGCCTCTAGTACATGCCTGTGCGAAAGGTGGTATCGTTTGTTAATATAATCGCTGTTGCCATCATTTGCATATTTGCATTGGGGGCAGTTGTCAGACTTGGAAAAATCAATGGGAATACTATTGTGTAACACTATGTTAGGAAATAATATATTTTCAAGGTGAACAGCTCTGCAGGAATAGAAAAGTGTGACAACAGAAAATGCAGGAATGGCACTGAAATGAAGCACTCAATAATAATGTCATCGAAGTTCATATATCTTTCATTCGTATTCCTAAATGTATGAGTTTTATTCTCGGCAGCCAATGCACGACGACTATGACCTCCGTCAAGAACAGCTAAACAAATCATCACTCCTGTCTTCCAAGAAATTCCTGGAAAATCTTCTGGAATCTATTTGGGCCCCATGTTGGTGAGTGAATAGCCCCGAAATATTTCCAATGGCTCCTCTGATTTTTTTTGTTCACTTCAGTTACGAAAAGAAATCTGTTCTTGGAAAAGAATTCTTTCTAGACCTCTTAATCCAGTAAGCATCCTCCATTCTTTCACCATGACCGAACCAACTAAGTCTGCGACTTCGGATACAGTCACAAAATTCACCTGACCCAAGCGATCTCTTAGCACAATTGAAGATTTTCTTTCCTACAGTCACTCCACAAATCCATCTGACCATCCTCATATCATTTCTCCCGAGTCTAATCAAATCTTCTTTAACAGCCCAATTCTCACTACCATAGATTACTACACTTAACTACTAACTAACTTATACAAAGAGAACACCCTGGAAGTGAGCAGTGGCAACAGTTCTCTGAACTTTTTTCCACCCACTCTAATCCTAAGTCACATGGGAAATATTACCTTGTGACATCAAAAATGAACATGACTAAACATTAATAGGCAATCTTAATAGGAAAATTTTATAGAAAATAATGTGAAATACCAGAAAAATGGCTGTTTAGGTGTCGGGAGTGTGGGAGGTAAGTGGATTTTTAACTCACCGTTTGGAAGGTCATGGTCCTTTTTCTCCAGTGGGCTTAATGCTTATTACCAGATTCGTCGTCCTCATGAGTCTCTGCATCCATCGTATAGGAGAAACCAAACATAAAATAGGTGTTTTTTCTCGGTTTTTTCTCCAAAGTGCCTCTCATCTTTATTTTTTTCGTGGTCTTTACAGTGATATGCAAATAATAATACTCCAAAAAGTATTCATTGCTACAGCCAGTGTTCTTTACCGTTGTGGAGAAGGGGATCCTTTCTGGATCCCGAACTCCGTTCACACCTTACACATAGAATCTTGTCCCCCTCTCAGATCCATGGCACAGGGGCACTGGTGATCGGCTCCCTCTGATTTCCTGACCTACGCCTCTGTGCCCCCTACAGCGAGACCACAGACGGCACCTACTTTGACCAGCTTAAGCTGGTAGCATGCAATGGCAGGATTCTCTACAAACTGGTCACAGGAACACTTCTCCATTCTGTTCTGGTTCCATAATATCAGTTAATAGTCATCAGTAATTGTATGTGTGTGTATGTGTGTGTGCGCCGGTGTGTGGTGGCTTGGCCCATGAACATGTGAGTGGGCCATGTCTGGCTGAAATATGTTCATAACCAACATATGTGTGTTCCTGTTATTTGTATGTAATTCCTAATGATCTTGGGAGAGGGTAAAATTCATCCGTGACAGTCAAGTAATTAATTGAAAGTACAATGGTCATGTGAAGGCGAATTGGCTTTTCATACTCTATATTAATTACTTGGACGGAAACAAAACACAGACTGAATCTGGGTGTGTGAAAGTCCCAATTTATTGCTATTGCAAAACCCTTGTGACATATGGGGGGGGGGAGGGGGGTCGCAGGGAGATCTGTATGGATGCAAATTGTGTATGTTCCAATGTTACCCGATTGGAGGAAGATATCAATATTCTTCGGTGAGAATCACTTTCCATCTTTTCGTTATAGAACTGCAGAATGGCAGCAATTAGCCTGCAGTCTGTCAATTTCTTCAAGTGAATAGGGGTTGCAGCATAATGGTAATATAACAATTAGCGTCACATAAAAACCTAATAGCGTCGGTCCCACATCAGGAGAATGTTCACTCAAGGCGACACCAGCCTTACAGCTCCCAGCCGCTGTTATCGTGGCCTTTATGGAGTGACCACCCCAATTTACCGATTTCATTGTTATAATTACGGTATCATAAGGTGCTGTACACAAAGCCAGCAAAGCAGAGAGATATCGCACGGCGATTGGACACTTGACTAGTGCTTTCACACTGCGAGCGATTACAGCCCAGCTGATGACGGGCTGGTGTTATTAGTAAACTAGCCGTCATCTTGAACAGTGATAAACGAGTATGTCATACCACTTATATCCGATAATTATCTTCCAGAATCTCCGATCAACATCTCTATTGCGAAGTATGGGTGAATGTTTTCTCCACAAGGCCCCTTTTTCAGCTACCAAACCTCAAAAATACTCAAGCTATGGTTACCGCACCCAGGTTGTCTCTATATTAGTCCTTACAGATAGCCTATATAAGCCTATACATAAGTGCACTTTGCCCTTACCTGCCAAAACACACCAAAAGGCTTTATAGTCGGTGATCGAACCGAGCCAATAAATGGGTCAACATTACGCCGCTCGCTTTGCTATTGCATGCTTGGCAGTGTGAGACTTTTATGCGATTGAACCAATGTCTTTCACATTAGAATATTTACAAGATGCTTGGTTTGCTTTGCTGCGGTGTGAAAGCCCCATTACAGTGTGACTGGGGGCTTCACTCACCTGCCAGAGCTTCATATTTATAGTGTGGGGGTTTTTTATATTCCCTTACTTCACCTGGCTAGATGGATAAGACCTATCGCATGACCATTGGACTTTTTGGTTTTTGAATAACTGAAACTTAAGTGTTTGTGTTTGTCTCGCCCGGCCTGTGCAATGAATTTTAGGTACGCAATCGTTAATTAGCTTACATTTTTTCCTCAAAAATTGTCGTAATGAGTTGGGGTATCCCAGTACAGCTGTTGCCTTTGCTAGCAATCTGCTTGAGAATAACAGCTTCCAGAAATTATTATTGGGGAGAGGGGGGTACAGGATGACGAGGTCTAAGATCCTAGGCTGAGAGAAGCTTTGTTCTGGTTTTTGGTGAAGGTCCTCAGGCTATTTTCAATTGTGTGACCAATGACAGGAAAATATCCTCATCCATAGATCCAATTGTTTGCTAATTAGAGCACCATTCATCATAGAATAAAAATATAAACACTAATTGTGCATCTTCTTACAGCACCCATCGATGACTGTAAGTGGAAGGGAGCTGGTCTTGAATGAGGCTATCATCGAGTACACTACACAACCAACCTTCCACATTTTCCTGCCTCCTTTCCACCCCCCCCCCCCTCCCTCCGTTCCCCCTGTAATCCCACTGAAGGGCTGTCTCTCTGATAATTGGACCCAACATTGCCTACATGATTGTCAGAGTACAACTGCCTTCAGTTGTAGTGTCCGTGGTGTAGCGCATTCTCCCTGTATTGGAGACGTCGATTGCATATGCTCAATGGTGTCACTCATTGCGTATGTGATGGAAACATCTTTGAGGTAAAGTGATATTGATTGAGCCGGTACAGACAGTTGCAGTGCATTGATATTATTGTAATATGATGTCAAAGGCAGCTGCGTACACTCTGCAGTCCTGACGCGTACCAACCAGCTGAATAATCCTTGTAGATCCTCTGGCAAAGACCTCCCACACAGAACTTGGCACATTCCCCCCCCACCCCCCCCCCACTGTACTCATCATCACAACCCAGTGGATATTGGATGAATTGGGCTTGTTCTCATCATGAGAGCAGGGCAAGTTCTCTTATTGTCTCTTATACACAACTTGAGCCAAATTATGAGAAATGCATAATAGAGCCTGGGTTCTTTGGCTCAGAGATCGCAACTGCCAAGCAATCGATTCCATGTCTATTTCGAGGCGTTACTGGCAGGGTTGTAGCTAGAGAAATCTGAGTGCCGACATTCTGCATCTGAATTCTGTACAGATTGTCACGGATACTGTATCGCCTAGCGCCGGATGCGCAGCGGGTAATGGCCGGGGCCCAGGTCTAAACCAAACGAAGGGGCCATATTGACTATTGTTGTGACACATATAAGTGGGCCTTCAACATCATGACCCCTATATTGACAATTAGACATTATATCCATGAGCTACAAAAAAAAAACAAAAATTCTTCTTTTTCCCCTTCTTTGTAGGGCCCGGGTGGCTGGCCCCGATTCCTGTCTTGATCAAGTGCCGGCGCACATACCCGAGTGCGGGTACCCCCCCCGGTTGCCGCCCGGCGTAGCTACAACAAACATCCCTGTTTATTACTGGTGTCTACTATTGCAGGGTTGTAGCGTTTGCATACCATACATAAAGGACCTCCTTTGACCTTGAAATTACCCTTACATTTTTTAGGAACGAGATGGTCGACCACATCCACCAAGTTTCATCATTGAACCATGAAACACTTGATAAAATAAGCATGAAATCCCCAAAATGTGACTCCAGAATCGCCTCCCAATTTCCCAGGATCACATATAGTGGTGTATCCATCAAATTTTGTTAAACTCTGAGTATTTGAATATCGCTTATTTATGCGAATTTGATCACCTACATCTTAAAATTGACTCCACTCACAATTGGGGACCAAATGTATTCCTACATCCTTCCTCCCAAGTTTCTCTTAATCTCAAAAACTTGCATAAGTCAACCATATTACTGGCCCCAATTATGGAATGATGCCCACTTTTAGACCCTCTTGAGATTTCTCTGTGAAAGACATGATGTGCCAAGTTTGATTAGTCGGGCATTGTTTAGAGAGATACATGCCCAAACCATAATAGCCTTATCACTCTTGTTGCAGGAATCTAATTATTTTTCAGGTTTATGAATGAATCACTGTTAACCGCTCTCTCCCTCTCCTCCTCCCCCTTCTATTGGAACCTAGGAGGCGAACGAGGAAAGTGGCCGCCAAGATGCAGCAGCTGTCCCTGGCTGAGAGTGGTGACGCTCTACTAATAACCGAGCATCTCTCTCAGCGCTATTCACCGCCAGCACAGATACAAGGAGCTCACAAACATGTCTTTTAATCCCGTTATAACCTGTGTAGTTTGTGTTGTGGTTGGCGTAACGGCAAGTTCTTATAGTGTTGAGTGCGTGGCCTCAGAGCCTTTCCGTACCCCAAGGGGTGCCTTGTGGCCACCTTTTGTGTCCACTGGGGTGTATGTGATTGGCCACGCTCTTCTGATTGCATCGGATCTATCGAATCTACTCATACTTTTAAGGTTAAATTGAAGGACTCCTCATTTAATGTTTAGTGCCCTGTCTCTCTCAGCGACCTGGAGTTTGTGCAGGTTCCGCTGTGTTGTGATGGTATGGTGGTGTTGAAAGTCTGTGAGGTTTTTGTATTTTTGTCATGTTTCTTTGTTCCTGATTGTCAAACCCCTTGGAAATGGCCATTTGTTTGGCCTGATGGGTGTTGCTCCTGTGACTCTATTGTTCAATCTGTCTTTTGTCCTGGCCTTTATAACATATTGTTTGTCTGTATTATTATCACTGTATTTTGGAACATTAGAGCCAAATAACAAACAAACATTCCCCCCTGGTGAGTCTGCTGATATGCTGCACTCCATTGATGGTTAATGGTACTTCCCTCTGTGTCCTTGTCGTGTGTTCATAGGTCTAACCGTGAAGATGCCTCCACAAAGCAGACAATGAGTAATAACACATTATTTTTCCTCAGTTTTGGTGTATTATGACTGTGGATTTGGGGTAAAATAGGTGAAGACGGTTCATTACCTTTCTGGGTGGGCGTGAATCGTTTGCGCTGGGTCGAATTTCCTGAATGTTCCAAATTGGTGGGTATTCTCGTCTCTCAATTTATGAGAGGAAATATCTGTGAGCCTGCTAGAAATTGACTTGCTGTCAGGCATTCAGGTAGTGTCAATGTTACTTCATGAAATTCTTGCTTGATGAAATCGATAATTTGTTCTCAACCTATTTGTGTTCCTCAAAATTCACAGATTTTTCCTCCATATTTTTTATGAATGTTTATCCCCATGATTTCCAGAGTTATGAATCCCACTATTTGCCATTAATCCATGCTGGAAACAAAATGGATAAAACTATTGATTGCCCTGGAATTGTGTGTTAGGTGTTTTTTCTATAGACTACATTTTGTATAACAAAAACAACAACTTGTCAATATGAAGCAACTCATTCTCTGACAGAACTAATTTTAAAAGCAGCAATCCAAAATTAACTCATGTACTTAAACATACAGACTGATTTTTCCCCACATTCTTCACCATACAAAAGGGACAAATTATCACTTATATTTGTGGTGGGTGTTTTAGAATCATTGCATGCATGTAGTTCTTGTAGTCTCTTGTTCGAAATTGGTTTTTCCACCTAGCTTATCATATCCTAGGCAGCTTGTTTGATTGCTCCCTAATGCTGTTATATGGGGCAGCCATCTTGGGCATTCAGGATCATGAGCCTTCCTATGCTTATGCCAACTTCCAGCCACATGTACTCCTCTACGATGGGCCATAGGGCTTAGTCAACATAGCATTTTGGGCCGAAATTTTTTTTTGTAGTTGCCGAGCTTCTCTGATATGGCCACTCCACATTGCCGGATTGCCGAAACAAATCTTTTCATCTAAATTTCACATGACAGGGGGTAACGTCAGGTTATTTTGGAATGGTTTAAGCGTCTGAGCTCATGTGGTGATTACTCCCAGACAACTGAGGAGCCGTCACACCTATTCCCCTCTGGTTCACCGTCAACCTGTCGCTCTTGGGCTCCAGGAGGGTATTGGTAAGTTAACTGCTATTTGCAGCCTTGTTCACTGTTTTACTGGTTGTGGGTATATTCCACCAGTGAACGAAATGATTGACCGTGAATTGATGGTAATTGATTGTATGTGAATAGGAGGTAATCTTATACCTTGTTGTTGAATCTTTTTCGTCTCAGAGTGGAAACAACTCCGCAGTTATCCACCTGAAATTCAGATACAGTTCACATGCATCTCATCTGAGTACCATATAGTTGCTTGTTACAGCAGAGAACAACTCAGTTACGTTTGTGGTACATTTGGCCAATAGGATATCAGTTATTTTGTTTGATCCTCCTTTATCGATCTCACTATGTATTTTACAAGGAAAGAGTTCTCACTACACTTTCTCACCACAATTTACAACCTAGAGCAGACAAGTCGCAGGGCTACTCATTACATTTGATTTGAATTTTTCATAGCTGGGCTCTCAAGCTTATTAAATCATTTATTTTTTAATTTTTTATTATTCAGCCTGTTGGTTTACTCAGGTACTGGATCAGAGGACAAGGTCCCAGAGAAGGAGCGAGGACATGATCAACCCCAGAGGACAACCTCAAGATGGCACAGGTTAGCATGTTCACAACCTTTTCAGATTTGACTCTGCTGACACTGAGTACCTGACAAAACATACACTTTGAACTTGCATATTAGGGTGTATCTGAGTCATCACTTAGAGAATGGTTGGATAAGAACCATATGAAACATGGAATGTAATTGATGAAAATTACCAGAATCATTCATCATTGGTGCTCCTCCTTTTTTAAGTGATTTTTCGATTAAAAAAGAAACTTACACAACAGGGTCTGAAAAGTAAGTGGCAGCATGTAGCAAAAACCAAGCTTTTTTTGTTACCGATCGTGAGCTTGAATCACCATGCAGAAATTTACTCTTTACAGGAAACTGCCAAGACATTCCCAAACTTGTACTGCAGTTCACCACTATAAACATTATTGTCAAAAACTGTCCACAGGAAATGGAACAGGAAAAGAAAAGCATTTTCTTGTTTTTTTTGGCAAACTTTTGGGCAGGAGGGATTCAGCCACTTATGAAAAACACCAAAATCCTCCCAGGGTATAAATTGTCTCCCGAAATAGGAACAATGAAAAGAAGTGATACTTGTTTGATGGTCCTCATTAAAGTGTACTTTGCGCGTATGTTTTGAATCAGTCGAATTCACACGCGGGTATATATAGCAGCATGATTTGCACTACAAAAAAGGACCGATGATGACTCCCGACCGTGATCGAAGCCCGATCGGTCACCTAATGTTAAACCTATTGGACAGGCACTAACTGGAGGAGCTATTGTGTGGAATGGAGGGATTCTGTAGTATTCTTGTCATTTGTAAAACTTGAGATGTGTCTCTCAATTTTGATTCACCACCTGCCGGTCTGTATTAGAAGGATTGGAAAGAAGATTACTATGAACCATCACACACCACACACCACATTTGTGCTATATAAAGTTAAGGACAACTGCAAGATTCAATTAGTTGTAGGCTATAACTTAGCTGGAGAAAAAACTGAATAACGATAGTCCCAACCCAAGGTTCATAATGACTTCCAACTTATGGAGTTATAGTCCTTTGAAGGTTTGTGCTGTGTAGTACCGCTAGAATTCGAAAAGCAATTGCACTCCATGCAAAATAATTATGTCTACTTGCACAGCCTTGCAAACAATTATTGTTTTCTATGTTCAATTCACACATGTTCGCGTCCCCCCAAAACATTTTAGTCTATAGGAGGGATTGCTGTAGTGTGTTTGTAGGTGGTGATGGACTTTGGTGCGAGAAAGAAAACAGAAACTTCTACTAATGTGTCTGATTCAACCAATGAAACAATCGACATACATGACATGATTTACTTTGTTGGGCCATGGGTGATGTCCAGCGTTATTGCTCCAATTGGATTCTCTCCATTTCTCTGCTTAAATGGGCAAACCCAGCCAAAAATATTTAATGTCCATATATTGTGCATTCAAATCTGCCAATCAACTTTGTTTCATGTTCATAGCATGCTCCGTTATGAAGTTATGATTTTTCGAAGATTAACAATAGTCACTTCTATTTGGCACTTTTGCAAATGCCAAATTTGATGACGTCTAATCTACCCAATTTGAAGAGAAAATGGTTAAGGAATATGTCTTTTCCCCTTATGTTGGTAGATAGGACGTCACATAGAGTTGCCAGTTTGCCGAATCAGCAAATTATTGCATTTTGAGGAAGCCATATCCTGCCCACCCGAACAATGCTATGACCTGGAACAAGTGATATTTGAATGATTTGTTATTCCTCTTCAACTTAAGAACTTAATAATTTGGCCTGGAATTTCCCTTTACTGTCCCAAACTTGAAGGCCAATAACTCCACCTAGTAACTCGTATTGGGAATGGGGTTGGACCTTATATTAGATTTTTTCCCATCTCCACGATAAACCACTGGTGTATCCCAGCCTGCAGTTGGTCCTTTTTGAGGCAGCAGACAATTTCTTCTTTCTCCCCCTTCGTCACCTCTTGTACCAGAGACAAACACCACAGCACCTCTACTGAACAGCATCATCCAGGTAGGGGCACTTCAATTCAGGGTAATTGCCCATAACTGCAATCATGGATTGTTCCTAATCACATTTCAATCTTCCTGCATTTTTTCCAGGACCATCTGGTAGGCTAAGAAGCTCTCCAGTGGCAATCAAATAGACACTGTCTGGTCCTTGGAGGGAGATGTTGGCTTAAAGAAGAAAGCTCCTGATGTAAGAAGCGCCAGCAATATTTCTAATAATTATTTCCTATCCATATAACGTAATGATTATTTTCATAACTGAAGATTTTTATATTGAGAGAATGCCGCCCACTTTGTATAAAACTGTAAAAAGTGTTGTACAGGCATTGGTTGTGACTTAATCCATATTTATTTGGGACCCATATAAGGTCTTTTCAACCTCTATGCATTGTTAATACACTTTTAATATAATACGTTTTTATGGCTTCAAGCTCATGTACACTGAGTATATCTCATCTCAACACAAGCTATTGTTCTCATCGTATCTTTGCTCTTATCCTCCAGTGGCAAATCATTTGTGACATGTAATCGGGTTGTAAGGTTGGTTAATCATCAAGAGGTCTTTTAATGGGAAGCTGCGTTGTCGATATTGGATTCTCTAACATTACACTTTCACTTTGCATGGTAAACCCTTCCATTGCCAAGGCAACTCAAGTTGACATTGCATAAGCCTCCGGCTCCGCACTGCTCCATAGGTTACTTTAGTCATTGTTTGCAGTTGTTGAGCAAATGTATAGTTTTTTGGTAGTTGTTGACGGCACCTTTTTAATAATAGTCACCCACACTTGGATAAACAGACTTGCTAGCAGTGTAAAACAGCAGGAGGGTTTTCATTATTTGAAAATGTAATAAAGTGTAAAAATTGCAACACATCCCATAATGTGTTGAAAATCTTAAGAGAGAGATGAGGGTACCTTTGAGTGCTGTAGAGAGATTCAGGCTCTGAACAATGAGAGTGATTTTGCTTGGTCAAAATCGTACGGAAAACAAAGATTCAAAGTGGCTCGTATCTAAAAATATGCCGTGCGCAGAGCACCCAAGGTGAGAAATTAGCGGCCATTGAAAGGTTCACTCATCTGATCTTGATTCAAAATTCACATACATGCACCTCTGTGGCTTGTTATTGCTGGAAGTTCTAAATCCAAGTCATATTGTTGATTTTTTTAGTTCGCTCATAATGAAACGAAAGAACAGGCACCGCTCAAATGAAATTGGTAAAGGAGTAATAAAACTAGCCTCCATTAGTTTCTGTTGCAAAGAAAAATCTGTATCTTTCATCATTCGTGCATTACATTAAATATTTATTGTCGCTTCTTCTCTCTCATTCACACGGTACCTTCAAGGTGGCAGCCCCAAATGGAAGTTTGTCTGCGTAACATTCTGCGCTATGTTGTTTTCCATTACCATAAACCCTTTATGGCACCAATGTGCGGTATACACCACACATTTTGATCCTCAATTAAAAAAAAAAAACATACACAACCTCCCATACCTCAAAAATACCCTTATTAAAGAGACACGATAAAATCTTTCGTTAAGCATAAAAAATAAGGGGGTAGTCTATGTGGAGCAAATTTTAAAAAATCATCGAAATGTTTGTTTACTTTCAAAAAGTAGGTCAAAATAGACCCTGGCTGACTACTTTCGAAAAATAAAAAAAATTAGAAAAGAAAACACCCCAAGTGTGTCATACCTTTCAGACCGTATAACCGAATAATGAAGCCATTCAGCAAGCACTGGGCCTATATTTTTATTGGTTACAAAGCTACAATAAAAAGAGGACCAAAATCATCCTTTTCGGCCCTCAAAAACATCCCTTTTTTGGGGGGGGTCTCTTTTATTTCGTCAAATTCCGACGTAACTCCAAAAGGGCGCGTTGACCCCCTCAATTTGTGCACCACCAATACCTACAGGTTTATAGGTCTGTATAGTGATAAAGTGAATAGCACCCGGTTCTGGAATATCGGCTGAAAACGCGCTGAACTCGGCTGAAGTTCACATTTTGCGCATATCGGGCCGACACTATCAAATGGTGCTTACTGGGAGATTGTGGAACAGGAGGAGAGGGGCGTGGGACCACGTGCTCTCTCGCATAGCCAGTGATTCCACCAACTGTGATGAGGTGGGCCCAAGGGGGTGGAAGAAGACGTGCTCACAGCACCAAGGCCGTGCCCTACTACATTAGGCCTGAGTTAGGCCTAGCCTACGTTTACATTGAGTACTGTAGTGTAGGCTAGCGTACATTGCAGTTGCAGGTAATTATGCCAAATTATGGCAAATAATACATGGAAACACTATTTCAAGAATTGATTGCGATGTCTATCCAGTGTAAACATCTATCTTAGAAAAAAATTGCACCAAACTCGTAATTTGGTGAATGTCACATAGATACTTTGATATTCATTTGGGAATATGGCAACTATTTTGCCACAGGCAGCCAACTGACACCCAACAACCCGGTACATAAAGGTTCACTGCTGCAAGAATGGATAAGGTCAAGGACTATCCTATCTCTGGGAGTAACCAGTGACTGTGATGCTCACTTCAAAAAAACCCTTGACTGCTTAAGACAATATATTCTGATATATTACATAGTATTGATGGAGCTGTGAATGTAATTAGGATCAGTGGTTCATAATCTTTTTATCGCAGATCCCCTTGCCAATACAGTGGCTCAGGCTGGTCCCCTTGGAAAATATATTAAAAAAAAAAAGGCTTTCTGGGGAACATGATAGAGTTCTTAGTGTTAAACACCCCCCCTCTGCTTAGAAGTTATTCAGTTGGGGGGTCTCTTTTTGCAAGGTTTTTCGGAAGGAAGTGTTCAATAAAACTTTCATTTTTTTTAGTGCAAAGTATTTGTTTTTTCTCACCAATGATTTCCCCCTGAGATACAAGTTCCCCCCAAGTTGAACCCCAACCGCCCCCATCCCCCGGTCAAGAAACCCATTGATCTAGATATTTTAAGGATTTATAGGAACCGAGTATTGCCCTTTGAGGTACACCAGGTTGTGATTGGGTGATGGGGCACCTGAAGTACACTGGTGAACAAGATGGAGAACTGAGATGGAAAGTTTGAAGAACCCCCCCCCCCCCCCACCCTCCAGTGTGATGGATGTCGCGAGTCCAAATTGGGGCAATTTAATTTAAGGAATATCAGCCCAAATTAATACTCATTTTGGTGTTAAAATGTTAAAGAGAATGAAAAATCATTGAGATATCACTTTGTTCCAGGTTATCGCATATTCGGTTGGGAGGATATGGCTTCCTGAAATTCCATATAATTTGGTGATTTTGGCAAACTGGCAACTTTTTTTTTATGATGTCATATCTACCAATCATAAGGGAAAAGACATGTTCTTAGCATTTTCTCTAAAAGTGGTAGATATGATGTCATCAAATGTTGCTAATTGCAACATGTGCAAAATTAGCAGTGATGAATCATAATCTTTAAAAATTCATAAACCTTTATTATAACGACGAAAATGCTATGAAAATGAAACAAAGTTTGATTGCATGATTTCCAATGCACAGTCATATGACATTTAAATATTCTCGGCTGGAATTGTCCTTTAATTTATAATTCCAAGTGACACACACGTATGTCAGTTTTCATGAATGGTCAATTGATCACCAAGCCAACTCTGGGCTGTGTCATTCTACTCAACTATGTGGGGCATTACGGGAGATTCCACTACTGAGAGCCTACCAGCGGGCCATTTTCGGTGAAATTTATGTTGTCTAAGTGACAGAGGAGGGGGGGGGGGGCTTCAATACACAAGAATTGTATGACCCACCTTTGACAATGACGGCCTGATCATTTCATCGGAGGGGGGGGGGGGGGTTAGGGGGTGCATTATATAATTGACAGGTGCATTTAACCATACCTCAGTGCAAACTGCAGCATCTCTGACCTACATTTGCCTGAATAATATTCTAGGTTCAGAGGAAGTCTGGGTCAATCCTACAGAAACTTCGCCTTTTGGGAAGGTTTCTTGGAGGTTTATGAGCCTGAGAGGTCACAATCACAAGCTAATATTCAGGATAATGAAGGGCCTCATCGACACATTTGCCAGTTTCTCCAGGGCCGAGACCGTAACATTGCAGCATGCCATTTTTGTTCCTGTCTGATGAATCATCAAACCTTGAGTGAAAAAACACAGCACTCACTCACACACTTTATTGCAACCATTGTGCTACTAACATGGTCAGAGGTCCTGTGTGCATTCCATGATATTTAGCGGAAGATTATCCAGGCTTTACCATTACTGAGTACCCTTCGTAAAAGTAGCGGTTATAAACCTGATACACTAGTATATAACACATTTGTTCCGTGCTGTTAACAATTGGGAAACTGTCATTGTACCTTTGTGAAACTGTATCATGTATTTCATACACCGAGTGGTTGGCACCAATTGGTAGAGGTAGGGTCGGCAGGTTAGATTCCTGAATTGGTTTACCAAAAGACGTCAAAAATGGAACCTGTCGCCTTCTCGCTGGGCGCTCAGGCACAAGGATTGAGCAGGGACAACCTGAGGGTGGGCAATTGCAAGTTGTCGCTGCGTGGGATTTACCTCCACCCCACAGGAAGGGTACCGCCAAGAGGCATTGCCTTATGCCGTACCTGGTTGTGAAGATTCGCAGCTGACTATAAGGTGCAGTATCCAGGTCTGCACCCTTGCTGGGCCTTGAATAGGATTATCCTCTGAGCTCGGTACGTATACCATAAAAAAAAAAATAACTTGGACCTCTGACATCTCACGGTCTCTCTGGAAATTACCGATAACCAGATTTTGTCCATGATGGTCTCACAGGTTGTTAGGTGTGATGAGTCTCAAGTATCAGTTCATCAGAAGAACTACCCCCCTGTTAAATTCCCCCGAGCTTAATGAATGTTCTTCCTCCTCCCAGAATCGATCGTCCTAACGTAAACGGCGACAGAGGATCAAGAGTGAGGGCCAAATGGGAGTTATTCTATCACAGGTAATATTTTCACCTTTTGGGTACAGAAAGCGCTCTGCTATAACATTAAGAATCGTACTGATTTACAATGTGTTTACTTGTTTGCGCATACAGGGAATTCCCCTATTTTCATAGATGGGGAGGGGGTGTTGATTACTCAACCCATTCTTGTATGTTGTGATAGGGGTGTTTGTCCATCCGAAACATAATATATACAAGTCTACACCCCAGTTTTGTTAGTGTTCATACTGAGTTTGTCGATTTCACCTCTGATTGGGAGCAATGGTCAACCATGTCTCAGTATTACTGTCAATAGCAAATGATACTCGAATGACTGGCTGTTTTGAGCCAAAACTCCTAACTGGTTCATTTTCCAAAAAACAGAATACTGAGTCGTGAAGTGTGGCTGGGGGTCGGTTTTTGTCATGCTGCAATTTGTCATATGTTGCAATTTATGTATGTGAACTAATTCCTAACACTCCCTACCCCCCTCTCCGCCTCTCCCCACATGCCCTGGAAGGACTGACTGTGGTCTTGAACCCACCCACTACACATCGACTACCCCGTTTCAACTTTTTACATTCAGATTCAATGGGTGACCATGCAAGCCAAATCTTATATGGAACTACAAAGTGAGTTAGACTCCCTGCTACCTTGCTGTATAGACCTCACCTGTGATAGTAATGGAGCCGTACATGAGAAAATACAACATGAATTGGGAATAGTAATGGAGCCATAACTGAGACCATCAAACATGAAGTGTGAACTATAATGAGCAATAACCTGAGAACCTACAACATGAATTGTGAATGGTAATGGAGCCATACTTGAGACCATACAACATGATTGTTAATAGTAATTGACGCCATACCTGAGACCATACAACATGAATTGTGAATAGTAAGGAAGCCATACCTGAGAATATAACAGCATGATTGTGAAGAGTAATGGAGCCATACCTGAGGACCATACAACATGATTGTGACTGGTAATGGAGCCATACTGAGACCATACAACCTGATTCATGAATAAGTAGGAGCCATACCTGAGACCAATACACCTGAATTGTGAATAGTGGTGTTATGGAGCAAAAACCTGATACAGACCAGCATGAATTGTGAAGAGTAATGGAGCCATACCTGAGACCATACAACATGATTGTGAATGTAATGGAGCCATACTTGAGACCATACCATGATTTGAATTTTTTAGTTTAAACAATGGAGCCATACCGAGACCATACAACATGAAATGTGAATAGTGATGAGAATTATACCTGAGAACATACAGCATGAATTGTGAATAGTAATGAAGTCATCCCTAATAAACATACGAAATGACTTGTGAATAGTAATGGAGCTATAACTGGGAACATGCCAAATGAAATTGAGATCTGAAGGAAAGCCATACTGAGAACATACACATGAATTGTGACTAGTATGAGCTGTACTGAGAACATACAACATTAATTGTGAATAGTAATGGAGCCATACCTGAGAACCTACAACATGAATTTGGAATAGTAATGGAGCCATACCTGAAACAGTACAACATGATTGTGAATGGAATGGAGCATATTGAGACTCATAACAAAACCTGAATTGTGAATGTACTGGAAGCCATACCTGAGACCATCCAACATGAAATGTGAATAGTGATGGAGCAATTATACCTGAGAACATAACCAGCATGAATTGTGATAGTAATGAATCCATACCTAAGAACATACGAAATAATTGTGAATATTACTGGCGCTATAACTGGGAACATGGCAAACTGAATTGGAAAGGAAGGAGGAAGCCATACCTGAGAACATACACTGAATGTGACTAGGGTCATGGAGCTGTAACTGAGAACATACTACATGAATTGTGAATAGTAAGGAAGCCATAACTGAGAACATACAACATGAATTGTGACTATACGGAGCTGTAACTGAGAACCTCAACATGAATTGAGAATAGTAATGGAGCCATACCTGAGACATACAACATGAATTGTGAATAGTAATGGAGCGATACCTGAGAACATACACATGATTGTGAATGGTAATGGAGCCATACTTGAGACCGCATACAACAGGAATTGGTGGATCGTCATGAGCCTACCTGAGACCATACAACATGAATGTAAATAGTGATTGAGCAATTATACCTGAGACATACAGCATGAATTTGGTGATAGTATGAAGTCATACCAAGAACATACGAACCTGAATTGTGCATAGTATGGAGCTATACACTGGGAACATGAAAATGACTTGTGAATAGTAGGAGCCATACCTGAGAACATCCAAACATGAGTGTGACTATTACTGGAGCTTGGTCACTGAGAACATCTACATAATTAGTAATAGTACTTGAGCCATACCTGAGAACATACACATAATTGTGACTAGTAATGGAGCTGTAACTGAGAACTACACATGAATTGTGCATAGTACTTTGAGCCATACGCTGAGAACCTCCACATGAATTGTAATAGTATGGAGCCATACCTGAGAGCATACAACATGAATTGTGAATAGTAAGGAAGCCATACCTGAGAACATACAACATTAACTGGGAATAATATGGAGGCTCATAGTTTTCAATCCTGTGATGTTTTTTGATTCTGAAATACGGCCAAATGAGAATTTGCTCGTCCATATCAGAGCTTTGGAACATGTTTTTCTTGAGTTTTTTCAAGTTACAACTGAAGTATTCCACCTTGATTGATGCTCACAGAGACCATTGTGAAGGCTACTCACATATTCTACACCTGAATGTTGGAATTTGACACCTTGTAGGAGAGCAGCAATTTGGCTGAAGGTAGCATTTCCTCATTAGGTATGATAAATTTCTTCTTTTGTTTTTTTTTTTTTTTTTTCTAGTTTCTATCGACCCAGTGCCTAGTTGTACAGGGTATATCAGAGAAGTTGGGCAATTAATGCACCATAGGCAGTTCCGGCAGTTCCCCTCTCCATGTTACCATCTATGTTGTGACAGGTAGCACTCGGTCTTATTCTTGATAATTCATGTTTCTCAGTTTACTCAAAATAATTTCTATATTTTGACTTCTGAGGTCTAAGTTTCATTTATGCCTTTTGGTCTTCATTTACAAATGAAAATAATTCCGAACCCACTAGTTAAACTAAAAGCTGAGAGGTTCAGTTATTCTAAACTGATTCAATTGTCTTCACTATGATCTCATCAATTTGTTTGTGAAAAAAAAAATTATGCGCGACAGAGGCCATAAATTATTTCTAAACTGATTCAATTGCCTTCACCATGATCTTAGTGAAACAATTTCTGTAAAAAACAAAAGGAAAAACCATGCACACTGATTCATAAAATTATTGTTAAGCTGATCCATTTGTGTTCACTATGTTCTGTTATTGATAAATTTTGTGTAAATCATTTGTGAAGGACAGTGTGTACACATGCATATTCCATTTCACCTTCAACACAATCACTACAGACAAGGAAGAGCTTAGTCAGTGTCTAGAGAACGACTTCGGTGCCTTTCTGTGGACCGCGAGCTTGGTGCCAACCACATCATCGCATGACCACACAGAGTTGTGGTCCCCTACGAGTGCTTGTCAGACGAGATCAGATTGGGGCTACTTCCTGATGCTACGCTGGAAAGCGGACGAGAGCGACGAGAAGATCAGCGCCTCAAGAAATCGTGAGTTGCTTCAAAATGGTACTGGAAATAATTGATGCGCTATGTAAAAAAAACATTCTCCAATCTATCACCCAAGCAAGCGATCAAGCAATCGTGATTAAATATCGCTATGTAAAAAAAACAGTTTCCAATCTATCAACCAAGCAATCGATCAAGCAATCGTGCTTAATATCTCCAACTACCACAAAAGAATGGAACAGGTTGGTTGCACATTCATCCCTGGCCAGGGATTTATCTCAGTTCACATGTGGGGGACACATCTTGCCCAGTCGCTTGGCAGTCCGGCCTCCTGTACAACCCCGGGCCAGCGGGAGGAAAAAACATGGTGGTCTTTTACTGGACCTATGATATCCTCTCTTCCCTCTTTATTTTTCTTTCTCAGTACGGTTCTTCAATGAACCTTACCACAGCTTCTTGCTGACCACAAAGACCTCTATGAAGTGCATGTGCCTCCAGGCGATGACCATCGTATACGGAAAGTGCTTCGAAGACATCGGCCAGTTCAACGACACCAAATACATTGTACAGCTCTTGGAACGGTATGTATGGAAAAGAGTAACTGTGACTAACGAGAGAGGTTTCGACAGGAATTGTTGAGAACAATTGTGAGTTTGCTAATTGATGCATTGGGCCTATGTAACAGCTGTGAACTTGTGTAGATGGTGGTTGAACATTTTTCTTGAACATTTTTTCTGAGCATTATAGAGTATTTGAGAACAGTATATCAAAGGTGCCATGTAAACTAGTGGCCTTGTTATCTGTAAGGGCTGGGTAGAACCCATGACTCCCGGGAGTCCAATACGGACCGTCTCGGTCTTGGGCTCATCATTGATATACACAGAATCACCTGTGATAATACTAATAAACTAGGCTTAGATAGCGCAAACTCCAGACAAAAGAGTTGTCAATGCGCTTTATCACATGCTGAGAGTGCGGGGGAACATTAGGAGGGGAAGAAGGAAAGTTTTCAGACGACGTCCGAAAAGATTGATAGAGTCAAGAGGCCTTGAATCAACAGGAAGGGAGTTCCATAAGTGGGGAACATAATTAATAAAGCTACATTCACCATATGTTTCTGTCCGAGACCTAGGAACCTGAAGTTGATGTTGAGATGGAGCGAACAGGTCTATGTTGACTCTGTGTGTGTAGGAAATTATGTTAAATGGCTGGAGTACCCAGTTTTTGATAGCACAAAATGCAATGATGAGGACCTTGATGAGGCAGGCCGTCCTCTCTGGAAACAGGAGAGAGTTAAAAACAATGACAAGATGTGAAATTTGTTGACTTCTCGTACAGCTCAAGATAAAAAAAAGGAACTTATTAGGTAAACTGGGAATAATTATGTAAATCATGCATATGCAGGACTATAAATAAGGAATATGCTGTCTTTATCTGTGGTGCTTCGCATAAGCAATGGAGTGAGATATTTTATAGACACATTTCCAAAGAAAAATATATATATCTTTCATCATTTCAGAGCTCTGACAGGCAAGAGCGTGACCGTCTGGTGCTCTTCCTGAACAAGTTGATCAACCACAAGAACAACGTCCGAGCGATCATCAACTCCAAGGATCAAAGTCCTGGTGGATCTGCTCACGTTGGCCCACATGCACACGTCGAGAGCATCACTACACCCCAGGTATGTCTGTGGACAGCTGTGTGCTTGGAGCGAGTGGGGTTTGCAACTCCTGCCTGGGTGTGGGAGAGGATGAATGGTGTGCTAAACATGGGAACATCATGAACAGATTCGAAGCTGGGTTCCACCAGAGTAGCATTATTGACATGTAGCTGGTAACTGGTCCAAGGACAATTTGACCTCCGGTGACCTTGTAGTCACCATCATGTTTTTCGAGGCCATTTTTTGTCCCCACCCACCGAGTTTCATGTAATTCGGACCAACTCTGTTTTTCCAAAACCTGCAAAATAGAGGGCAGCAAACATGCAGTGACGCCCCATTTTGACTGTCCTCCAAGATTTTGCGGATACATGGATATGTGTACCAAGCTTTCAGAAAACGATCGTATTAAAGAGTTATGGCGCTACGCATAAAGTTCCGGAAAGGCGGCGGCAGCGGTGGCGGCGGAGCCGGCAGTACGCTCCCAAAACCACAATATCCCCGAACACTTACAGTGTTGCGGGATTACTAACTGTGCCCGTAAGATTGTGTGGACACTTTGTGTGATTTCAGAGATTTTGTACTAGACCGTAGAGAGCATGTGGGAGAGTAGATCTCAACGAGTGTCTTTCAAGTATGTGGGCAATATACGTGATTGCACTTATAGGTTAATGAAAGAATCTTATAGTTAATGCAAGTTTGACAGGGAGCCAATGAAAGCCCTGAGAATAGTGTTATGTGAGAGAGCCCACTACAACCCGTGTGACAATTCTGGCTGCAGCGTTTTTGATCAGTAGGTGATCGGGGAGACCAGTTTCCCCCCATACTTATCAGCGATAACATAGTAAAACATGCGGATGAACTTGGTGTGTTTTCAAGGAGTGGTGACATTTTGAAAATGAGCCGGAACGATGTACGCTATGGTAGGATCTCACCTATGCCCTCGAACTGTTAGGTAGTGAAGCATGCGCACCCACAATCGTGAACAGGCTTATAAGATCAGAGAGCAGAATGGGCCGGTGTGTACAGGGTAACCTGGCCTGTTCACATTTTATACATGGCAGGTTTTATACTCTGTGACTGGTATCATGGCCTCATCAATATGTCTTGGTGCTGTATGCGGCTCGGAGGTTCAAGGAAGAAGGAAGAGGCGTAAACAAAAGAGGACTTCGCGCATTTGCATCCAATGAAGACCTGGTAGTTTGGTATTGCTACAGATATTTCAACCCTGAGCGTGATAGAAGGCCATAGTGTAGTACGTTCAACCATGAAACAGTCCAACTCACTAGAAGTGGAACCGCAACGTAAAACTAGATGGTGATGATGTTCCCCACCACTAGCTCTCAGTGCTTGCTCTAATATTTGTGATACAGAATGATGAGTAATGCTGTAATAACTATTTGATATGGTGTATGTGAAATGTTACATGTTGGAGGGAGACATGACATCTGGTTGATCTTCTCTCCATTTTCAGACTAATGTGATAGGGAGGCGCACCCCGGACCTAACGTGAGCACGAGAAGGAGTGGTACTTTGGTAATGTGGTGAAGGAGAGGCTCGGGCCGTTCAGCTTTCAAGAGGTGAGCATGAGACATTGATAAATCTAGGATTATTTTTGTTAGTCCAAACCAGATCTGTAAAATATTTCAGCGCAGAGCTTTCTAGGCTTTTGAAGTTTTTGAAGAATTTGAAAAATCTGATCGTTCAATATCGGCCACATAGTTCTGTGTCAATATCAACCATATAAAAATGTGTTCAATATTACCATATAGTACTGTGTTCAATATCAACCATATAATACTATGTTCAATAATAACCATATAGCACTGTGTTGGGGTCGGGACCAATCTGACTACACCGAAGCCCAGAGCAGAGGGTTTAGTGTTGTCATACTCGTATAAATATGTAAATTGTCTTATATTGAAATGGGATTTTCACCTTGAAAAAGATAATAGTCTGCTAGAAGGGACTGCATAGGTGATAATATCTGCGTTTATAATGAAAAGACAGTGAGAATTTTTTTTTTTTTTTGTTTTTTTTAACCAAAAGGAACCATTCACAATGTAACTTTTTGTACTATAGATTAATCAATGAGAGTAATGCCACATACATTCTCATGCATTATGGTGTTGACTTGCATGATCTGCTTAGCAACTTGAAAATAATATATAATTATAGGGTTACACAGTGGTCATGTGTATTTATATATTTAGGCACGACTGGAGATTAATTAGCACATCCAGCAACAGAATTAACCTCTGGAGGGTGCGTCCTTTTGTGTAAATACAATCAATTGTTCATTCACACAATGCAATGTGGGCCTGAAAGAATGGAAGTAGAAATCACAATTTCACAACACTAATTCGGAAAAAAAAGTTACCCCTAATAACTGCAGGCAGCTTGTAAATACATTTTCAAGGTACAGTAACAATAACAATATGCATTTGTTCCCAATCTTCTTCAGTTCCATATGGCAACATGAGGCACACACACTGTTCGAAGACAAATAAGCGTCTGAATTTTTGCCAAAGCACCCATTGGGACTGAACCCTTTGTCATGGTAGGAATTACAAGTTTGATCAACCACGCTCGCGTGTCACAATCCAGATGATACGTGCATTCATAGTAGTGTTATAAGTGTTATGTGAGGTGGTTATCACTACATGGCCCCCCTGTATGCACACTCATTTATCACGCACAAGTTGAGGTCTTTGGTAGTCGTGCTGGATCTACGAACCTGCATCCTCCATGGAATTTAGGACTTGGTGTCTACAGGATAATACACGGTCGGATTACTTGATCAGGCCGATCACAATTCAGAGAAGTTATTAGTTCATGTAATTGCAATTTAATGTCAGCTGGTTCCGATTTGAATTGTAGGGCTGTAGGAAGTCTAGTGAGGAACATTGAGGAATCCTCCTGTATTGGTCTTGGATGAGCACCGGTGGTGACTCACCTTCTCTTCTCAAGCAGTGTTCAGATGATATCGAGGCTGGGGTGTAATCAATCCCAACGTGCTCCTGGGACAGGGAGATTCAGTGAACTCCAGGACCCGACCACTTTCTCAGAACCCGAGGGGGGGGGGGGGGAGATTCATGTCCAACATGGCTGTTCATAGCCAACCGAAAGAAGACTTATTGCAAGTATTCTGAAACAAATCCCAGAAACTTACCATGAAGTGAAGACCGAGACCCCACCAATCGCAACTGCAAAGACAGCCACCTAGGGGTAAACATTTGGTGACTGTTGGAACTCAGAATGGTTGCCTCCATGGCACCACTGATACCACTCTGATTATCTCACTCCTGGAAGGACAGGGCTCATTCCCATTGAGTGTGATGCTCCACGGGTTTGGAGGAATTGTAGTGGGCACGATAGGGAAGGTTCCAAGTTGGGAGCTACGCAATGTATGAACCAATCAATATCTTCCATCACACCAGGGTTCGGTTCAATTTTATTGTGCATGGCGCACCTTGACTGGAGAATTAGCAGTTGGCACCATCAGTCTAGCTGCATTCCCATGCACGCGGGCGTGCAGGCTGATAAAATCGCTCACTATATCTTCCTATGGCACGTTCAGCAAACGGATGCAGGCGGGCGGGCGATCTTTTTTTTTAATCGGTCATGTAGCGATTTTACCCGCCACCCCCCCCCGCCCACGTTCCTGCGTGTATTTTGTCATAGATTTCCGGATTTCCCCATGATCTTACCGACTCGTAGCCCGATAGTGCAGGGTAGAGGAGGATCTTATGTTCAACTCCTGTTCAAACAACACTCATAACTGTTTTTTTCAAAATGTTGTAATGGTATCCAAAACAATTTCACGGGACAGACCACCTATTTGAACACATATTTGCATGTTTAAACCATTGACGTGTCAAGTATATGCTGATTAAACCCCCAAACCTGCCAATTTTGAAGTTTCAATAGTTTTTTAGGTGCTATTTGGTTCCATTTAAGTCCATGCCCTTCTTGACATTACAACCGGTGCTAGTTTACCACTAGGTAAATGCGTCTTGTGTTCAACAATGGGGGAGGAGGTGCATGATGTGTTTAAAATGCGGCCCCCTGCCGCCTCTGCATCCGTTGATGGAGGAAAACCGGTTACCGCGATGCCTGTGTGCCCAGCAGCCCGCGTGCCTAGAAACCAGCTTCAATGGAGGATTCAAGTTGTAGCCGAACTCAATATTTGAACCTTATCACACCCAGATGAAAGATAAGGGGAGGAGGGCGTTGTATGTTGAATGGCCAGACACGTGCTGTGCCCAGGGATGGAGGGATGGAAGCCTCTACACGCCATACCTCAGCTCAAGTGGTTGTGTATCATGGCAACAGGGAGCCCGTAATGAACGAAGATTCCGACCTGGGATGTCCTCGTCCGAACATGCTCGTCAAGATATGCGAATACTTCCCCAGTAGGTAGGTGACCTCAGGGGCACATCGTTATGGTTGTGACCCTATGAGGGGGTGGGGGGGGGGTGTGCAGTGGTGTTAAGTGATGTATCATCTGTGTGGTGGTATCTTCTCTCCCCCTCTCCACCTTCCCTCGCCAATTTGTCTGTTCAATGCGTTGCAGTATATCGATATGATTGTGATATGGTGCCATTCTGGTGCACCGGCAGTCCGATGTTGCACGATGGGTGTGCAGAGCAATTTTTAAAAACTCCCCTAACAAAAATTACACATCGGCCACCAACCTTCCCAAATATCCCATCATACGTATCAACAGTGACCTAGGTCCAAACTTAGTATCACATGGGTTCGTTCCATAGTAGTGACAGTTTGAAAATGATTTGCAATGATAGTGCTATTGGGTATTCTTGTCTATAACCTTGAAACTGCTCGTATCGAGCAGCATCCTTGCACAAACGTGAACAGGCTTGTTATGCCAGTATTCCTCAAAATTAGATGGAAGTCAAACTACTGGTAACTGGATTGTAATTGTCTCTCTCCAACACCTACTCGGCTGGGATCCATAGATGTGTATCGGGTCCGTCGCATGTGAGAAGCTGCCAATTTACGGCACCGAGCTGGGGCCAGGGTCTGAAATATGTCCTATATTTAGTTTTCAATGATAAATATTGGTTCCACAGAGGCGAAAAATTATAAATGAAGGCAAACCAACACCGAATAGGCGAAATGAGCACATGTGCTTGTGCATATACAGATGCGTATGACCCTGAATGAGTTCCATTGAATATCTTCCTTAAAAAGCCAAGCCACGACAATGCATGGGCTGCTGTATAACTTGATACGCATCTATGGAATCCCAGCCTAAGATGGGAGTCCAGGGATTTGTTCCTGCTCAGGTCAAACCAAAAATGGGGCCTACCTCTGTTTTGTATGGCATCCCTCATAGGCTGAGTAGGGAAAGCAATCCACCACCAGGGCTGCCATTCAGCCAGTTTTGGGGAGTAAATTCAGAATGAAAATATAAACAATGTCATTACATTATATGTCTTAGCTCCAAATTTGTGCGGACATTGTTTCTCTAAAGATTTAATTATCCCAACACACTCTATCTCATCTAGAGATTTAGGGTTTTCCTTATTTTTGCTGCAAAGCAGATCCTACTGTCAGTGTGCTGGAAACTAAAGTAAAATCTGGCAACCCTGTCCACCTGCTGAGAAAAGAGGCATGGGCAACTGCTAGGTAATATCAGAAATCGTTGAAAATGGAGGCATGAAACCATATCTAAATAGCTTATAGTTATCATGCCTACCAACCATCCACTACCCCTCTCTCTTCTCCGGGCCCAGTCCCCCTTTACCTGTGAACTCTTCTTACATTTCAAGAAAGAACCTACATCTACTGTCTTCAAGCTACAGAGATTCATATAAATATAAGTGAAGGAAGCACTACACTTTTTGGCTTTTTTTTCTCGTTTGCTGAAATAGAAGCAATAATATTCAGTTTTCTGTTCTGTTTTCTTCACACACTTTGACATAATAAAGTATGGTGGTGCGGTAGATAGTGTTGCAGGGCTAACCTTATGAAATTTTCCTCTCCTCCCACAGAGATTCTGAGGGCGCTATAGTACGCCCCCTCCCCACAGCTAAGAGGATCCTACAGAGGCCCAATGCTTGCCACATATTGTACAGGTAAGGTCACAGCAGTATAGCAAGCGTGTGGATGAAGCAACTATCTGCATGCTCCGTTGATTGGCGCACAACTAGAGTCACTTGCTCGGACTCACTGATAAGCTGACATTTTGTTTCGCACCGCCACCAGCTGAAATTAGTGGAGTGGTTTGCTCATTGGTGCGTTCTCGTAATTGGGAGTTTGGTAATACCGAATCAAATTACCCCCTATTATGCTGACAACAATATGTCACCCAGTGATAGTGGTTTAATACAACATTTCAAAATTATACATCTCACCCAGTCAGGTACCTTGAATTTGAATTTGAAGTACATGACTTAACATTGTGTGGTATTGACATATAGACTTGTGTTCCATTTGTCAATTCACCACAGTGGCACCTGCAGTACAAATCAGTGGTGGGTATGAAGCCCACCCTCGATATATTCAGCACATCATAAACAGCGTTGTAGCTGAGTCAGGACTCGGCCAGATGGCCACTGTTATTTGTTTTGCACATGTGTCTTAGACCTGCTTAAACATTGTAACTACATTTGAATGAGCCATTTCGGAGTTACAGTTGATGAGATGATAATGATATTGTGTCAAAGGTCAAGGGAAATGACAGCAGTTAGACAGTGTGACAGTGTGCAGAACGATCTTTCGAAACTCCCCTGCCGAAAATTACGAATCCTGCGCCATCACAAAACGTTTACAGATTTCCCCCAAACTTATCAACAATAACATCTGAAAACATTGGATGAATTGGATGCGTTATCAAATAGTGGTGACAGTTTAAAAATAAGCCGTACGATATTGCTATGGGGGGAATCTGACCAAATTTGTCTTCCCTGACCCTGTTTCTTCTGTAGTGAGCATGTGCACTTAGAAATATGACTGTCTTATTTAGCATCATAAACGGCATTGTAGCTGAGTCGGAACTCATGACTCAGACAGATTGCCGAAGCCCCTGGCACAATTTCAAGTTTGAGTCAGCCTGGGCCTTCTCCAGGCTTGGCTACCACACTGAGCTTAGGAGTTGATACAACATTTCCTCTTCAATATATATATGCAGATCTGTAAATGCTAATTCTACCATTCCTGATCTGTTTCAGCTTCTGCTCACCTTTGACCCGATCCTGGTGGAGAAGGTCTCTGCTCTGCTGCAGTGTATCTGCCAGGACAACCCACAACTGCCCAAACTCTACTTACCGGGGTGTTCTTCTTCATAATGATGTACACGGTGACAACGTTCTCCCATAGCCTGGTGAGTTTGCGATCATCCAATGGGGCGAGAAAGGGGGTTGGGGGGGTGGAGTGATGAGTTTGAATGAAAATTATCCAGGACGACAACTCACAATTGCCCAAGCATTACTCTACAGGGTTGTTTTTCTTCAAATGATGTACACATGATTCAACAGCCCCCCTCCCACAGCCTGTGAGTCGATGGGTATGTGGGGGGGGGGGGCAGGGAGTCAGTGGGTATGGAGATCATCCAGGACAACCCACCAATGCAATCAGTTCCTCCACAGGGGATATTCCCTTCAATGATCTACACATCACAGGGGGTATTCGACAGTTGGGGTGGGTTAGTGGGAGGTAGAGGGCACAATCCTCTGTACTGTACCTCATGCTGTTTACTCATCTTCATTGTGATGTGAAGAAGAAGGAAAGAGAAGTTAAGGTCCCACTGTGACAGCACTAGTGGGGGCTATGATCCCTGACACCACAGCCCTAACCACCTGATTTTAATGTCAGGACGACAGGGGCCCTGCTGTGCTGGACAGCAGTTTCCTTCCCCCGGTGCGATCACCAGGTACCAGCTGAATTATCCAATACGATGATCGGTAGTTACAATCCGCGCCAAACCAAACTTCCCTGATTACTCCGACTACCTGACAGCCAATTTTATCCTTCCTGCATAGAAATGAAATTAACAAGCCACAGCCATTGGGCTCCAAGCATATTCACAGGACCATTAGCTCGATGGTGTACATGGCATTCAACACTGTTCATTCAGCCTGGTGATATATAACGGGGTGAAGTGATGGAAGCAGACAGTATGGGGTATCTTATAGACATGATTACTGTGAATTCCAGCCATACATCCTTCGCTCACATTCTTGTGTTGTCTTACATGTCCCCCGTGGTGGTGTGGAAAAACTCTGGGGGGGGGGGGGGCTTTTGCCTATCAAGGACCGTGGCTGTGGAATCTTCTTTCCTTCTGGACTAACCGTGGTTTGCAATTTTTCCGTTGATGACTTTTAGAGGAGACTTGAAGCTCGTCTGTTCAGACAGGCGTATCCCGTATATGTGTATAGTATCGTTTTTTGTTTTCTCTCCTTTCGTTCTGTGCAGCGCTTTTTGAATGTGGATACAAAATTAGCTCTATATAAATTCATTTATTTATTATTATTATTATGAGGTCTGATACCCTTTGCCAGCACAGCTCAAGCTCTTCCAGATATCAAGCCATCATCATTTTCCTTGACCAAAATGCAACAGACATGTCGAGGTCATGAAATCTGTGGGAGGTTGGGGGCCAGGGGTGATGTTATGGGGGTCACTTTGTGGTCAATTTAACTGTAGTGTTACCAAACTACCTACACCACTGTTTTCATTGTAATTTTTGGTTGTTTACAGGTTCCTGAAATACTGCCATATGAAGCAAGCTTTCAAGGCTGAAGAGGTAACTTGTATCAAACGAATAGATCACACTCATTTTGCTGATGTTTTTTTCCCTGCTTATAATTTTTGGATGATGGGGACAATGGAAGGAGTCAAGGTGATTTTGATCTTATATTGCTACTTGCAAAGAGCTAGAATTAGCATTTTTACATTTGGAATATGATCAGGAATGATCAGCTTTTCTGGTGTGTCCTTGGGCGAGGCACTCTGTCCTCCAATGCTCCCCCCCCCCACCATCCAGGTGATGATTGGAGATCTGTGAAGAATCTGAGTACAACCTATATCATCACCCCCCTCCAATTTGCACACCTGTCCTATACCTAGCCACACTACATTTGTTGCCTAACTGGTAGCCTAACCCCGAGAAATCAGCAAATTCTTTTCAGTTTTCGGTTACTGTTTCCCATAGTTCTTTATTGGTAAACTATAAATTTTGTAGTAGAAATAAGTATCTTCTCGTACCTGCTATATAACTTTGTGAAAAAATAGTCTGAATTTAGTGGCAGATCCGACCAAGTTCCGAATGCGCAAATTGAGGTGGGTTCCAAATAAAATGACTAATTTTGTTGTTCTTCTAGTTTCCTGAATTTTTACGGGATATGACCCGTTTAGGTATCATTTTGAGAGCGCGAGAAGGTTATTCCAATGGTTGTATTATTCTTTGGATCGGAGCCATAAAGTGAGTGCAAGGTGCGCAAATTGATGATGGACCATGCTACCTATGATGGCAGCAGCTTACTCTTCGGGATTGTCGGAGAGCGTACCAGTTCCAATGATCAGATTAATATCTGTGAAGTCCTTCGAGAATATCTAGTGACATTGAAAGTGCTATATAAGCACTAGGAACTAATATCATTATAGTTTACCCAGTGAGAACAGGTACGGACAACGTTTTTCAGTCTGGGGTTTGGTAATATTTTTTGTAACTTGGATTGGATTGGGAGAGTTACGGATCCTTGTAGTAACTAATTTTTGGTTACATGCAACAAGGAAAAGAGTTCACTCTATTTCATCTCTAGATCGACTCAGGTGATTGATCACACATATGCAACTGAGACCTAAACTGGGGGGAGGGGGGGGGGGAATCCACTAATATGGGTTGGTTGAATCAGTGGATCAGATTATGCTTCCCTCGAGGTTTCCTGGAAGGGTCCCTGGAATTTATTTAGGCACAATCAGCTACCGCAAAATTGCCTTTTGGCGTCACAGGGGGAATCACCAGATCCCCTGTAATACAGTTAATGTAACACATGTACTTTTGAAAACCCTGTTACAAACATCTATAGATGGGATTCAAATGAAAATTTACTAAATTGTTCACGTGATAAAAATAAGATTAGTCACATTCATTCATAAGTGAATACCTCTTCTTTGTCTTTCTGTCATCATGAGTGCAAAATGCAGCACATTCCGTGTAGTGTTCATGGGCGGCCTTCGCATCATTTCCCCCGTGAGGTTTATAGATTCCTCAAATTCCTCAAAAGTCAATTGAAATAACTTGACAAGGCAACATGCTAGCAACTCCAAATTTGTGGTGTTTTTGGTGTGTCCCCTTTTCACCCGTACTAGTTTTAAGGAAATTGGTTACATGATCATTGGCTTTCGAAGTGATTTCTTAGCAAGGTAGAGACACCTGGCCCCATTAACCACTCCGGGAATAGTCTTGTGTCCATATATCCTGATTTTTTTCTGCTGCCTTCTATCTGGCATTACATTTCTGCACTGCATCACCATACGTTAGTATCAAAAATAAAGATTAATTTCGCCATGTTTAATGTTCAAACTGTAAAACACGCTGTTATGGTCTGACCATTCATCAAAAGAATCTAAATATTTATTCAAGCGGGGATTCTCTATCAGTGGGGTAGTTGGCCGCTTCCAATATTGGAAGCGAAATTACAAAATGAACAAGACGTTGATACAGAGTTGATGGACTACAGAAATGGTGGCGCACTGCAGAAATGTAATGATGGCTGTGTGTGCCGGATATAAGCCAGCAGGAAATCAGAAATATATCAACGTCTTAACACAAGGCAACTCTGTGAATGGTTCTCTTGTTCACCATTATGGGTATTCATTATTCCAACTGCAGACAAAGAGCTCCGATATCATTCAGAACAGCATCCTGGGTAATATACTGCCCGAGGCCATGGTTCACTTCCTGGAGAACCACAGCGCTGAGAAGTTTGCTGAGACCTTCCTGGGAGAGTTTGACACGCCCGAGGCTATCTGGAACACAGAGATGAGGTGGGTCAGACTGGGTCGTGAATATGTGACTGGAGCATCTTGTGAAGAATCACTGAATTTGGAATGAGCGAAAGCTCTTACATCTGACAAAATTGACTGGGGCAGTGAAATAGACTCAGCCGCTAGTTACTAGGAAGAGGGGCAGGGTTTCTAATCCTTCAACGTTATATTGACCTCTGCACATTATGTTGTTTGCCCACTGGCCACACAAAATGGTGTACTTCACACTGATTTGGTCTCCCATCCTTCTTCCAGTGGTTGTGCCCTGCAGGTATGCACCTGAAAAAAAGGTTGTATGGCTGTATAGCAAGATTTAAGAATGGTACCTCATATAGAATTTGTTAAAATAAGTCTTAGATTCAACATATTTTACTTCTATTCTATCTAACTTCTAGATTTGCCTGATAGCCATCATAGAGGAAGAAACAAAGATTTTTTTTCAAATCAAGCCAATTCATATACAGGTGTTTCCATTTAATTCATACTGGTTTGACATCTCTTTAAGTGAGTACAGGATAAAACTGATTTTGATTAGTTTCATAGATCATTTGAGGTCACCAAAAGGTAAGGAAATAAAAGTAAAAAAATAAGTTCAAGGTAAAAAATCTTTGTAATGAGGTTATAAGCATATAATATGCCTTGGTGAGTAAATGGATCCTATTGGTAGCATTAACACTCCTTGTGAATCAGGATGTGCTTTGATTTTCCCTGATGGTGATTGTTTGTTTGCTCAAAATCATAAAGACACTTAACTTCGTGGTTCGTCTGTTTCTTACCATATTTAACTGTTCACCAAATCTAAATATATTGTCTCCAATCCACAGGCGGATGATGATCGAGAAACGGCAGCCCACCTGGCCGACTTCACCCCCGCCCCGGACAACACGAGGTCCCTCTACCAATACTGCCCCATCCCTGCCATCGGCTATCCTCAGCTGGAGAACGAGCTCTTCGTGAACATCTACTACCTGAAACACCTCTGTGACAAAGAGAAGTTCCCCAACTGGCCAATCAAGGAACCTGTGAGTCTGGGGCACGTGCAATAGGGGAAGTCCAATGTTACCAATAATAAATATGTGGTGCCTTTTCACCAAATGTATTCAGTCATTGTAGGTGAGAATAGGTAGAGGCAGTGGAAACAAAAGAGCCTTGTCCATCCAAGGGGCAAACAGTTAAAGAAATTACAATATAATCCCTTCAGGATATTGATTTGGTTGACACTTTTCAATCTAAACAAATTCTGGTAACTGAGTTGATCTGATAACTGACATTTATTGACCGAAGCAATCAAACTGACCTATTCTGGACCCAATGGACCTGTCAACTTCTGTTAAAGATCTCTTTCGAGTATCTGTTTCCAGTGGTGGCATTTATGTAGTGTCAATTCCAAACAGACTATGTGTAGTTCATAACTAAATCTAGACATTACCTGGCAGGTTAACCACCAACGTTCATATCCCCACTTTTCAGCACTTAGTGGGCATTTGGGCAACATTACATTCATTATTTTATTGGCAATGACAAAAATGGTCCAAAATGGCTGTCGGATGAGGTAGTTTTTGAGATGGCCACTATGTGGGGTCTCATTGGGTGAAAACGAAAGTTGATCTCAAAACGATTGTTGAAGTTGCAACAAAAATGATCAGTATTGGGAAAAATTCAGAATGGCCACTGGGTGGGGGGTGTTGCCTCTTTCTTGAACCAAGAAAAAGTATCTGCCTCATGGGGCAAAGGTGTTGGAGGGTTATTACACCGACACAAAAATCTTGCTTCGGAGGCGCCGGTGGAGACGGCGGAGCCACAACCGTAATATCCCCATGTTTGGGATATAAAAGTGGGGATATAATAATTGACAATCACAGGCATCTATGTTGGTTTTGGCAGGGCCACGCAAGATGATATCCGAGATTATCTGCAGTGGTCAGGTCAGCTGAAAGAGAATTGGTGTTGATCTCCCTTCCCCGGAGTATTTACTGAACAGTTCTCTTCGTAGAACGCCGCTCATTTTGCGATCCTGGTCATCCTGCCAATGCACATTTTCATTTCTTGCATCGCACCGGACTCCCGTACTCCAGAGGAACAGGCGGTTTATCCGCCAGTTCTTTCCATCTGCCGTCAAATTTTTATAATAACCTGTAATATTTTTTATTTCCAACTTGCCCTGTTTTTGTTTTTTATCTTTCTTACCCTGTATATGGATATCTCTATATTTCATCCTTATTTGTACTAGTATGCATTTTCATCATTTTGATGTGCCTCAAAAAGTTTTTCTTCAGATTTTCAAAATAGACACTTGGAAGGCACTCTCAGTCTGAGAAGATAAGTTAGGTTAAAGAGCAAGTCAGTGCTATGTCTCCCAAGGAAAGAGAGCAAACAGTAGATTTCCAGTCAGGAATCGGTAGCCACTCCAATCAAGGACTCGATCACCTTCACAATCCCATCTATGTGTCAGAATGTTAATTCTTTCAAGAGGTTAATCGTCAGGAATGTTTCTGATCTTGCAGATCAAATTCTTGAGAGATGTCCTGGAGGAATGGAAGAAGGAAGTGGAGAAGAAGCCGCCTGACCTGACCCTCGAGGAGGCCACGAGACCCCAATTCGATACGGGGGCTTGGAGGTGAGCCATAACCTACCATATTTCAGTGTAATTATTGCACTGAGGCATTTCATTCACCTAATACAGTGGTTCCCAAATTTTTCAAGACGGGGACCCCATTTCATGTAGCGCCCTCCGAGCGCGACCCCAAGTTTGTGTCTCCGGAATAATGAAGTGACAGTGACACTACACGCTACACCGCTCTATTGTTCGACCACATGGCCTGTAGTAACTGTACTGTATGTGAAAACAATATATGGAATCTACCAGAACAGGGTGCCAGCTACAATTCACTCAGGAGAAACGCTAGAACGGCTGCTAATAAAACCCCAAATATTAGTTTTCAGGGTGAATTTTTGTAGAACCACTGCGAACGTTAAAATTTGGTCGAATTTTGGGTACCTGCGATTTTTCCTCGGTGGCTGTACTTGCAGGTTGGGATGTGCGAGATGTTGGTCTTCACTTCATCCCTGCATGACCATTTTTTTTTTAACTTGCGTGAACTGGTTCACAAGAGCCCCAGTAGTCATTCTCTGTGATGGATATGTATAATAGGTGTGTGTGTACATCCCTTGTATCAAACAGGGAGGGGAAATACCCTGAAAAAGTCCTGACATGACAGGTAGGTACAATGCTCATGGCCCACACAACTCGGGGGAGCCGATGAAAAAAAAAATGGAAGAACTAGGTGGGGACATGATGGATGGATATATGAGGAGGAGGGGAACAAAACAAAAGTGACTGCAGTCCTTGAGAGAGTTCTTTGAAAGGTCAGACAGATCCCAAGTACAAATAAAACAACTTGTTGTGAACTCGGTGACTATTGAAATGTATGTTCTATTGAGCTGATCCACAGATGCAGTAGCTTAATAGAAGTCTCTTGATCTTGCTAGTGAGTGTGCATGGGAAGAGGAGAGGGGAGAACTGGTGATCGATAGTTGTGTGTTGATCTTTTGGAAATGTAATCTCTTCTTTCACCCTTCCAGCCATGACGAGGCTGTGGTCAGGAAGGCCTATTTCAAGATGGCCCAGAAGTACCATCCGGACAAGACCCAGAAGGAAGGGTAATGAGAGAATTGTTATCAGCCAGAGAACTGTAAAATGTTATAGTTGCTTGTCTGTATATATATATATTTTTTTTTCATTTCCAATCCGGGTATGTCCCTGAAAACAGGAGGTGGCTGGATTTGTCGGAGCAGAATTTCTACATGGAAGATGCCCTCGCTTGCCTCCAACCTCATTTTCTGGGAATAAGTTGTCCCAAGACTTAGACTCCCCACAACTTTGAAAAATGTGGTCGGACTGTTTACGAAAATCCCCTTGATGTAAGAATCCACAACGGTGCTAGCCGCATCTCAGAAAAAGGAGAGATGTCCCACTCAAGGACTCAGTTGGGGGGGGGGGGGGCTGATAGCAGGCAGTACCAGATCTCAGATCTTGGTAGGCGTTGCCTGTTGTGGAGATGGTTTTTTATGTTGTTGTTACCAGTGGGTGCATTGTGCATATGAAGTCGAAGTCCAGAGACAGGCAGTTAGGACACAAATTCGAGCAAATAATGGGCTAAGTTTGGTCTGATGATCTGGTAGAAGTCCACAAAAACGTCCCAATTTTTCTACGAGGGCTTGAATTTTGTTTGAACAAAGAGGCCAGGAAATTGTTGAGCTTTGTGTGTTAGTAGTGGTTCACTGCAATGGTATTTAGGTATTCAATCTAATAACAGTGTGCACGGGTACTAAAACATGGCTTAATACTTTTAACTATTCAGACCTAGCGCTTACACCAGAGGATAACGGATCTCAACAAAAGTGATATTGTGAAGGTAAAACGTGTACTCGACGCACTACGTCTGCGACAAAGAAGCGCCCTGGACATCGGATGGGTAGAGTAGTCGGAATCTCTACCAATTCCAAGTGGAGGGGGGGGGGGGGGCGGGGACTTGGTTTTCTTAGCTCAAAACCAGCTATGCTGGGTGTGCTATTGGATATCTGCATGTCACTCTCATCTATCTATCTATCTAATCTATTTCTATCTATCTATCTATCTGTCTGTATAGTTCGTCTGTCTGGCTGTCTGTCTGTCTGTTGTCTGTCGGTCTGGTCTGTCTGTATAGTGTGTTAACAATTGCCTTTGGCCCCCCAAACAAGTTCATTATGGGATGGATTGGACCGAGCACAACTTGACAACATGTTTATGACCCATGGGACTACGGGTTGACTTAGTGAAGGTTCAGATTGCAAGGTCATTAAAGGGGGGGCAGTAGGCCATTATGTGTGTAAAATTTCAAAATGATCTCCTCCTACAAAAGTTTTGATGCACAGGCTGATGTTCCGTCATAATGATTTATAACAGCCCGTTACACTGCGGGGTGTTCAGGAATTTTCAGGTCAAGTTCCCACTTGGGCCGAGAGGCGCCCAATTTTATGAAATTTGCGACGCCACAATAGTACTGAAATGACATTCTCAACTTGCAACAATAGCAATTGATGTTCACAAAGTTACATGTAATGGTCATTGGGTGGGGGCCATTAGGGGGATGTTCCGAAATTTTGGGCTCAAGGCCCCAGTGTCAGGACCTACGTCCATTTATGAAATACCGCAAATATCCTACAAATTGTTGCACAGTGCTGTGTTTCAGTCAGAATGGTGGTCCAATAGCTGTACCTCCAGTGTGCCCAGGGATTCAGTTCCAAGGCCCAAGTGTGGGCCCTGCGGGCACCGTCATGTGGAATTATGCAAAAGGCTTCTCCTCTTACGATTTCAGTGCAGTGTTGACATTCGGTCATATTGATGGTAACAGCGTACTCCGGGGTGTTTAGGATTTTTGGTATAACTGGTCCCACTTGGCCCGTGGGCCCATTTTTATGAAATTCCACAAAAATGATATTGGAATGCTTCTCCTCTCACAAGATTCATTTATGATCTTCACAAAGTTACAAGTGATGGTCCTTGGGTAGGGGCATTGGGGGTGTTCAGGGATGTGGGGTCAATGCCCCAGTTGGGCCTAGAGCCCATCATATGAAATACTGCCAAAAATCTTGTATCTCTACAAATTTTGTTGCACAGTGCTCAGGTTTCAGTTCATAATGGTGGTTCCAATTGCCATGCCTTCATTGTGCCAGGAATTTCGGTTGCCCAGGCCAAGTGTCGAGCCTGGGGCCCATCATGTTGGAATTAACAAAACGCTTCTCCTCTTAGAATTTTGTGAACCAGTGCTGGCAATTCGGTCATTAATGATGGTCTAAACAGCCGTACCTTTGGGTGTTCAGGAATTGTGGTCCAAGGTCCTCTTGGGCTGTGGGTCCATTTTAGGGAAATTTCACACAATTGGTACTTGAAATGCATCTCCTTCCACAAGCTCAATGATGTCTACATGTCACACGGTTACATGTAACATGTAACGGTCCTTGGGTACGAGGGCCGTTGTAGGTGTTTGGGAATTTGAGCCCAAGGGCCCATATATGGAATACTGCCAAAATCTTGGATCTCCTACAAATTCTGTTGCAACAGTGCTGATGTTCAGTCAGAATGGTGGTCCAATAGCTTTACCTTCAGGGTGCCCATGGATTTAGGTCCAAGGCCCAGTGTGGGCCCTGGGCCCGTCTGTGGAATTATGCAAAATGCTTCTCCTCTACGAATTTCAGTGCAGTGTTGACATTCGGTTCATATTGATGGTTTTATAACAGCCGTACCTCCGGGGTGTGTTTAGGATTTTTTGTTCTAAGGTCCCACTTGGCCCGTTGGCCCATTTTATGAAATTCCACAAAATGGTACTTTCGGAATGCTTCTCCTTCACAAGATTCAATTGATGATCTTCAAAGTTACAAGTGATGGTCCTTGGGTAGTGGGCCATTGGGGGGGTGTTCAGGGAAATTTGGGGCTCAATGCCCAGTTGGGGCCCTTAGAGCCCATCATATGAAATACTGCAAAATCTTGTATCTCCTACAAATTTTGTTGCACAGTGCTGATGTTCAGTATAATGGTGGTCCAATTGCCATGCCTTCATGGGCCAGGAATTTCGGGCCGGTCCATGGCCCCAAGTGTGAGCCCTAGGGACCATCATGTGGAATTACACAAAACGCTTCTCCTCTACGAATTTTGTTGCACAGTGCTGGCATTGCCTTCGGTCATATGATGTCTAACAGCCGTACCTTTGGGGTTGTCAGGGAAATTTGGTCCAGGTCTACTTGGCATTGGGTCCATTTTATGAAATTCACACAAATGGTACTTGAAATGCATCTCCTTCCACAAGCTTCAATTGATTTTCTTACATGTAACAAGTTACATGTAACATGTAACGGTCCTTGGGGAGAGGGCCGATTGTAGGTGTTTGGGAATTTTGAGCCCAAGGGCCCAATATATGGAATACTGCAAAATCTTGTATCTCCTACAAATTTTGTTGCACAGTGCTGATGTTCAGTTACATGATGGTCTAATAGCTGTACCTTCAGGGTGCCCAGGGATTTAGGACCCATGGCCCAGTGTGACTGTTGGCCCTGCAGCCCATTATGTGGAATATTTATTGACTGCTAAGACATCTTTGGGTCATATGAAGATCATGGTCAGAAGGCATAAAGGGGCTAATGGGCCATTGTTGGAAACTGATCTTTGCCTTATGATCTTGAACATCATCACATAATTGTACATTCGTCTGGTACATTGTGCAGTTTGAGCTACAGCACCATTGGTGTTCTAGTTGCTGTCACTCTGAGCAGGCTGTATCCCTTGCAGGGGGATAATTGGTGATTGATGCAGACAGCCAAGTGGAGCTCATCAACTGTCTTGACAGGTTAGGAGGGAAGTGGACTAGTCTGCTTTTTCCGATATACCAAATACACGCTGCAAACAACTCAAGCATGCAGGTTATATACGTTGATTTGTGGAACTAGTACTGTATAAAATTGAGATTTTTTTACGTCATAATGGTCCCAGAATGCATTGTGCCACCGGAATGACTCGAGCAGAAACGCATCTGCACAACATAAATGAAAAGACCCCATGTAATGTAACTCAGGACTACATGTTTTGGTCGTTTGATCTCGAAATTTACCACATGGTTTCAGTCTGACCTTCATATTCAAGATTTTCACTGTGGCCTCTATTGATGCACCAAAATTTGGTCAACACATTGCTCAATGCAGTCCGTGCCGACCCCGTTGTGATGTCCATGACATTCATCCTCCAGTCCTTCCGGTTCCTGTTTGCCTTTTCGAAATTCATTCGATTAGTCCGGCCGTCGCTTGCTTGATATCGATCTTCGAAATTCAACAAAATGGTTTCAGACCACCAGTCCAGATTTTCACTGTGCTTCTGTTGGGCACAAAATCTGCTTCATTGTTACTTGCACCGTCCACGTTGGTATGACCCTGGTGATGACCATGACATTTCATCTACAGTCCTTCTCCGCTTCTTTCTGGTTACCCTTCGCAATTCATCCAGAGATAGTTCTGTCGCTCGCTTGATACCATTCATCCATCGTGCTCTTTTGGTCTACCCTGTTTCCGTGTTCCATAAGCCCCTCCCCACCATTATTGATTTCTCTAGGGAGTTTGTCCGCTCGCATGATGTGTCCGAATTCAGTTTAGGCTCTGTCTCGAGATTCAGTGCTTCCATTGTGAGTTATGGATTTTTTCCTCCAAAACTAATCTCTTAGTGGGTTAAACACACAGGTGTGTTACTAATAGGGCATGAGCTTCTATTGAAGTGAAATATGGTATCCCCTGCGACATGAACTACATGATGTGGACATTTCAATTTTTGACCACACTTATGAAAGTTATCTTCTTTGTTCCTACACACTAACAGTCCACCTGATAATCCAGTTTTGGGGCTAATCATAGATTGATAATATCATAATTTCAGCTATTTGTCATATTTATGTATTCCCCTGTGCTGGTTATAATTGGATCTATCAAGGACCCAAAGTCACAGGAGATTGTCCCTTGACCCTCTCATCCATTTCATGTCTTCATCTCTCTCCTGCAGGACATCTTTGAGGCAGTGCACAAAGCCTATGAGTTTCTATGCAGCAAGTCTCCGGAATACCAAGCGGCCCTAACCACCGAAAACATCGTGCCTCATACTGAGGGCACAGAGTATACTCTTCAAGCAGGTTCAGTGAAAGTAGTTAATTTATGTCAATCTGTTCCTATATCTACTCGTCTGAGATATTGGTGTTCAAATAAATGAATGTATTGTTCAATCATTAATTGAATAATGTGATATCTCACACAGGCATGTGAAACATGTCGGTGCTATAAACTATTTACACACACTTGTGTTAGCATCGATATTCGAGGTAGATTTCCCTGATTTGATATATTTTGCAGAATATTTCATTTTCTTGGCCCCCATATCAATAGAAGCGAAAGAAAAAAGAGGAAAATGTTATCCCAGTCAGGTAACTCTGTTGGGCAAAAGGTTTGGCATTAACATCCCAACAGGGGGTCTCTGACAGGGAATTCTCAGAGTACCCCCCACCCTCCAACCCACTGATTATCTTGGAGGTGTATTTGAATTGATAATTATTGTGGTTTCTCCTTCCTACAGTTTGAAGATTTTGAAGATCTGAAAATGGGAACTACTGCATTCATGCTTGGTTCACATAATGTACATACCATTTGAGCAAAATAGAAATAAATATTGTATCATATCCATGTCACTATTCTCACTATTTTTGCCTTCCAGTACTGGAGCCATACAAGTACGCTGGTTATCCAATGTTGATAAAGACCATCTCGATGGAGACCCATGACGACGCGCTATTCTCCAGTCTGCGCCACTGCTGATTGCTGCCAGCGAGCTGGCCTACCACACGGTCAAGTGTTCCGCCCTGAACGCTGAAGAACTGCAGAGGGAAGAGGGCATTGAGGTAGGTTAATGGATTGTTCGTTTGTCTGTAACGAAGCACATGTATAAAATAATGTTCAAGGCACGTCTACACAAAATTTGAAAGAACATTACTTTTATAATCAGGGTCGTCTGATCGTCTAGAACGACAACAATTTGACGAAACTTTGTTTTGGACCTTTCCTCCAATTTTCACTGTGCTCCAGTCTGGACACAAGATCATGGCGCTGGTGAAAAGCATAGGTCTGCTCTCATTAGGTCATGAGCCTCTATTAGAATGAATACGTTCATAGATTGTGCAAAGCCCTTCCCCCCCCCCCCTTTCTGCGAAAGGGGAGGAACTACTGCATGCACATTCTACAACATGCGTGGACAACCGATGGCCCACAGGCTGAACCCGGCCTGTGAGGCCGATCCTCTTGACCTGTGGCTTGCTCGATGAGTGTAGGTTTATCACCCTACACCCTCAAGGTAGGATTCCATAAGTGTAGATGCCGGGTGTGCTATTAATGTCAAAATTATATTGTTACGTTGATATGAAAGCGAATAAAATCAAATAAATTGTATAATCATGCCAAAAGTCCATAGAAACGCAGCAGTTCATGCCTGCGTACGTTGATTGGATTCATGAGGAAGATATTCGTTAGTGTCAGTTGCGATATTCGGCATCAACGCCACGTTGGTACATGTGGTAATTTTGCCTACGTGGTGCTTGTTTCATTCTACTTTGAATACATTCTGCCCCCATGGTACTTACCTCCATCTATGCAAATTGAATACAGCATATGAACAACACAATCACTAGAATACACTGACCTTCTGACGTGAATTGGACATTTATGGCATTTATACCGCACTCCGCATCCGTTGCTTATGGAATCCCACCTTTAGTCTCTTGAAACTGGCATTTGAAGGTTCTTCCGCCTTGTATCAGTCTTCTCACGATATACACAGGAATGACATCATATGGCTATAGTCTAACAAGACGATCGCACTGTAGGGTTTGTTCTGGCCCATCTGCCAGTCTGGACATTCACACACAGGGGCGGAGCCTACTGTTCAATGATGCAGTAGATTGACAACCTTGTGAAAAGGGCTATCATGTTCTCAATGCCCATGCGCTGTTAATGTTTGAGAGCTACGACACATGAGTTATAATGAGGAGAATCTCAAATTCTTGGGACTTGACAAATGGACCTCTGCAGACGATTTGATTTGATTTCTATGGGTTCTGGAAGCCAATTGAGGCTCATCTTGGAACCCTGGCCGTATTGAACTGGCGATAACTCGCCTTCTCTTCTCGGGCAGTGCTCAGATGTTAACGGGTCAGGGGTGTAACCAATCCCAACCTGCTCCCGGGACTTGCCGGTTTTACGTCCCCATCCGAAAGGACTATCAGCAAACTCCAGGACCCGACCACTTTCTCAAGACCTGGAGGAGCGGAGTTCAGGTTCAACGTGAGTGCTAACAGCCGACAGACGAGACTTAATTGCAAATATCCGTAACCCACCCCAAGTAACCCCCCCCAGGAAACTACTGCATCACAGCGGAACATGAAGTGGAGACCAAGCCCTCGCCCATCGCAACTGCATGTACAGCCACCCAGGGAATATCGTCCGGTGCCTGCTGGAATTCGAACCCAGAATATTTTTGTTGTAAAGTGTCACTGATACCACTTAACCATTCTTCCGCCAAGTCATACTTTTCGTGAACAGCTCGACGGAGGTATGCACCAGAGAAAATATTAGCCTCCCTCAAAGTTTAAGAATGGCTCTCACATACGATATGCTTCATCAGGGTACCCTTCCTGAGCTGTGAATGGTTTGCGCATGCCTGTTCCCTAGCACACCCAGCCGTGAGGGAATCACTAAAGTAAGAATATTTCAGGCTGACATTCACTGCACTTGGAAGAGTTTCTAACTATATTTTTATTCCTCCGACAGGCCCTACAGGAAGCCCTCATCAGGTGTGGCATGCACATCGGCTCAATGAGTACACCAGAGGAGATGTCAGTCCAGGTATGGAGTTAACCTGTATATCATCTATTGACTTTTCTAAGAGACACCCATCGCCAGTTAGGAATCACTTCTCCAAGCTGGTGGCATGAGACTCATCTCATCAGTCGAGTTTGGTTATCGTTGCATGGAGTTACCTGTCATACTTCTGGATGTTTGGTACAATATGCTACTCGAGTACGGGAAAATTGGGGCCACACAAGAAGCAGCTGCTCCTGATCTTCACTGGCTCCCGTTTTGTGGCCGAATTAATACTCTCCTCATTCCAAAATAACTCTTCCATCAGGCTCCTTCCAGGATACGATCATTTCATATCGGCCTACAGGGCATTCTCCGGTCGGCAGCAGGTCTTGCGATGTGTGGCCAGAAACGGCAACAGTACTACGGTGATGTGTGTTCTATGGTTGCTGCACCTGCATAGTAGAAGAATTCTATTTGGCAGTGCATCTGTGACTCACCTAATTTGGGTACAGAGTGTAGAGTTTAAGACTTATTATTTGAAACTGAGTTGTTGTCAAGCGCTTAGAGCAGTATTTGACTGATGAAACGCTATATAAATACTGTATCTATTCTATTCTATTCTATTCTATTCTATTCTATTCTATTCTATTCTATTCTATTCTATTCTATTCTATTCATCTTTTTCCCTTGTGAAAATGACATTTGTATTTTTGCACGCTTGATGACTGATGAAGTATAATCCAACAATCATATGGACCCACGATAACTGAACCAGTCTCTTGCTCTTCCTTCCCCCCCCCCCCTAAGGTGGTTGAAATGGAGTACGATGATACGCGGTCACCGCCCAGTTTGAGAGCTGTCGGGACAGGATCACCAGCATCCCCAGTATCATCAAAGAGATATGCCGACCCTATCAACAAGGTGACTCAATGTGGATGCATTGCACCATGTTGGGGCATGGTGGGGACCATTGTCGCATCCTGGAGTAATGCTCATTATTCACTGGATTCAAATAAAGTTTCGGATAAATTATACAGTCGCAGTGTGTTATGTGTATAAGGCGGCTAGTGAGGCCGACTTGTTAACACAATTACCTGACCCTACCTTGATGGACGAAGCCTAAAGGTATCGGGTTTCCCATAATGAGCACGATTCCCATAGTTTTTGGATCAGGCTAAAGATCATCTGAAGTCAACAGAGGTCATAGTCTAGAACCTTGTGAACACGATGAAATCCAGAATACTTGGTCTAATCCAGCTGCAATTGGGTATGCAGCTCTTCGATGACGAGTATAAGAACCATGTTGCTTTTGGTGTATACAGGGGGGATTTTTGAGAGGAAATTGGATTTTTTTTATTTTCCATTTTAGCAATTTTCAGCTTGTTAAAGAAAAACTTGACCCCATCTAGATGGATGAACCACATGGTATGTACATGAGGTCGACATGGATAGATCAAGTGATCTAAAGCAGGCAAGAACCCCGTGCCCGTGATTCAAGTGAAACTCACGTTTATGAATCTAAGTTTGGATTTTCATCAAAGCGCATCTGATGAGCTACAGTGGGGAGGTCAAGGGTATGAGTCTCCATTGGTACTTATCTAAGACTTGGTCCTACCTCAATGCAACTAGCACTGGAACTGTGGTGACTTCAAAAAAAATAAGCAGAGAATACAAAACATCCATCAGAATCACTATCTCAATTTTATCTTATGATTTGTGATAATCTGTTATATTTGTGGAATTTATAAAGTAAAGTATGGAGGGAAGCAATTTTCTGGGGCAATAATAACCTTAACACACTCAGCAGTAAATTGAAGTTTGGCAGGGGCATGGGGGTAAAGATCGAAATGCTCCCATCATGCAATAGTATATGTAGTATGACATGTGAAACCCTGTGAAATATATTTTTTATATTATCAAAATGTGTGAGAGTTCACTTGTAGGTTGTATGGGACAGATGGGTTCGAAAGAAAAAGTCAGTAGACCTTTGTGAGATGTGGTTTAGTTTTTTGTTTTTTCAATTTCGAAAAAAAGAAATACATAAGGAGATTCCTTGTGTGGTTCCAACTGCTGCATCTCACATAGCTGCACAACATGGACTCTCCCTCACTATCTGCAAAGTGGGCCAACTTTGAAGGTTTTACTTTGGCATAAACCATTTATTGATTCCTTGACGAAGTCCCAAGGAATCTAGGCTCTCACGTCGTGTGTGTGTGTGGGTTGTGTGTGGCTGTGTTTGTGTGTGTGTGTTGCTTGCGTTTGTGGATCCAGTAAACGGGGACTCACACGGGATCCTTTTCACGTACTGGGGTTACGGGCGCGCGAACCGGGGATATCCCCGTTTGTTTGTTCCCCGTTTCCATAGAAACGCCCACAAAAAAAAGCGAATGTGGGATATCCCCGGTCCTGTGTTTCCCTTAAAACTGCTTAAAAATGAGCTTGTAGTGGTAGGGGTACCCCTATGTAGGTTTTGCACTGATGTCCCCATTTCCATAGGTGAAAGATCCATGTCCCGTTTTGTGCGTACCCAGTTTGGGCCCCTACACAGGTTATTCCGTTGTGTGACAATAGATGCGGGATGTAACATGCGTTTACTGTACTAATCCGTGCGATGACCATAAGCCTGTTAACACAACCGACTTTTGCGAGACATTTTTTTTTTCCCCGAGGACCTGAAATCGGTCCTCGGAAGAAAATGCTTTTAAACGATTCTACATATCCCCCTCTATCTCCAAGGGCATTAGAAGCTGTCCTCGGATATACTTTATAGTGGTGATGCCAAGATTTTTTCAGTGGTGTGTGATGAGTGTTAAGTTTTAACCCTTCATCGAGTACAATTACCGTGCAAAATGCCGAGGACTTAAACACACCTCGCACACACCATTTCGGACTAGTTTTTTTTTTCGGCAATGACGTCTCGCAATACTGTAAAGTCCCGTGTGTGTGTGTGTGTGTGACGCCTCAGCTGTAAACACGATAACTGATCAGGTCTGAGTAGGTCAGAGGCTCATACTTGGTATTTGTGTTCCCCATGAGAGACAAGACCCTATTGTTCTTGGGTCAGCTCAGAGTCACCGAGGTCACCAGAGGTCAAAGTCTGAAAACCTTGTAAACACGATAAGTCCAGAATGGTTGGTCTTTCAAGTTTGAAATTAGGTGTATATCTTTCTTTGGGTTTACAGGAACCCTATTGTTTTTGGTTCGGTCAGGAGGGAATTTTGGTCGAGAATAGAAAATTTGTGAAAATTTGATATTTTGGCCAATTTCGGCTTGTAACAGCGATCAAGTCTACCCCACCTGGATTATGATGCTCATCTGGTATTTGTGTTCCCCATGATGAGTACAATAACCCTATTGTTTTTGGTTCATGTCAGAGGTCATCTGAGGTCACCAGAGGTCAAAGTCTGAAAACCTTGTCAAACATGATAAGTCCATAATTGTTGGTCTGATCGAGTTGAAATTAGGTTTAAATCTTTTCTTATGAGGAGTTACAGAAAACCCTATTGTTTTTTGGGTTCAGGTCCGGAGTGGAATAGTGGTTGAGAATAGAAATTTGGTATTTTTTGGCCAATTTGGCTTGTAAACGACGAAACTCGACCCCACCTGGAGATGAAGCTCTACTTGTGTATGTGTGTTCCCCATGATGAGTACATGAACCCTATTGTTTTTGGGGTCAGATCAGAGTGTCATCTGAGGTCACCGAGGTCCAAGTCGAAAACTTGTAAACACACGATAAGTCCAGAACATTGGTCTGATCAGGTTGAAATTAGTGTGTATCTTCCTTATGGGGAGTGCATTAACCCCGATGTTTTTTTGGGAAAGGGCGGGGTGAATAAAGCTCAGACTTGGTTTGTGTTTCCCCATGATGATTAATGAAATCCCTATTGTTTTGGGGTTAGGTCGGAGGTCATCTAAGGTTACCAGGTTCAAAGTCTGAAAACCTTGAAATTTAGTGTGTAACTTTCTCACCAAGGGTAAGCAGGAACCCTATTATTGGTTGGTAAGATAGGAAATTTGTCAGACGGTATGTTTCCATAATGATCTGCTACATCTCCCAGTTGTCCCTGTGTCTGGCTATGGTTTGACAGAAACAGTCAAGGATCCAATCCTTTGGGTTTTTCTGGTGGAGGGGACAAATATTTGCTATTCATCAATGATAATTATAATAATAATCCTGAACTTGTTTTTTCTTATTCACAGCACTTACCAAAGCTAGCATCTGCATCGGCCCAGTGCGTGAATAGACGCCGTCCATTCGCTGTGGACCTCTTTCCCTCCAGCCACCTGCAGAAGGCGTGAGTCATCTGGCACCTACTGCTTCTACCTCTTGCCAGTACGACTTCACCCTGGAGGAGTCAGGGGTGGAGGCTAATGTGGAGTCTAACCACAAGGTATCCTCCCCCTCCCTCCCTTACAAAACCCCTTGTCCATCAAACCCTCCCCTCATCAACTGCTTTTCCCAGAACACCCTTTATTCACCCACAAACCCCTTTCCCTCCTCAATACTACTCTCTCACCAAACCCCTCTCACACCGGCTGGAAAAGGAGGTTTATTAGGACAATGTCCATTTCAGCTTTGGTGCCTCCGGTTAATTCCAGCTCTGCCTCCTTGCCAACACCCTTCTTTCACAACACCCCTTCTCCACAACACTGCCTTTTCAACCAACAACCTTTCTCACCAATACCCCGTCTCATTACACCTCTCCCCCCACCACACCCTTCCCCACCAACATCCTTCCCCCCAACACCTCCTTTCTTTCTCCACCAACAACACCTCTTCTTCACCAACACCCCCTTTCCCACCACTCCTCTTCCCTAGCAACACATCTTCTCACCAACACCACTGCTTTCTTCACCAGCACTCTTCCCCAACACCTCACTCCTTTCACAACTCCTCCTTCCCCACCAATAACCCTTCCCAACAATGCCCTTCACCAACAACACCCGTTCTCACCACCACCTTTTCTTCACCAACGTGCACCAACATTTCCCTCCCTTCACCAACTCTCTCCTTTCACCACCAATAACCTTCCCCAACAACTGCCCGTACCAACAACACCTTCCTTCACAAACTCTTCTTCCCCCCAATGACCCTCCCCCCCTAACACCAATTTCCCAGAAAACAAAGCCCATCTCCTAATCACATCTGGGCTGTGCATGTTTCTACGTTACGTCACACAGCAATTAATGAACATCATCTAAATGTTTGTTGGAGTGCAATTTGTCCCCACACATTTTTTGAACACATTCCTTGCAGGGGTATTTATTCAAGATTACTGGCACCTTATGTTACCCTAACCACATGCATCAAGTATTGCTGGGACAGGTGGGGATAAAATCCCTGACAGAGGTAACGGTCACCAAACATGACTTCTGTGATTTTTTTGTTTGTCGCCTTGAACAAAGTTCAGAAGAGACTCAAGCGTCACTTTGTGTGTGTGTCCCACTTTCTTCTCGTTAGCAGAATTTCTCTGAAACGGTAAGCCCAATTTCGATGGGAATTTTGTATTGGTCTCGGGAATTGGGTGAACACTCGCTGATTAGATTTTGGGCCCAAAAGTCATCAATTAATTGGGTAATTAGCCTAATTTTATGTCATCTATTGTTGAGGCTCATTAGCAAGATTACAGATGTAATCCCTAGGTGCTATGGTGACTTGGTTTTTGGCACACATAGGTGCAGATAGAAGGTAGATGAACTGATTAGAATTTGTAACATTTGTAAAATATGCTATTAAGTTGTCTGATTTTCCTAATTTTGCCAAAATTTCAAAGTTCGTCAGATATTCATGAAACTTTTTCTATTTCATCAATCAACCTCCTCAACAGGTTGGTAGCCAACAACCTCAGCGACCTGCAGCTTCCTGGCCCTGTCCAGCTGGGCGGATTCCAGTTGGGCGATGATGCGACCCCGGAGAACCCAGCTATGAAGAAGTGTCTCAGCTCCCTGCTGACCCCATACCTACCAAGCAGCTCAGCTCTCTGGGGGAACCCACCTGGTGAGTTCATGATTGTTTATTTATAAATGTTGAGTTGGTATCAGTACAATTGTAAAATTCCATTTGTTCGAACTGCATAATCTCTGCTGAGGTCCCTCCCCTGTGCTAAATAACATGTTAACACATGTGTTTGCGTCATGTTTTCGTGTATTGAATGTGATCAGACTTTCCCTGGAAGTTCTGGAACCGTGTTTGAATAGCACAAGTTATGCATGTATCTTCTTCATCTCCTGTGTAATCGTGGCTGCGATGGGAATGAATATATGAATATGGATGGAGATGTAACCATAAACGATAATAAATAAAATATATAATATATTATGACTGTAATGTATGTATATAAATCGAGTTTTGACTGTTTCTGCAGTTATGGTGATGGTGTGTGCACCATTGAAAGTTTAGAAAGCTGAGGGATTTTGGAGTACACCTATAGAGGTACATACATTGCTCACCTTTGGAGCAGCAGCGAGCTCAGAGTCCATCCCATTGTATTATTGCATTGCAATAGGTGAGTTATATCTATTTCTTGGAGTTTCGGTTGTCCGCATGGATGGATTGGTTCCCACATGTAACTCAAAAAAATGAATTTTTTTCCAAGTGATTACAGATTAGTGCTGTGTTAGGCAGAGGAACTATTCTCTCTGATAGAAGCACACTGCCAAAATGCAAACTCAGGCATGCGCATTCACTAGATATTGAACATGAAAGATCAATGTGTCCGTTTCTGTGAATGAATTGGGCAGAAAAATATCTACCCAAACATATGAGAGAACAACCCGTTCAATTTAACCAGGGCACAATTCTTGATTTTTCTTGATCATCAGAGACACCATTTTGTACAATTTTGTTTTGGACCTTTTGTCTGATTTTGACTGTTCTTCAATACGGACCTCCAAGTTGGTCGATAATGCAGTGTGCTCTGATCAGAAGCTGAGCTTCTATTGGAATGATTACGGTGAGTGTATCAATGAAACTGCAGGCATCTTTTTTGATGATGGTCAAACAGAAATGCGCTGGAACTTTGCTTTTGGTACTAATGAACTTGCGGTGGGCTGTGTTTGCAAGTGTTTTTCGAAAAACATTGTCAGGCAGAAGACTGTTTTGACACATTTTCAAGAGAGACATGGGATGTTACAAAAAATGATAACAATGGTACAATTTTTGAATTACTTTTCAATACTCTCTGAGGTGTGAATGTGATTAACCCACAGGGGAAAAAGTGCTCACATTACAATGATTCATCATTCACTTCTTAATATCCATATTTAAATAGTTGTGTAGGAGTCCATTATTATAGTCTTGTTCTTATAGAATAATAGTGGAAATGTGTGCAGCAAATGCAAAAAATAAAAATCATCTGCAGATCATGAAAGTCAGCCTACATTTCAGAGTAGCAGTATCAGGTAATTCTTCATCTGATTATGCTGTATCCATCCAAATAGAATGTTTATTGCAAACTAAACGCCTCCTGCTCAACACGTTCGGCCATTGTTCATTTCTTGCATCCTTTTCCTATTTCCCCCCCACCTTTTCACACCTGAGATTGATCATACCTCTAATGTAAGAAATATTTGTTTGACTTTGCTATCTTTTGGTGGAACTCCTGCTTTCCTCTCACCCCCCCCCCCCGCCACCCCCCTTTCCCTACATCTTCCTCAAAACTAGTCCCTCCTCCGCGTAAAAAGGTCTGGTTTCAGCTTCTGGTGGATCCCATTTTCACCGGGAAATGTGACATAAGCCCCCAGAAATTTCCATTTTCACTCCTAGTAGCGGGAACTTGCTCTTCTTTGACTAGCATTCTTCCCCTCTTTATTTCCAGCTCTCTACAACCTCATTTTTTCAGGACGGGCCAAAAGTCTGTACTTTCTCTCAAGCCCCTGCCGAAGGCAAAAGAATCTATCTATAGGTACCATTTGTTTGTCTGTATGGTGTCAGTGTGTGACACTCTCTTGTGAACCAATAAGTGAAAGACGCATATTCCGATTAATCTCATACTTGGGTGGGAGATGCACCACAAAGATTAGACAGTCCTAGTTTTTGGCACCTTTTAATTGGTATTCATGAGTCAGAGCTCAGAATTTCTTGTTAACATAAGTGAATAATGGGAAGAGTTATTGCCGCCATAATCGTTGTGGTGGATGCGGGCCGGAGTGTTCAGCAGTCCCTATTGCTCAGGGTAATCTAAGGCATATCATGATTAGTGTGGCCTTTAAGGCGAATCATAATCGTGTTAAGAGACGATGAGACACCCGGAATTAGGGTACCTACATTGATAACAACTGATTGTACCTAGTCAATTGAAGAGATCAATGACAGATATTGCGACTTCGGCCTGTGAGCAGTGACACTTTCGGAATAGATCCAGCTGATGACAGGGAGACTGGGAGAACATGACATGTAACCGTGGAGTGCTGTCGGTCCCTGGGTCAATTTCCACACGCGACGCTTCTCATCCCCCCCCCATGAACAACAAAACTTTCACACTATCTATAGCTTAGAAGAAAAAATGTCCCCATCCAAATGTTGGTAGTTGATTGCTCTCCTTGCGTTGATACCACATGCACCCATAACGACACTACCCACATCCAGGTTACTCTGTCTGCCCAAATAGTTCTGTGCAGCTTTCCTGCAATCCGAAGTCAGAGTAACACAAAACTAGATTTGCCAATACGTTGTTACACATACAAATGCCATTGCTTGTTCTCCAGTGTAGCTTGCATGGGGACATTTTCCTCTTTGAAGAGATACAAGCACCAGGTTGCCATTGCCTCTCTAGTTTATATGATAGCTCTATGGTCAGATGGGGGAAAAACGGTCATGGGACAGGGGTAATTCACGCCTGCCTGGGTAAACTCATATAGGAAAAAGTTGATGTTCCTCCGGTGTCCATCCAAACCCTGCTGTCCAGGCAGTAGTCCTACTCGGCAGCCTACACAAAACCATAAACAGGCTAAAGAACTAAGACGTCCTGGGATGCATCCTGCAGCCAGCACTTGTCCAGTGTGTGCCCCCTCCCTAACTCAACCGCAATTAGTCTTGTGGTAAGATGTTGATATATTCCTGATTTCCCCTGGCTTTTATCCGGCACGCACAGCCATCATTACTTTCTGCAGGCGCCACCATTCGTAGTCCCTTCCTCCTCCGTATCAACGTCTTGTCCATATTGTAATTTCACTTCCAATATTGGAAGCAGCCAACTACTCCACTGATAGAGGACCCCCTGCTTGAATATTTAGATTTTTTTGCGATGAATGGTTAGACCATAACAGAGTGTTACAATTAGCGACATCGAAGATCTACCGTTTAGCAGTTTGAACATGCAACATTAATGGACTGAAAAAATAATACCTTCAAAAAATCTTCACAATTTGAACGAAATGTTGACACAGAAGACTTGTGGTGGCGCAATGCAGAAAATGTTATGCCAGATAAACGGCAGCAGGAAAAAAATGGGAATATATCAGAGTCTTAACACAAGACTACCCAGCAATACACTATTTACTCCGTTATGTTCAGATGGTTTCACCCTGTTGTACTTGGGTCATCAGTGTTCTGTTGTGGTCAGGTTGTGATCTGCAGCTTATGAAAGTTATGGAATAAAGCACCCACCACCCTTTACTGAAAAATCTTAGGTTCAGCACATTCAGCCTATCAATATACACTATGCACTCCATTATGTTTCACTGGTTTTTCCCTGCAATCTGTCACAACTGCGTCTCTCTCTGTCTCTCATTTGTACTTGATTGTCAGCGTCTCTGTTGTTCTGTTGAAATTGTTGTTCTTCTTCTTGGCACCTTTGCTGTTGTTTTGTGCTCTGCTTTCATTTATAGGCCGATCATTCTTAGCTACGTGCTGAGCCTGTATGTTTTCTCGTACTCAAGAGGAGAATAAAAGATATTGGTGATGTATATGCACAGCACGATTATCTATAACTGCCAATCCTTACCATCAACTTTAGTGTTAAGCTTAAGCCATGTCAAAGGGTTACGGTTATCTGCTAAGATATTAGGAATGTCGCCCTCACACCTGTCAGAGAGTGGATCCTGGTATTTTCTGTCAGGCTTGCCCTTCCTTTGGCAACCTTTCTAAACATTATGAACGATTGTCAGGTATTCATTAATCTTGTCCCCGAAGAAAAGTCGGAAGGAAGGATAATTAACAATTTCACATATGGAAAGGACTAGAAATCTACAACCCAATTGTTCATTACAGGCCTGTGTGATAGGACACTCAATATAACCATGCTGTGTGAATAAACATTAATAAACAACTGAAGGGTATGAAAGGATCAGTATAAAGAGTTTTATTAATTTAACGAGGAAAGAAATCCTGAATATAGTGGATGTTCAAAAACCCTTCTCATTCAAGCCTGGATTTGGACCAGTTGATTCAAGTAAGCTTCTCTTTATATGGATCAGACCCGGGTATACATGACCATTTAAAAACCCTCAAATGCCGACTTTGTCCCTGAATTCCAGTGTTTGACATATTTTGTTATAGGAAATATTACGCTTATAACTTGTTCCCCATACACCATACAGGTGCTGAAGCTCCTGAACAATAACACGGAAACCCATACTGATCTGGAACAACACAAAAAGAGCAGAACTCATGACTTGTCTCAAAGCCACAAGAGGCATGTTAGCGGATGTGAGTATGCAGTACAGAGAATACACACTTAGGAATGAGGGTGGGTTGCATTCCACTCTCTCGCCATATGCACTGCTGGAGGTATGCCCCGGCTTCCTCCTGCGTATGTTCGTGGGAGTGACAGGTCAAGATGCCCTGTTGGCCAATGAAGAGAATGACTTGGTAATGCAACCGAATCAAGGGAGGAGAAGTGACTACTCATCCTTCTACCCTGCCATCTTTGCCAGTTCATCTTCTCCTACAATCATTGCGGAAAGTAGCTGGGACAGACCCCCCGCTCCCCGATTTCAAATGTTGTCATCAACTGGAAGATGAATGAGGGGAAGGGGGGTCAGCATGGATCAGGGTTTCCGCGCCAAGTTCCCATGGTTGCCCCAGTCTGTTCACAATGATTGTAGCTTCTCCCCCATCCCCAAACAACCACTGGAAGCACACAAATCTCAACTTTCCTAACAACCCTGCCACCCCACTCCCCATTTCCCATTTCGATCAAACATTTTATGAAGGAAACATCCGCTGGTATACGGATATTGTATGAGTATATATGGGTGCCAATAGTGTTAACACAGGATTATTATTGTTCTCCCCATTGTGTTTTTGCCATCTCGTGTGACTACCCCCACCCCACAGTTTACGGTCCACTGCCGAAGAGGCACTGCCCATTCTGTGTACCGGTGAAGATTCGCGCAGCTGACAATAAAGTGCATTATCCAGGTTCGCACCCTTGCAGTGCTCGAATAGGACGATCCTCTGCTCAGCAAGTACCCATAAAAAAAAATATATTAAAAAGAAATGTGTGTAAGCAGCAATAGTATTCACTCAAGGAACTGTTGCACAAACTGGGTAATCGTACTGCTGAATCAAAAGTCATGTGACAAAAATTGCACAATGGAGACAAGGGTGTAATGAGTGTCACATAAACACGGGATACTTGATGGACACCTTACAGAACGTCTATAAGCTGTAAGCAGAGATTTCCCTACGAGAACTTCCCTGTTGACGAGCAATATCTATGACAAATGACCTCCAATTTCCCCTCTAGAATGAGTGCGATCCTGACGTCGTCAACCATTTTGTCTATACTGACCCACATTACCACAGGAGATCATCATTGGAGACATCTTCGTCCGCGTATTACAATGGACAGTCCACATTACCCTTGGAGGAGGAACCAGTCAGGAATGATGGCATATATTTTGCTCACATAACCACGAGTGCCGAGTTGATTCAATGGAAGTGAAGGCAATAGTGCCGAGCTTGTTACCACTGCTTGTCTGCCTCAGAGGGGAAAATCACATGACCACTTTGGCAGAGGAAGTCTTCAGATATCTCTTATCAGTCAAATCGAGAGTAGATACTAGGAATGTTGCAGTGTCTCGGGTGTAGCTGCCATAGTGTATCGCTGTATCATTGTTATGCTATAGCTGCATTGTGGTTCGCCCTTTGAGTCACAAAAGTGGGCATTGTAGCAGTGCATGTAATATGCTTCTCGATGAGTCAGAACTCTTGACTTGGATCACAATTAGTAAGAAATGTCTTGATTTCACTCCAAAATTCAGTGACTCCGAATAATAGAAGTTCTTGCATGTTCGGTTAGGCTGGTTGTGTGGATTTTAAAGGCAACATTTTAAAGTCCTCCTGTCTGTTTATTATTATAATTCATTTCATTCCAATTTTCTCCGTAGCTTTTCAATCTGATGCTCACTGTAGCTAACACTGAATTATTTTGATACCTCGCCGTAATATTTTCCCCAACAGAGCCAACATAATTTTATCGTGAAGTTACTCGATTTCCTTGGTTCCCAAGCTCAGGTAAATATATGGATTGAACAATAATACTTGTCTTATACTGCAATTTTGTAGTGCTATTGGCATGTTGGATCCCTAAAATTATATTATAATATTTAATAGCATCAACCCCTCTGGTTTCTGGGCAATTTCTACTGCAAATACGGTTCCAAAGGATATCTACTCAGATGCAAAAAAATGTCACAGGCACAAATCGCACTGATAGAGAGTAGTCAGAGGTGCTTGGATTTGTCCAAAATGCTAATGGCTTTGGGTTTGCCAGTTGAATTTTTTTTTTATAAGAACAAAAACAGGAACATTATCTGCTGTCTGTTCCCACTGGGCATTAAGACCTTTAAATTGTAGTGGCAGACAACATGCCATTCACCATGTTGCATAGGTGGGAAGTATGTGGAATAATCAGTGTGAGGCTGCAGAGGCATGAGAAAGTGCAGAATGAAGAAAAAAGTTTTTATCACTGTAGATTAGCTGAACAGTCCACTAAGGGCAGATTGTTTGATGCATAATATCATGAGCATATACTTAGAGTTGTATGGTACGAGGAGACCTAGACTGTCAAAAGTTTATGGAAACTAAGAGAGGAATAATAAACACATGGTCTGTTTGATGGACATGTCAGCATGGAATGAGTTAAGCTTGCGTGGGATTAGTTAATTGGGGTGGTTGGCTGCTAAGGGGATGAGTAGGTGCAGTTTTTGTCTCGCCTGAATGAAATTCAGGAGGAGAATTAGTGGTCACAATGGCGCGTGTGTGTGTGATGTGTGTAGTGCCGAAATCTCAAGGTTGCTTGGATTTTCATGAAACCTGGTGGGTATGGTCATTTCACGTGTATAATTTATGCTAATTAGCATATTTTGAAGTTGCCGGATTCTTGTGAAACTTGGCAAATTGCCTAAATTTTAGTCACATTTCCACAAAACTTTTACTCCTTCAGTAGAAATTGCAATAATCAGTCCTTTCGAATTTTAAATTGGTCACTGATTAGTAGGCTGGTTCTGTAAATGCTAATGACCGAATCTTTTAAGCGGACACATGGAATAGCCTTGTAATGTTTGCATGGTGACAAATAGAAGTGAACACTGATCGCGCAACCAGGCGAGAGATGGGGGCGATGCCTGGTGTAAAGATGACCGGTACTAGGGGCTGCAACAGTCCTGGACAGACCTGGGATGAAGTTGTCCAGAAGGATTCACTAGAGATTGGTATTAGTTAGTGTTCTCACTGGGAAAGGGATTTTTCTGAGAAGAGTCATTTGTACCCATCCAACTCTGTCAACATGGATAACCAACGCAGAAACGATATGTTGATATAGATTGGGAGTGGGAGAATAGTAGAGCGGTATCAGTGTCGCTTTGCAGCACACAGGTCCCGGGTTCGAATTCCGCCGATCAGCACCGGGCATTTTTCCAGAAGTGGCTGTACTTGCAGTTCGACTGGCGTGTTCCTGGTCGTAGGTTCCTGGTCCTTGCGTTGAGCAGTGGGCTTGGTAAATTCGGGGGCGATGGTTCGGGGGCACTTGCAAAGGGTCTCGCGGTAGGCTTTGAGCAGTCGCGTCGAACATCTTCCCCTCCTCCAGGTTCTGAGAAAGTGGTCAGGTCCTGGAGTTCACTGATCGTCCGGCGGAGGGGACGTAAAATGCGGCCCGGGAGCAGGGATTGGTGTACCACTCATGCCTCGATTATCATCTGAGCAACTAGTCGAAAGAGGAAGGAGAGGTTGTCGCCGGTGCTCATCCACGATCAAAAACGGTTAGGGTCCACGATGAGTCAAATTGGCTTCCTGAACCCGTAGCAATCAAATCAAAAATCAGATCAGACTTCTCTATGATGGAAGCTCTTCATTGACTGTTCTGTCTGTTCTTCCTCTCTTTGCCAGTATTTACATTCCGAAGGTCTCTCCTCCAAAGAGATCAACTCCAACAATCAGCTGGGCCAGGAGACGGAGCGTCTCATGCAAGCAGAGATGGCTATGGAGGCCGTCTCAAACGTCATCAAGAACAACCCAGGTGGGAGGAAAGTTCATTCATAGTGACCCGGGGAATTCTCCAAATGCAGAATATCATTCGATTCCTTGGCGAAGTCGAGTACTCTATGCAGCTATGACCGTGTTGTAGTATGTGATGCCTAGCTTTGAACTAACGCCTACTGGATGAATCAGGCTCATACATGAATCCTGTTTTTTGGGGGTGACAGTGGTCACATTCTGGGAGTCTTGTGCACACGATAAGTTCTGTCCAATTTAGCTTGTGAACACAATCACTCAAACCCACCTGGATGTATGTGGGTCTCCTACAGTGATTACATGGACCCGATTGTTTTGGGTTCAGTCCAAGGTTGTGTATGTTATAGCGTAAACCTCCGCACACTATGACTCTCTGGTTCTTCCGTCATTGATATATCACCAAATGATCCAAAGGACAATAGTACAAATCCATGGGATAGCAGAATGGTGTGATGAATGAACATGTTAAAGAAACTACCAAACAGTCATCCTGTGCAGTATCCCATAATATTTTTGAGATTTTGTATTAAACGTTTGGATAAAAAGATGATATTCATAGTGTTATACTTGAATGTTGGACAATCGATAGGGCTCTGAGGTGTGGGTGGCCTCAATTGGCTATGACGGCGAGCTTGACCCCAAGAGGTTTTGGGTTTGAGCCCCGCCCTTTGTACCCTGAGAGCAAGTACTTTGATCCTGCTTGCTTCTCTCCACCCAGGTGTACAATTGGGGACCGTGAGGTCTCAGAACACAACTGCAACTGATATAGCGCCCCGGTATACTCTCCGGACAGTTTTCGGAGGGCGGCCTCGTTTTCTATGAGCGGGGTAATGTTTGTAAAGCGCTTTGAGCGCTTCGATGGTAAGCACGATATATTCGACATCTCTATTCTTATATCTCCCCCTCCAGGAACCGAGATCAAATGCAACGGATCTACAAGTTGCTGTTTTCTCTCTCCTGGCCTACCGAATGCCACTAGACTGAAGGTGCTTGATTTAGAGGTGGGTACTCCTGGGATTCAGTGGATGCTTTATCATTTCTTATTTCGTGGGGGGGAATAACCCAACCAATGAAAAACTGACGTTTACATCTGGGCAAGTACAGCGGCACGAATATAAATTGATAATGATCCAGAATTCTGGCAAATAGTCCTGTTATAAAAATATATAATTAATTGCCATGCCTCCGGTACCTTGCTCGCAAATGGATATTCAGTTTTGCCTTCTTTGCTGAATTGTTTGGGGGTGATGGTGGTTTCGCAACCAACTTGCATGCCACGGGGTCATGCTGTAACAATTTGGGAATGTCAAGATACCGAACAAGTGCAATCTTAAAAGTCCCTTTGGTAAGCTGCAGGCAAATATGCCGTAGGTGTAGGATCGCCGTGAATTGATTAGATTAAACTATTTTGGCTCATGCACTCCCATAGGCCTCCTCACTATCCTCTGGCCTCTTGCTGCCGGGAAATGGGAATCGCAATTATATATCCTGACGATAAACAGCACTATTGTAGATAAAATCCAAAATGTGAAACATCTTTCTCGCATCACCCATTCCTCATACAACAATAAACTTCAGTGTTGATGTTTGACAGGCAAATTACCCTCATTTCTTGCGGATAAACCTACCATATAGACACAATTTTCTAGGTCACCAATGGCTTAGAAACTAGAGCGAGATGTGCTGACAGATGACCGCCCTCGATCAACATACCTGCGTTCTGCTCTGCTAGATTGGGAGAAATGCAAACAACCTCTCTCACGGGGAGCTCAATGAGAATGGCTGTGGGAAGACTTATTGGGGTAATTAACTGGATTTATTCGAAATTAATCACGCTATGCAATCAAAAATGTGATTCAGCCTAGCCATCGGCATGCTTCATCCACCCCCGAGTTAACCCTGATCGCCAGTGACGGTTTAGAAAAAAGTTAAAAATGATGGAATGTGGATGAACAGATCAGACAACGAACGGACAGCGAGACATGATGACAGCTGTTTACCTGCCCCAAAAAGAGTGACCACCCTCTCGAAATGAGGCTTCCAAGACACATTGTAACATGACCTAGCACCGCTGTTAGCTCAACGCATAGCTGGACTGCCTCTACTCTTAACTTGCGAAGAACTGGTAGAGTGGTATCATGGACTCTGCCAAGCAATATTCTAGTTGGAAATCCCGCGTCTCTGGAGGTTGTCTCCTAGGGGCTGTACTTGCAAGTTACGATGGCGCTGTCTCGGTCTTCACCCCATGGTTTCCTGTAATGCAGTGGACTTTATGGAGTACTGAGATTCGTTACGGGATTTTGCAAATAAGTCTCGTCTGTCGACTGTGGCAGTCATGTTGAACTTTAGCATCCGCTTTTTTTTTTTTTTTTTCCGAGTTCTGATGAGCGTCCTCCTGGAGGATAGTCCTTCTGATGGGGGCATATATGCGGTCCTGGAGCAGGTCTGGGATTGGTTACCCCCTGCCTCAGTAATAACCTGAGGCACTAGTCGAGAAGAGCTGGCGAGTTATCGCCGGTACTTATCCACGATCAATATGTGGGTTCCTAGATGAGCCTTATCAGCTTCCTGACCTGTAGAAATTGAATCAAATCAAATTAAAAATCGAATTAACTGTCCATTGATTGATTTCTCCTACAAATGTCACACAGTATAACTAATATCTATCCTCCAGTACTAGGAATGGGGCCGTATGCTTCTGTGATGTACGTCGTATGATGTGCTCTGTCAAGTCTGCTTATCAGGATTATACCATTTTAAACAGTCTTCTTCACCATGTCACTGTATTGTTATTCTTTGGCAGGTCATCAAGGGTGTCAGCACAAACAGCGAGTGTGGTTGAGAACTCTCAACCTGGGGTGATGGGGTACCTGGTCATGTGTCTCCATCTTCTACCATAGGGTAAGAAGTTACTCAATTGGGGGTGGTGACTAATAACCCCCTGAGATACAGGGGAGTGGGGGTGGGGGGTGGGCACCACATTCAGTTTGTGGAGAACATCTCAAACTCTGGGTATGGGGTTACCTGTCATGTGTCTCCATCTACTACCAGAGGTAATAGGCTACTTGGGGTGAGACTCATAACCCTGAGGTGAGGGAGATGGGGGGGGGGGTAGCAACAACCGTCAGTGTTGTTGAAACATCTCAAACTCTGGGGTCACGGGTTCCTGGTCACGTGCCTCCATCTGAGAGGAATGGGTAACGAAGCAAGTGTCTCAGGAACATCTCAGAAGCTACTATAGAAGAAAAGTCATAAACCTTCTTGGCTGGGGAAGGTTTGGGGAAGTTGAACATTATCAGCCGTCTCTGGGGTCATCAATTGTCTCCATCTGCCTCAGAAGAGAAGAGGCTGTTGTGGGAGTTGTGTTCCATTACATCATGAGGACACAATCTGTTTTTGTGGATGTTTAGTTAATAACCGGATGTTTTTCTGTGCCGCCAATTTTTCAGTTCCAACCAATTTTGAAGTATATCATTTTACAAAGATGCGCTGGGAGGATAACATTTCCCTTGTATTAGAATAATGAATAAACTGTTTAATTAATGTGTTCTTTCATTCCCAGAATCCTTGACTGTGTTAGACACACTCTTTGCTCTCTCGTCCACACTAAAATCGTGAAAGAGTGGTGAACAGGGGAAGTATGTGATTATATACGTCTCCTCGTGCATGCAAGGAGTGAACGATGATACAATGAATTCACAGTCAATTAGATGATTATAAGAGGTGGTTGGAATAATTTCAAATACATGCAATTTAGGGGCTATTCCATTTGGAATGTTTTCACAATCTTATTCTCCTTAAAATGGTAGTATTTAGCATACGGAAGTTATAGATGGAAAACCTGTTTTATGAAGCTAAACGTCGTCTCTGTTTCACTAATCTTTTACTCCAGGCGGTCTGATCTACCTGCTCGACATATTCTGCAATTCACCAACCCCATGTCCCGCACAAAAACGGCCGAGCTCTTTGCCAAGATGCAGGCGGACAAGCTCCTGGGGCCGAGGATACGGATCCTTCTCTGCAAGTTCCTGCCAGCTGCCTTCATGGATGCCATGAGGGACAGCCACGAAGCGTCGGTCCACATGTTCGAAGGTGAGGAGTTTGTAGTGTGTGGTTTCTTCAGTGCAATAGTATCAATATAATTGATCACATAATATATTTTGGAAATTTACTATGGTAGTGTTATCATGAGACAATCAGTGTCATGAGTCGATTAGTGCATATGAAATAGATATTAGCAGTTCGTGCAGGCACACAATGAGTTGAATGTAACAGTGTATCAGTATTCATCGAAATGAGAACGTTTAAAAAAAATTGTTTCCTCTTTTACTAGAGAAAGCCAATTATAATTTACCCAAATTCAGGTAAATCTGGCTAACACATTTCCTCTCAAATGGCTACCAATTGACAGGCAATAATTACTCCTCAGATTTTTCTATTCAGTTTTCATGCCAAAAGAACATATTTCATTAGAATTCTATGTTGTCAAGTTTTGGCTTGTTTAGCCGCGAATTGCACCAATCATGACAGTGATTGACTCATGTTACAGGCATTCCACCCTCAGTAAGTATCCATGGACAATTATGCAAACTGTGCCATCATGAAGAATCTGAGCCAATGAATTATGGTGCCCAATTCTGTGTATCATGATTACTCCATTATACTAACATTGTCCCCCAAAACTGATTTTGTGCTCATGATGAGTACTTGAATACGGCTATGAGCAGTCACTTTTACAACAATGTATAGTGCTACCATACTGGTAGAGGCCATATTTGTATGAGGCATTTTCGTGCAAAATACCACTTTTGGAGTCTCCATGAGTTTTCCTCTATGTAATAATCGTGCGTTAGATATAGGGGCCCAAATTCCAGTCTAGGCCTAGGCTGAGAGAGAAAATCAACTTTATAAGAATAGTTCTTGAGGGTATATCTTCATGGCTCTACTTGGTCAAATATGTTACCAATGTGACTGCACCAATACGGGAACCCAAATTTTTTTTGCTGGTGTCTGTGGCTTGCGTAGGTTGCCATTTTGGTTCCAGAATTGCAGGAGAGGGGCCTTGAGAATGTTAAAACACTGTACATTGCTATATCACAGGTGGTCCCAACATGGGAAGGAGTCCAGACACACACATCTATAGGCATTGTAGGTTTTTGGTTCTAAGTGAACTCGCCACATACCATATTCGTTCTAGAAGGAGCGCACTGCGCGATTGCGAACACTCGAGAACATTTGATTCACAGAACTGGCACAGGTATCCAAATGATATGCAATATGTCCAAGGCACATACAGTGAGAAGAATACCAAAATTTAGCGGCAATTCAGCCAAATAAAATACTCTTTTGGTTATAAGTTAAAGAGAATAAAAAATCATTCAAATATCACTTTGTTGGAGGTTTATAGCATGTTCGTTGGGGAGATATGGCTTCCTTGAATTTCATGTATATGGCAAACTGGCAACTTTTTATGATGTCATATCTACCAATTATAAGGGAAAAAGAATATTTCTGACCTGTCTATAAAATTGGTGAGATGGAACATCACGATGTTGCCAATTTGCAAAATTGCCAACTTAGCAGTGGATAAATTATAATCTTTAAAAATTTGTAACTTTATAACCGAAAAGCTATGAACATGAAACAAAGTTTGATTGGCATGATTTCAATGCACAATCATATGACATTTAAATATTTCTGGCTGGATAAATGTAATCAATGCTAATTTGAGCTCAAACCACTAGCTGGTTGAGTCTATTGTTATGCCCATGTCATTTATCTATCTTCTGTCTGTCTGCCTGCCTGTCTGTCTGTAAACTTTTGCTTCTCTGGCCAAACTTGGTCACAATGTTTGACTGATGGGTCATCATTGACCATTTAAAGGTCAAGGTCAAATGGAATTGGAGGGGCACAATGGGAAAACTGCAAAACGCTATTTCTCTTGCAGATTAGGTCAGATTGCCATGATACATGACCAGTGTTGACGTTGACTAGTAGTACCTATGGGTCCCGTAGGAATTGAAGGTGAAAGGTCATTAAAGGGGTGTTGTAGGCAACTGTGTTTAGGCCTTCCATACTCATGCTTAGATGGATCTTGATCAAAGTTGAACATAATATTTGTTGACTGCTGGGTGACCTTGACCCCCTGAAGGTCAAGGTCAAATGGCATTAAAGCGGCCAAATGGGCCATTATGTGGAAAAATGCCAACAAACCTACGAGCAGGAAGGATTGCCATGATTCTTGACAGGGTAAGTTCAGTGACTAGCTGGTACATCTCTGGTCACACAGAATGTGAGGATGGAAGGCATAAAGGGGGTGCGGGGGGGGGGGGGGGGGGGGGGTAATAGGCAATTCTGTTCAAATTGTAGAATAATATGCTAATTGCATTTTTGTGGCCGTTAAGAATACTCATGCTTTGATGGATGTTGACCAAGTTGGACATAATATTCATTGGCTGCTGGGGTGACCGCGGACCTCCAATGGTATCAAGGTAAAGGCATTAGAGGAGCCTAATGGCCATTGTGTGAGAAACTGTAAAATGTATCTCCTCTTACAAATAAGATTGGATTTCATGGTGCTCGCTCAGTGTCAACGTTGGCTAGTGAGACATGAGAATCTTCAGCCCCTCTAGGTTCCGAGAAATAGAAAGTGGTCGGATCCCGGAGTTCACTGATCATTGGGGATGTGAAATGGCAGTTCCCCGAGCAGGTTGTGATTTGCTACATCCCTACCATCTGAGCACAAGTCAAGTTATTACCAGTACTCATCCATGATCAAAATGACCAGGATTCTTGCCATCTGGTTTGAACGGTTGAGCAGTCTATACATGAGCATGTATGATCATGTAAATTCTTCGGTATTAACATTTGACCAATTGTGTAAATATTGCGTGTTCTTCTTTAGTGGACATTTTGATGATTTGCAAATTGCAGTTTTACTCTCATGTACGTCACACTGAACTGCTGCAAAATGCAAATGCAGGTGATTACTGAGCATTGGCACTCTTGTTGGACTGTATTATGACAACCAAATATATGCTACACCATTAATATCTACCACGTGTGAAAACAGCGCTATACAGAAGACATGTGATTCACTATTTTAGCTCCCAACACAACTTGCCTAAAACTAAAGATTTTTTTTTTTTTTAACTATTGTGTTGCAGTATAACTGGAAGCAATGCATAACAGTCCAATAATACATCATACCAGCTCACTACATACTGGGTTGAGCTACTGAACCATTGTTCTCCTGTTTTGGTTTGTCAAGATGACAAAAATTTAGACAAAAATTCATTCTAGTCTTTTGGGCTGATTTTCACTTTGCGCCTATTAGAACACAAAAAATGGAATAAAAATTGGCGAAAAATGCAGGTCATCATCAGGTCAAGATCTTTGTCAGGATGAAAGAGTTCAAGCTGCGAACTTACAAAATGTTCATCCTTGTGATAATGTGGCAAACCATTGTGTATGCCTGGGGACTCTTATTATAACATCAGACAAGACTTGCCGTCTGTTTCTTCATTTTTCCTTTTTTTTCGAGGGGGGGGGGGGAATATTTTACTGGAAGTCAACATTACTTATTGAACAAATTGGGAATCATGACAAGTCACCATACCCACATTCCATCAGGGAAGCGAGTGTGACCTTCAGACACCCCACGCAAGTGTGATAATTCCTGTCCTCGTGGGTATTGAATCAGTTCCCCCAAACTAGGAGCTGTCCTGAGGTTTCACTGATGAAGCCCTCTGGGGAGGTATCAAATTCTATCATTACACAAAACTGATCAGGAAACTTCATCAAATCATGTTGCTTCCCTAATCAAATGGTTTGGCATGTTATTTTTTTTTCGAGGACGTTAAATGTAGGTGCCTGTTATGCGCTCTCTCTTCTCAATAATGCTCTCTGTTTTTTATAAGTGAGGGATTTGTGTTGAAGCAAGCGGCTGGCTGCGATTGGCTTACAACCTCGTTGCTGGAGAGGGTTCAAGGAAGTTTGATCTGGCAGAGAGAGAGAAAGCTTTACTGGCTTGTGTGAGACATTACCATCATTTATGGTTTAGAATGAGTTGCACAATTGAACAACTGGATGATTGAGCAACACCATTTAATTTACAAGAGGCATCACAGGGCTCGGGAGAATGAAACAAATAAACCAAGGCCACTGCCACAAGTTCTTCCAAATTGGATAAACTTTGCTAAAATCAAGACTGTTGGTGGACCATTTCCATGTTCCATTTCTAAGTTCCATGGAATATTTTGCACGTAAGCGTTTTGGCTAATTTCCATCAATATGCAAATTTATGCAAATTACTATGATCTTGCTGAAAATTGGATCTTGCTTAACAAACAATAGACTATCCACCCTCACACAGAATATCAGATGCAGCCATTCACAGTCCAGGAGATACCACAAAGCACATATATATCATTTTAAATCAGATAAAATTCAGGAATTTACATAACAATGCAAATTAGACGACTGCTGCAGACAGACACGAACAGGACTGAGTGTATTTCCTGGACAATTTACAAGTGAAGCACAAACAGGCTTTTGAATATGCATTGGAACTGCTGGTAAAGATTGCACTGATCGTGTTATAAAAAAAAACTGCACTGTCCTCAAGTACTGCACCAGCATTATACCTGATGCTTTCAGTGTTAGCACAATAACTTTAGGAGGATGAATGATGACAATAATTCTTCAGTATTGTCCAATTAATTCTACACGTGTTACTAAATTCATTATCATTTTCAGTATGTTATTATCTAGCACCACCATCCTGTTAATATCATTGTCTACCTATCATACAGACCATCTTGAAATCATTTATCTACGTATTCCTTTCCAAATGCCGCCCTGGGTATCTGCCGAAGAAAAGAAAGATAGACCTACGCAACAAAAAATTAGCCTAGTGCTAACCATATTCATTCCACAATACTCCATATGTAGGCTAGGAAAATATTCAGACTACACTGTGCTTGCCTATCATCTCATCAACATCCTGCATCATGAAACAAACATAAAAAAAGTTTTTTTTGTTTTTTTTTAAAGAAGAAATTTTCACACAATTCTAGTTAGACCTAAAATAACCTTGTTTCCTTCATGTCTGCCCTCTAATGCCCCTTACCCCCCACCCCTTCTTCCCCCCCCCCCCAACCCCTCTCACAGCTACCCCCATCACTCACATCAGTCCCCTTTAATGTAATCCACCCCCAAATTCTTCATCCAAAATTATGTTACAGAGTAATAACTTTCTTGCTATGTCATTTCTTGAATAGGAAACAGATTCGTGCTCAGCCAGCACAGCACAACACAAATTCTGAAAGGTCTCTGGATTCCAGATCCTAAAATCTTGGGGCTATACAATGTCAAAATCTGATTTAGTTTTGTGTCGCAGATTGTGTAGCAAAGATTACAAGACCAGGAGGAGGTTTGAACATTGCATGTTTGCCTCACACTCTATCTTTCAACACGTCTATTAGGCATTCTCATTCCAGGAATATGCTTCTTTTTTTCTTTTTTTTTATTTGTGGACACAAAATCACATGGCAACAATAAACAAAAAATCAAGTGAGTCAGGAAAAGAGACTTCCTTCGTTCCTTCTGACACACCTGGACCTACTTACCCTCGGATGCAGGTCGTAATTTCTCTGGAAAGGCCTTGGCTGATTATAGGGCCCTGAGGGGGGGGGGCCGGCAATGTCCGCAAGAGCCTCCATGGGTTCAACTTCTCTCTCTCTCTGAGGTAGACGGTGTGAATTTGAACGCCCCGAGAGACAGGCTCGGCAGAAACTCCAATTTCTTTGGCGGTGTGGGAGGGGGGGACATTGTGTGACATGGATTTGAGGTGACAGGAGGAATCAGGAATCTTATATTCCCATTAGGGGTGAAAACGGGGGTTGGGGTGGGTTCGAGAAGAGGAAAGGGGGGGGAGAATGCGGGTAGGGTAGAGGTAGATGAAGAAGGGATCATGGAGATGGGTTTGGTTAATCGTGGATGGTAGGCAGTGGCCTTGGCGTCAGTATTGCTCCTGTAGGTGAATTTTAGATTGAGGTTTGTATTTCGGGAATAGGAACTTTCCAAACTTTTTTGAAATGAATGTTCTAACCGAAGGCCAAAGGATGGGATGAAATTTAAACTGGTGAGTTAACCGTGACTCACTCGCTGGATGGAAATAAGATGCAGTGTTCCCACCAGCTGATCTGCTCTGCTCTGTGGTGCACCTAGAGGAGATTTCGAAAATGGCTCTGCCATCCTTATGGAAAAATTGCCACAAAAAAAATCAGCTTCAAGGGAGGAAATGAATAAATGATTTTCTGCCTGATGGACAAGGAAGCATACCTCAATGTAATGCTGTGGAATTAGGATCAGTAAAGCTCTCAGTTGCATATGAAAGTCTGATCCGATTGTAGGAAGTTTCGCGAACATGTCCCAAAGCCTGGACTGCATTTCGATCCCTGGATATTGACCAGAACCTCTGGATCACCTGGACAGAAATTGACCAGTGGAGAACACTGCAAAGGAAGCCGTTCACTTGTATGTGAGTGCACTACTATGCCATTGGCTGTGGTGGAAGTAAATGTTCATCTATCTATTAGCTTGACAGCGGAGGTACGACTGCCAAGTTACATTGTTCTAGTGTAACTTATATAGAATGAGTGTTGGTGGCTGCCTAAATCGTGTTGTCCGTATGGTTAATGATCTGCAACACAGTAAAAATGACATGATGCAAGGGAACATTTGTCTCGCATGCACTCTGTTTCAGAGGAAACATAGTTGTCACGTCGTTCATGTGTGTGTCTGTCTGTCCAGATGTGTGCAAGCCATTTTTCGAAGGAAGGGAGCCCAGCAATGGAACAGTCAAAATGCAGAGATCAAAAAGTACTGTTTGTCCGTGCATTGCCAAACAGCTTGCTACGTTTGTCTTCACATAATATTAATTGTACGTTCTAAAATACTCTTCTGTTGATATTGGAACAGTTCAAATTACTCAGGGAAATGACTTCACAATATTCAATTTTACTAATCCCCGCGACAAGGAAGTGTCGGGGATAATTATGGGGTTGAGCCGCTTGGTAATATTCCGCCCTAGTAAAAGATGGATGAGTTGAAAGGCGGCGTCACTGAAATGCTGGGGGCTGCAAATTGGAAATTTAGGACGAAATTTTCGAGTTAGTCGGATTCGAACAAAAACATGGTGGTAGGGACTACAGAGGTCCCGAAAAAGTGGAGGTCATTTCAAGGTCATCGAAGGTCAAATTTGAAATTCATGGAATTATCCAACGTTGTCAGATTTGAACGAAACTCGGGGGTAAGGACTATAGTTGATCCCGAAAAATGTGGGAGTCATTTCAAGGTGTCGGAGTTCAAATTTGCGAAATTTATGCAATTTTCCAAAACTTGTCAGATTTGAATGAAACTGGGTGGATGGGCTACATTTGTTCCTCATAAAATTAGAAGTCATTTCAAAAGCCACGTGGGTCAAATTTACAAAATATGTTGCCTATAAAATTCCCTGGATTACAACAAAATTTGGTTGATAAGTGGATCTTGGTTTCCCACCCCTGCCACCCCCACCCCCCATGGGGGTCTTTATGGGTGTTTATGGGGTGTTTGATGGGGTGGTTGTTTAGGTTAGATACTTCTTCTCAATGATTGCTCAAAGGGGGGATATACACGTGGGCGGGGTACCCGCCTACACATGTCTAGTTCAAGCTACAATAATTCCACGATCTGGGGCTTGATAGCGTGTTGATGAATGTAGCGAATGAACTTGGCAGGAATTGCAAACAATGACAAATTTTATATGAAAGGTGGAGATATTTGGGAAATAACTTAATCAGCGGGACATATTGTCCACCTTGTTGTGTGTTGTCTGCACATAGTCTGCACCAACATTTTGTTTCATTCTTGTTGTTTAGTGAATGATAAAAAGGACCCATGATCCTACAATAAGCCTTTCCGCAGTTACAATGGATGAGATTGTATTGTTATTGGTCGGAGGTCATAGGGACTCAACTGGCTGCCCGATGTTGCATTGGACAGTGTCCACAATATCTTTAAAGGCCTCCCCTGGGGAAAACGACACATCTACCAGCCAAAAACAGATTTCCCGCCATACTTACCAACAATAAAATCCGGAAGATGGGATGAATTCTCAAAGAGTGGTGGAAGTTGAAAATAGGCCATAATAATAGAGCTTAGGGGAGGATCTCTGCTATATCCTGAGATGTTGTGTGGTGAGCATTCCCACGTGAAAAGGCTCATAAGGAGAGCCGTTTTTTTTTTTCATTCAACACGGCCTATGGGCCAAAAAATGGACTAGTTGCTAATATGGTGCACATCTAGGGGACACATTCTTGATGGAATTGTTTAGGTCACCAAGACGATTCAAGAATGCACAGAGGGAAAAAAACTCTGTAATGGTTGCTTTTTTGCAACAATTTTCCAGTTGGGCAGTGCCGGAGAGAATTAAATGAAGTAGGGCATATTTTCTATCATACTCATCTGGAAACTAGATTGATATAGAGAAGAAAATTTCCCTGCTGATGCTATTGTCCCCAACTATTGTCAGCAAGGGACCATAGAGCCCAGCCTATTGGGCTCGTTATCCTCCCACGAGTTGTTGGAACTTTTTTTTTTTTTCATGGTATTGAATGGCAGTATTACAGTGACACCACGTATGCTTATCGTAGGTGATTTTGTCAAATAGAGTTGAACTGACACCCTATCTTTCTTGATATCCCCAGGGGTACATGAAAATCCAGAGCTAATATGGAACGACGAGCTAGGGAGAAGGTCTCGCTCGTCGTTAAAAAGATGAAAAACCGGGTTGAGTTTTGATGCATCGTTCTAGTATCAAAGCTGTCAAAAGAAGGGAAGGGCATCTTTGAGCTTGCTGAAAATGGTATTAATTCTAAAGGTAGGATGCAGTGAGGAGCCACTGCTCAATAGTTCATGCAGCCTTTGAAATATTCGAGAAAAAAAGCATCAATGATATTGAAAATGAATGCCATCGTTCGATACCTCATCTACAAGAACTTCAATCGAAAACAATCTAGCCGTGGAGGAAATTGTGATCAGTCCACAAATTTTCCAAAAAGCAGGCCGGCTGCAACAAATGTATATGCTTCGCCGCAGGATCGATTTCCACAAAATTACAAATTTTGACCTAATACTACTACTTTTCTTCAATTTCAGTTTACGTTCAGTCATACAAGAGGATTAATACAGTATGGGTAGCTTCGTGGTGGAAAGGAGGACATGGAATAAAAGCTGAATTCTAGTCATGACAGGTTGTTTCCAGAAAAATTTCAAAACATCATGCTGAATAGAAAAGTTCGTCTCGCCGTCATTTTTTTCCACTCTCTCAATAAATTTACATGATTTTACATAATGCATATTTGCATCACAGTATTTACATTGATCAATATACAGTCTGTTGGTAGTCTGCAGAAAATCAAAATGGAATGGATCGGGGACCAGAAGTATTCTCCAGTCTGGCCCTGACCTATTTACACCATAACTTATATTTTGTGTCAATTGTGTCAATTGTTAGGTGCGTCAATGCCAAAAATAGTGGCACCCCACATTGACAATGACTCGCCTTGTATACTGGTCTCCTGAACTTGAGAGAATTTGTCAAGTTTCGAAGGGTTCAAAATATCAACACACGCAGGCAGGCCTCGAATTAAAAGTTGAAGGGGGAAGGCAATTCCTGAGGGCAAAATCAAAAATGGCCGTCGGTTACATCAAAATGGCAGGGCACAAGGCACAATTAGAACAATTTTCAAGGGCTGCAAGGCAATCTGAAAAAGAGACAAGGGCAAGAAGGCAATTTGCAAAATTACCGCAAAGTTTGATTGTGGACGGTAACTCTCACATATACTTAATGTTTAAGCGAGCTCAGTGTATTCTTATCGGGGGTCAACGCGCGATTTGACAATGATTTTTCAACTCATAATTAATTTACTCTAGGATAATTCAAATGAGATCGCTTTTTTCATAGTTTCCATGGAAAAACAAATGTAGCTTTCTGGCAATATAATTCATTCACGTATCATGTAGGATACTGATATATTGCAATTTAGGTGCCATGTCAAAATATCGGCCGCCGCGGCCGCCTGGGCGAGCCGAGGGACAGACGCGCCGCAGCCGCGGCTTGTGGTTCAGTTGCTATGACCAACTAATAACAATCGCTCGGCAGCGTGCCCGCCGGCAGCGGCGGCCTCGTAATGGGCTCACACCCTGCCGTAGTGCATTGGAGTGTGCACCAGTGCATATCAGTGAAGTCTATTGAAACGGGCCGCGCCGCTGAGGCTTCTAAAAATCAATACATGATTGTAAATGAGAAGAACTAGTACCGTTTTGTGTTTTAGGTGACATAGTTTGATGATTCATCGTCTCACATTCTATTGTACTATATAAGCGAATTATACATGTCCATCACCACAAAATCTTTATGAGGGTAATAAGAATTTTGTGACCACAATTTCAATATTAACGTTGGGTAGGCCTAGTCTTAAGGTAACTTCGTGCTAACAGTATGTTAGATATGTTCGGCCATGATTGATCAACTTACAAAATATAACTGAAATAGACCAAAATATATATAATATTGGCGAGAGGTATCGGGCGCGCGAGGGGTCATGGAAATCTCAACATTTAGTCAACCGAATCTAGAAATTGGCGAGTGAAGTGGCCCGATAGCGGAAATAATTATTACGTGAAACGTTGCTACTGAGGAAATCGGGGAGCACTAGCGTGTCTCCACACAAGAATCCGCCTGGGGGACGTTAGCACCGTGATGTGAACCCACGAAAAACACAGCGTCCTCGGACTGCATGCGCAGCAGTGCTGTCAGACTTAACTTCGGCGCTTAGTACAACGATCATGATCGAGCATATGCTTATCATGATACAAATTAACAACGTAGTTACTGTATAGATCCATGGACGGACATCTATCAGGATAAATGATACGAATCGGATTGGGGAACTGGTTCTCGAGACTCAGAAGTGTTTGAATAAATGAAATTAATAGTCAATTTTTCTACATTACATATATAATGACATATTGTTATTCACCTGTTTTATCATAAGCTCCGCCCCATCTCATCTGGACTCGTTCATTTTGCTATGGGGAGGGGGAGGGTGAGGGTTGGAATCACCTGACATCGTTGGCTAAACCATGACTTTTTCACCACCCCCTGTCTAAAGAGAGGGTTGTTGTAGAGACTTATTGGCAGAATGGGTGTACCGCTACAGAAAATCGCCCTCATAACTCGAAAACGGAAGGGATTTTCATTTGTTCGGCAGTATACTGAATTCATAAACTAATTTAATTTAAATTAAGGATGCTCTTCCATCGGTTACCCTTCGAGAAAATCGTCGTTAGCCCGCGTAGTAGTATATTATAACTTTTTCGCGGGGAACTGGTTACCATGGGTAGTGGCACTCAGCCGGCGGGTACGGGCCCGATTTCTCGAAAGAAAGGGATACAGATGGAGGAAGAGCATCGTAATTAGGTTTATGAATATCGTGTTGTGGTACTGCCGAAAAAAAAAAAAATCGGAAAAATCCCTTCCGTTTTTCGAGTTATGAGCGATTTTGCCCGCCGTAAAGCAGCCTGAACTTTTCACCAATCGTAATGTGTGGGCTTAGTTAGTGTGTGTGTGATGAATGCAGTAGGCAGTCATGGGGTATATCGTTTGCGGCTCAGTTTATTGAAATCGGCGGCCCCGGCCGCTGGCTTGCATGAGCTCCTTTGTTCACATTAAATAGAACGGTCCGACACAGGTTTTTCAGCGAGGTTGCTAAGGCATTCTATTGTTGTCGATTACATCTGGCCGCGCTGGCGCCTTCGGCCCAGGCAGCCGCGAAGCGCGAGATTGCCTCGGACCAGCGGCGGCCGCCGATGCTAAAATTGATATTGGGCCTTATAATATGTGATGTGAAAAGTTTGTCGTGAGAAGGAGGAAACGCGCCGAGCAACTAACATCATCACCGTATCACCTCAAATCAACACCCACATACGACCCGCGCACATCGCTAGCGTTGTCCTGCATGCTGCTGCAGACCGGTTCGAACCAGTTCCAACAACCATGTGAGCCAGCACCCCCCCCCCCCCCCCCCCCGGCAAGGCAAATTAGCATGCAGTGCTAGTGATATTAATTAGCTCAGAATGTGAATGTACAATTTGTGGACTTACGTAGGGCCGTCGCGGTTGGGGCCCCCATTCGTACTGCCTTTAATTATTATGTTAATGTCGTGGCAGCGCGGGGCGGCCAGGCCTGGGTGATCGTAATTATGACACTTTATCTATTGTTTCACGTACCAATTCCTATGACAGAAATGCTAGTAGTACATGATGGTTGAAGGAGAAATTCCCATAATGTGAGAGGCGGAGCAAGATTCGATAGGCTAACGATGAATGGTAAAGTTACGGTTGCGGTTTTAATATAATAGGTCCATGGGTTGCCTTTATGTCAGGCAAGTTTTTACTTTCACTAAGCAATAGTACTTACGGTACATTGGACATACACGGAGAACGGATGTATGGTGCACAGACAATACAATACAATAATGAAAGGACTAATCCAATGCAAATGAGTAAGAATGAAATGCGGAAATTCATGGCACTCTTACATGTAAGGGCCTGATGTTGATTCAATGGAAACTTTCAGAGGTTGCTTGGGTATTAGCGCTAGGTTTTGACAGGGAGGAGGGCACGCGGCAATAAGCAAATTAGGGCACGGCGTCATGCCGTCGGTGAAGCTGAAAGTGAGGGAATCTCGGCAAATGGCCAGGGCACCGACGGCCAATCGGGTGCCGGTGACACGTTGGCTCTAATTCGATGGGCCTGCATGCCAGGCAAATCCACCCAAATGGTACAATAGGGTGGTAAAAGTATAAGTATAGAATGATCGACCCTCAATGATGATGAATTCAAACGACAGATTCCAAGTTTTCCCAGGGCTGTCACATCCGGGACATCCGGAATAGAACCTGCCTATTGAATGGAAGACTTTTCCAATTGGAAGGTATGATGCAGTGCATAACCCATGCATGCATCCATAGCAGTTCATACTATCAAAAGTTCAAAATAACAACCTTTCAAAAGAAATAGAGGGGCCTGCCAAGCCTAAATTATATATTCGTGAATCACATACGTGGATGGCGTGAAGGTTCAGTGATAAAAAAATTGGTGAATGAATTTGAAATTCTTGAGACTTCCAAGCCGTAGCGAGGCTAATTGGAATCTATATTCTCACAGTGATAACAAGATTGAGGCATCCTTCATTTGGCCATGTTCTGTGAAACGTACTCACCAGTAATCAGACATATTTTGTCCGCCTAAACTTTGTTTTTCAAGGAGTGACATATTGGTCACTTTGTGGTGTGTGTGTCTGTCTGTCTCTGTACATCGTATGTCTGTCTGTCCGTCTGTCGTATGTGCGGTTAGATATCTCCTGAACGTGATGTTTGGTGAAAGCCTCCTGCTGGTACCTTTTTGTGGAGGTGGCGGGTGGACGTTGCCAGGTGCATCACTTTTCGTCCCGAAAGACAATACTCATTTGACATAAAAATTTGCATATTTAATGAAAATTGGCCCGGGAGCTGTGTAAAGAACTCTGATCGGTAGATGCATTGGTGATGCTGTTTGGAGTATAAACAAAGATGAGAGTACACAAATGAGTAGATGCCTGGCATGATTTATGCTAATTAAGTAGTCTAACTTTGCATAATTTCTGCAATATGTTTGAAGGTTGTTGGATTTTGACGAAACTCGGTGGAGATGGTGTATCTATAGTCCAATGAATTTTACAGTAGGACGACGGCCACCAAAGGTCATTTAATGTTACTAATACGCATTTACCTAGTCCAATTAGCATAATTATGCATGTTTCAAAGTGGTTGTGACTCCTCATGGAACTGGGTTGGAGATGTACACCTTTGATCCTGATAAGTTTAACAACAGTGGAATTAGTCACTAAAGGTCTTTAATGTGAATAATTTGCATAAATTACCGCAATTTTTCGAATTTTGTTAAATGGCCAGTAACAATGGAATGATGTGCAGTTAGGGGCTGTGAGAGAGTCATGGTAAATTTTGGGTTCAGTATGAGAACAAACATCCTAAACAAGGTCAAAGGTCAAGTTTAAGAAAATGGCTGATTTCGGAGTACGGGCCAAAGAATAAAAACTTTCATAATTTTTGGATTCGTGGTAGGTCTCTGTCGGCATACATAGACGAACCAACTCAGCTTCGATCTTGGCACCTGGTCTTCAAGATACAAGGGGACAAAGGTTGATTTTAATACCTTTGGGCGATAGCATAGGAGCATTTGTACCTGATACATAATGCTTTTGGGGCTTGGTTGCATCACATTGAGGCAAGCATGCTTTAATAAAAACCGTCCATGTCATCAAAGGTCGTCAAGGTCAAGAAAAATCTACTGCCAAATAATAACATTTCTGCAATTCAATTTCTATTGACTGTGTGAGATATGGCTGAAATTTTGGGACATGACTGCATATGCTCAAGGGTAAACATTTTAATGAAAAACGGTAGGTCATCAAAGGGTCAATCAAGGCTCAAGTAGGACCAAAAAATGTAAATAAAACATTTACGGCAACAACCTCCAGAGACTCTACATACCTTTTTAAGAATGGTATAGTCTTGTGGCACTAGATACTAGCCATGATGCTGTGAAAGCATATTAGTATAGCATGCTATCATAACAGAATGTTGCAGAGTTTTACTCATTTCAACCCCTCAGGCATGTTTTCCATCATCTTAATAGTATTCCTATCTGTTACAGACAGAGGGTTCATCTATGTCAAACCTGCCTTTTGTACCTTGAAGTTCACTTCTGCCTGTCTCTTCTGAGCCCCCTTACCTGACCATATAAAGTGTAAACCAACTCGGTCATTTGTTTGCTCACCCCCAGGCCTATTTAAGAATGAAGGCTTGTCAGGGTACACCTGCAGTAGCTTCTGGTGTGTGAGATTAGGGGGGAGGAGTAACTCACTTGGTGAGGGACTTGGTATTAAATGGAATTTATGGGTGACACTGAGGGATATACAGAAAAACTTATTAGATAGGACTAGCTTCCACTATGAAGCTGTGGTCTACCTTTAGTCTCGCCAAAAATGTAACATTGAATCAGGTCACTAGGGTATGGCAGTGTTTATAAATTGCTTGATTCATGCAAATGTTCAAGTTTGTTGAATTCCCATGAATGTATTAGTGTGGTTCACAATTGGTTCCTGAAAATGAAGTGAAAAATGGGTCAACAAAAATTTTTGGTTATTGTCTACTTTGCATAATTTTAGGCAATCTTAGTCACGTTCCACAACTTATAGCGGAAAATGTCAATAATCAATTCCTTACGATTTAATTGTCCACTGATTAGTAGGCTGTTTTTAAATGCTAATACCAGACTCTCAAAGCAACCTCCTTGATGCCTTGTAATCGATTGCATGGTGACTAATAGATGAAAACATTGATCGCGTAACAAGTGCACCTGGAGGCAGTCGCCTTGTCAGGGTGATAATTCCGTCCCTTTCATTAGTTCTGCGAAACTGCTCTATTATCGTGTTGCTATTGGCATTTTCTATCGGAAGCAATGTCCGCTTTTTACCCAGGTGTCCTGACTTATGTAGGTATACTCTTCGGGGTGTTCATATATTTGACCAGTGTGATATTGGTGTTTATATGGTTGTTGACATTTTATTATTGCCGACTTCATTTCCTTTTTGAAGGCACTACAATGACCAGAAAGACAACCCCGATATACAATGGAAGGTGTAACCGTTGTTTTCTTTTTTTCTATCTTTTTGCATTTCGTTTAGATAAGAATTTGGTATTCACTTTTTCAGATGGTTTACACTCATGCATCAAGCTCAAAGCAGAAAATGGTTTTCCTTATTTGCAAGAACAATGTCACACCCTGAAAGAAACAGAATAAAGCCAATTTGAAAAAAAAAAACCCTTTTTTAGAAAGTTCTTGTGCCATAGAAAAATGTTATAGTCAATTTTCCAACATGATTGGCGTAGCCAGTGGGGTACAGACGGGATCGAAGGGCAAATCGGGATTCAAAAGGCTGAAAGATGGAAATGAGGGGTATAAAGAAGAATAGTTTAAAAAACAGAAAAATCAGAAAAATTGGGCATCGAGGATATGAGGTCATTTTTAGGTTCGGAACCCTGTTTTGTCGTCGCTGAATGATGTGAAATGTTGTGTGTGTAGGTATGTTGGGTGTGTGTGTAGTTCACACTCTCCGTGCTCTCTTCGTTAGCAGGCATTTCTTTCTCACAAACTGTGAGACCGATTATGGAACAAAATTTTGCGTGTAGCACCGGGGTTGGGTGTACACGATCTGATTAGATTTTGGCAGCAAAAGTCATCAATTTAGGTTGGGTTGGGTAATTAGCGTAGTATCATGTAATTTATTGGTGAAGCTCGTTAGCAAGATTACACAGAAACCGTATGTACTACAGTTATGTAGTGTGGACCATGTAGGACCTGGATGACAGGTGAACTGATTAGATTTTCAGCCCGGAATATGCTAATTAAGTGGTCTAACTTGGCCATTAATTATTCAAAAATGTTTCCAAGTTTGTCGGAATTTAACTTTTTAACGATAACTTTTTTGATCTGATGTGTTGACTGTCCATGAATTTAATAGAATTCCATCATATAATAGCTTCTGTTTTAATAAAGCACTGAGGAACAAGTAACCATAGCTCCTTGTGACAATGGTGGTGTTATAAGCTGCCCAAAGCAAACCCTCTCTTACCCCAACTAAATTGATAGGTTGAGTAGGAATTCAAAAATACTGTAACATTTTTCTTCCTCTTTTGACTGGGGACAAATGTGGAGGTTTCCTTAAGATTTATTTTGGGACAGCCTTGACTGCTGCATGGGGATAGTGTTGGTGTCGTGGGGGGAGACGGGGGAGGGTTTTGCTGCCTGGCGGGGGGGGGGGGGGGGTGGAGTTGGAAAATCGGCATACTGGTCGCGTGGAAAACAAAGGCAATGAATAATGAAGCGAAAAGGATTTTGAAAGCAAAGAAGGCGGGGGGCTGATTTAGATTTAGAACATTTCAAGGGATTTGGGTCAGAGAAAGAAGTGAGATGACTGAGCAATAAAACTTTTCTAATTTGGGTATTTATGGGAGAAGAGTGGGGGGGAGGCATTGAAGAACGAAAAAAAATAATAATAGCGGGGACTTTCTTTTTGTAAACAGTCAAACGTATTGCCGTCAGTTATTTAGGAATTTTTATGTGTTTTATGTGAAAATATGTGATGTCGTTTGACATGACAATTTCTGCATATTAACTAGTTGGTGTGTGTAGTGTAGGATAATAGATACACTGACGCGCAAAGGCGAGGACACTTTTCGGCGATCGCCTTGTTTTGACACCCTAACAGGTAGAGTCACATGACCCTGTTGTGTTACTGTCCAGCTGCATAAATATGTTTGGACCCTCTATTTCTCATGAGACCATTATATATTATTCTTGAATTTTTGGGGCCAAACATTGCTGTATTCGTTTGTTAAGAGATCAACTTGTAGTGGTTACACTACGATAAAACATACTGGGAGGAGAGGGGGGGGGGGGGGAGCTAAAATCGGACCAATTTAGCTGAAGAGATGCTTGCAAGGAGAAAAAACAACAACAGGGAAACACTGGCGTAGTGACAGAAACAAACATCGATCACGCAACCAGACGAGACACGTATGGTGATCGTTGTATTATTATTCTCCCTCTCTCTACCGATTCTGAAGATTTTGTGTGGCCTCTCCAACTGGAGGGGGAGATGTCAGTAGGCGGGGGCGTTACATGAGATATTTATTCACAGCCATCGTGGGTCCTACGGAAACGAGGGAATTCATGGTAGCGCTGATGGAGAAATTCCACAGAGCTATAAAAGCCAAGAAACCAAATGTAAGTCAATGTGACTGAAACTTTTGGCATGTACTTGAAAGGTGTCGAGATACCATTGTGATTATATATGTGAATCATCCCCCCCACCCCCCCCCCCCCCCCCCCCCCCCCCCCTTCAATAAGTGAAACATTGGTGATAATACAACTTGTCATAGGGGGATGATGTCTTACTTGCAACGTCCAAATTTGCAACAAACAACGGTGATAAAACCCTGAAGAAGTCTAAAAAAGGCTGTAAAGGGGGGTTGGTGTGACCAAAAAATCGAAAGGAGGTCCCAAAACGATAGTATGATCCAAAACATGCAAATCTGAGTAGGAAAAGTATTGTGCAAACAAACTAGAATCGCTCCTGGTGGGGTCTCCGAGGGATGAAAACCAATGTGTTTTCCAAAAATTATTGCCATTGCCTTTTTGAAATAGCAAATTTCACACGGGAAACCTTTCAAAAAGGCTGCATGATTTGGTCCCATGGAGCAAAATTGAGTGCCATGATCTAACTGGCCTGAATCGGCAAAAGATCAAAGAGCCGTAAAGATGGTCATGTTGGGCAGAGCAACCATGCCTACCTTTACAACTATCCGAGATCATTATCTGAGGAGCATATGTGCAAAGTTTGGAATCAATCGACAAAGCGCTGGGGAGTTATCGCGCCATGACCTTGAAATGGGGTCCATCCAAACTCCAAGTTTTTGCTGCAAGAGCAGTGTCACAATGCCCACTCTTGAACAATATGGCAGACAGGTGTACCACATGGGCAATGTGTTGAAGAGTTGATGCGGGTTCCCAACACGCCAGCATCTTCTAGAGGGCGTGAGGGCGGAGACAGCAAAGCCAAGTAGGGATCATGCCCACCTGTCCTAGTGAACAGGATGTGGGCTCAGCTCTGGGGTCGCTTGCCTGGAGGAGCAATGTGATTGGCCAGTGTGAGTGGCGGGCCCGTGAATGTGGCTAATTTGCCTTCCAGGTATGTGCACGCATTTGGAGGGGTTGGGGGTGAGTGGGTTTATAATAAGTGAATAATCATGACAGTTTGTGCTACAAATGGGTTATTTGATGCATTCCCCAGGCCCATAGGATATGATGAGGAAAAGTACAGGGATTCTTTGTCACTGGCTTGTTGAAGAAATGTGTTTGGACGCCCGCTTATCACCCTCAAAAATGTCTGGTTTTTCAGGCCGTCACAAGCTATGACATGGCCTCCTCCTATTGGCTGAAATGGTAGCAATGTGTAGGCCCTCGAGAATGTATTATTCATTGTATGAGCAGGAAAAGTCTTAATGTTCTGAACACCCATAGGAAGGGAAATTTCCCATGGGCTAAACTCAGGGTAACGCGCCTGACCCCACCCCCCCACCGAGCAAGTAAATTGCTGCCGGATAAGCAATGTTCAAGTTTAGACCAATGCTGCCATCCTGCCCCCACCGCCCTCTCCCTCGAGACCCCTTTACACATATTCCAATGTTTCTAGAAGAGCTCTGTTGGGGGGGAAAATGAGCTAAATTCACCAGACTCTGCGGAATGATTCCGGCCTTCCACCTGCAGCGACCTAAACTCCCTCTAGAGTTCTCGTGGGACAAAAGCTAAAAAAAGTATTGGCAACATCAGTTCAGTAGTAGACACCCGAAAGAGAAAACAAACCTAAAAGGGGACCATAGCGGCCAAATAGCTGCTCACCAACCTCACTAGACAACCCTCAATCGCCCAGGTCTGGGCGGGACTTCCCACCCAACTACCGAAGTGACGAGAACACAGAGACAGATAAATATAGGGATCAGAAGTCCAGACAGTAGGCCTATAAATTCTCTCTCTCTCTCTCTCTCATTTCTTCCGGTCCCGTCCCCACGCCCGCGTGAGGACGTGGAGAGGTCTTAGCAACGGCGATTGTCGCGTCTTCCAACTCTCAGCCGCTGGATGGCGGAACAGGTCCCCACATGGGCCACATGCGGAGCTCATCAAAGGGACTGGTCTCACAGAACGATGCAAAACCCCAAAGTCATGCCTTGATGTCTACGACAGTTATCAGATAGCAATGTAGCATGTTTAGCCGGCATTATTAGATTATGCTTGGTGGCACTGTATGAACAGTAACCATGGGAGGAAGTCTTCATCACCTAGGGAGTCATGCTGGGTTTATGTACAGTGATCGCGAGCTAGCATTACCACTGAATATATAGTGAAGATTGAAAGAACACTCATGTGCAACACGTGCAAGCAGCAATGGAACATGGAGAAAAAATGGCATCGGCACATGTTGCAAACAAAATCATGCTTGATGCTACTAACAGAGTTCATCATATGTGATGTGAGCATTTGCCAGGCATTATAACAAGTAATTGAATAGTTAATGTCAGCATGGTGAACATTTGGAGCCATTGGAAAACAGGGAGTAAGGTGGTAAGTTAGCATGTGAGCAAACATTACCAAATCATGCATGATAAAATCTCAACAGTAAATCAGACCATACCATCTGGGGTGATCTTTTTCTGCCAAGTGTGTGTACGGAAGGTACTTTCCCAGATGAGGAGTGCATGGAGCGGTCTGTGAAGTTTGGGGATGAAGGCGCCGCTCCGACATGACCAACATTAGCTGTGAGATGGCGGATGCATCGGATGTGTCAAAAGAAACCCAACTTGGTAAACAGTAAAAGAGTGTGCCTTCTATCTACAGGCGTGTGAAACACTGTTATGTCTTACTAACCATGCTGAGAAAAAACTGAAACCTCAATTGGATGGTCCAGAAAGACAAGACAAACCCAGACTTGGTGAAACAGGTATGAGATTGTGCCCTTTGTCTACCGGGGTTTGAACCTGTTCCATGTCTTACTGATCATCCTAAGAAGAAACAAAAAAAATTAAAACCAAACTGGATGCGTCCAGAAGACAACCCAGACATGTACAACAGGTTAACAATGAGTTGCCTTCCATCTACAGGGTTTGAGCATGTTTAATATTCTTAATAACCATGGCTAAAAAAAAAAACCTTATGAACCTCACTGGATGGTCCAGAAGACAAGCCCAGACTTGGTCAGAGGGTAACAGAGAATCGCCCCTACAGGGTTTGATTACTGTTCTGTCTCACTCAAACATTCTCAAAAACTAAACCACTACTGGATGTTCAGAATGGCAACTGAACATGATCAAACAGGTATGATGTAATTGTAATCAGACCGGCAGCCAGCCTGCCATGGATGGGTGGGGAGAGATGATGATTCCCGATATGGACATTCCTTCCTGGAATCTCTCTCTGCTGACGGATAAGTGATTGGGGAGTGGGGGGCGGCAAAGAAGGTGACCACTAACTGATGAGGGCGTCGTGAGCAGGTTCTTTGTACCTAACGTACCCTAAATTCCTCAATGCCATTTTGGGCCAAAACTATTGGTCCTTCATTCCCCCTTTTTTGGCCTTCCCTCCCCCAGTTTTCCCTCTCAATCTACCCACTAACCTTCCAATATATATCACGCATTTAAAAAAAAAGCCAACCATTGTCTAGGTAGCATTGGCGAACAGCGACAGCGTAACTTCCATGGCGTCACGAGTGAGAGATGTTTCCGTGCAATGATACGTTTGTATCATCGCTATGTTATTGAGGGGCTAAGCCCCATCTGTTTCACTCTTCCCAGGCCCTGGCCTGTAACATGGTGGCCCATTTGCGGAGCCTGACTGGACGGACGGTTCTGTCGCAGCTACAAAGTCCAGCAGCCCAAGGCCAAGATTGTGAAAGCATCAAGGCCATTTGGCAACCTGCCGGAGAATGGAAGAGAGAGTGAGTTCATTCAGAAAAATGAAAATTCAATATAATGATATGACAATGTCAAACTCATATAAAACTTATTATAGCGCTTTGCCACGAAAGTCAAAGCGCGTTACGACATTGCCCCGATCATAGGATATCAGTCTGACTGCACTACGGACAATCCCGGAAACGTATACCGCCCGCAGTAAAAGTAGTGTTTGTTATGTTATGAGACCTCACGGTACCAATTTGTACACATGGGTGAAGAGAAAGCAAGCGGATAAAGTAGCCTGACCAAGGGTACAACGTGGCGGGCTCGAACCCCACAACCTAGATCGGGTTACACGTTCAATGCCCTTAGCCAATTCGGCCACCAAGCTCCCTCGAAAAATATTCAAATTATATGGTATCCTTGTTAAAGGAAAAAGAGTATGAAGAATTTTTCATTAAATCAACCAATTAAATGTTTTCATATTGGGGCTAATCTAGTGGTTGGGCGACTGCTTGAAGATCACACGAGCTTAGCTCAAATGTTTTTTTTTTTTTAATCATCCCATTCCGATTCTTGTGTGTAATATCACTGTATGATGAGTCCACACACTTTTCTAATACCTCAACGGGATGTATCAACGAACACATGATCTACATCACTGATCACGAGACGTTATCTTCTGGTGAAGAAAACCAAAAAACCAAAAGACTTCCAAACAGTAGCATTGGTGAAGATACCAAACAGTTGCGTCCACCATGAAGCACCAAAATTGCCTGATGTTATTTGCCTACACCCGTGGCACCTTGTTTCTTCTTTTCTATAGGATAGGCCCGGTGCACACGACCGTAGTGTAGAATGCAAAAATAGGTGTTTGGTGCATTGGTATTGCTGTTTCGCTCAATCACAGTACGGCACAGAACGTACAGGAAAAGAAGCCTGCAATAAATAAACTGAAATTTTGCCGCCTCAAACCAAAAATTGTTTCCATGGGCGCCGCCATTTTGTAGTCTGTGTTTCGTTAGCTGGGAAGCCATTGTTTGTTCAAAAAACGTCTATGCATGCAGAGGCTTGAAACATTTGTTAGATGCAAAAACAGTCTAGCATCCAGCAGGCGGAAGGAATTGCTTAGACGGAAAACGTATATGCATACCAGCAGGCGGAAAAACATTTGTTGGACGCAAAAAAAGTCTATGCATACAGCAGGGCGGAAAACATTGTAGACGCAAACAAGGCTATGCATATAGCAGGCTGATGAAACATTTGTTAGACGCAAAACAGTCTATGCATACGCAGGCCGAACATTTGTTAGACGCAAAACAGTCTATGCATACAGCAGGCTGATTGAACATTGTTAGACGCAAAACAGTCTATGCATACAGCAGGCTGAAATACAATTGTGGACAAAACAGTGTTTTTGCTGGTTTGGGTAATGCCAGACAGAGACGTCAAAATGATCTATTTTTTTTTTTTTTGAACATTTTAATTTTTTTTGTATACGACTTCTTAGCAGTTAGGGCATTGGGATCCAGAAATCAACCTCTTCCAAAGGTTAGACTTGCACTATGTCACTGGAGATCTACCTCGCGATACCAGTTGCACCGATTCCTCTTCAATTTTATGAGATATCATCTCGAGTATACGATCTTGTTGGGGCTCACAGTGATCAATCAGTGGCTGTGTAGAGGATGTAGCTATTTGATCAAGGTGCTGAGGCTTCATATCTCTGGGAAATTAACGAATTTGACCAAAGAATCCTCTCCTTGAAGGTGATATGAATTACTGCATAATTCCCCCATATGAGGCTTCCTATAAGGACCAGAAGCATGACCTGTTTCTCTCGACAGCCAGCTCAGCGGATATCTCCAAGGTCAGTCTATGTCCACATACAACAATTTTTCATCGGACTGTGCAGGATTTTCCCTAGGGTCAGGCCAAGCATGGGTGTATGGTAAAATCTGATCTTCATCCGTGATACTCCAATGCGCCCTTCAGATAGTGGAGATAGTTGGTGTGCAGAAACAGGAAATTATTGATGATGTAGCCAAGTGTCGGAGTGCCTCTTCAAAGCTTCTCATAACCAGAAGAGCAATAATGTAATATCATATGGTACCACTTCTTGAATACTTTTTCCCAATGAGGAGAAGACCTCAATTGGCTGCATTCCTTAATGGCGCATATGAGGAAAGAGAAAAAAGAATTGGACGATTGCAAAGTTAGTGAAAAGTGATACCAAAAGTAGTGTGTTCACAAATAGCGAATCAGGTCCTCACTCCATAGGTGTTATAGGTTTTTCAGTCATAATGGTGAATGGTTGGCTTTTGTGGGCAAAGAAATTGTTGCAATGTACTTTAGTTGGCTCATTCAGTTTCAGCCACATAAGTGGTCAGGGATGATTCTAAGGGCTTGTAGCTCACTTGCGGAATATCTTGACCAGCATTCGGCTGAAAAGCTAGCTCATGCTTTTGTATCATCCCGTTTTAGACTCCTGTAATAGCTTACTCGCTGGTCCCCCTCTGTCCAAACTTTGGTAAACTCCAGCATATGCAGGATGCAGGAAGCCTCAGAACTGTCACTTGTGCTAAGCCGAGATAGCATATCACTCCAGTCCTATGCAATCTTCATTGGCTCCCAGGTGGCGCTCAAATTTCCTTCAAGGTTATGCTGTATGTTAAGATTCACAAAGGTGAGTCACCAGCTTATCTACAGAATTTGTAAGGCCTTATGTTCCTGTTCGCAATATTCATTCTTCCAGGCAGAACCTGTTCTCACAACCCAGAATTCGCAATGAAACCTATGGTGAACGTGCTTTCTCCTGGTTGGGGCCTTCTCTCCGGAACGCCCTTCCACAGGATGTTCGCAACTCCCCTAGTATCAGCTCCTTCAAAAGAAAGCTGAAAACTCATCTGTTCACACTTCACTCCTGATTGTCTTCTCTTCTTCGTTGTAAAGCGCTCCGAGGCATTGCATTAAACGTTATATAAGCACTACTTTATTATTATTTGATGTGAGCAGTGTTTCATTTCTGTGTCATCACCAGGCATCCCCCTAACAGTTGATCACAGAACAGGAGTCACAATTGATTATTAGGAGTAGAATCCACCAAATGTGGCTTCTCTGCCCACACTGCAGTGAAGTTTTTACCAGTTCATGGTTGGGATGGCGAGATCATCAGGACGATACCATGAGGCGTGGTGATACCTTCACAAATTCGAGAAAATTTGAGCAGACAATTCAAGGGAAATTTTGGGGGGACCTACACAATACCACGCATAAGCAATGGGGTAGGGAAAATTAAAATTATCCAGTGCCCTGGATAATTAAAAAAGAGCATAGTACACTGCAATACAAAGGAATTTTGAACAAAGCATGGTAAGGTGAAGTGGTGAAAACACAAAAAGATTAAAACTAGAGATGTGTAATTGCATACCCAGGCAAGTGGAATGATGGCAGTATTAGCCTCCCGCTTAAACTGTATTTGGCCTGTCGCTAAGTGAATGAACCTGAGTTATCCTCAGGAAAGCCAAAAGGTTAGAAAACTGTGCATGAAACCAATTTTTTACGAAATAACTGAGCTAGTTGGACCTTAAAATGTTATTCCTTCTAGGTCCTGGAGTGGCTGGGTATCTCACTCAAGGCAATGCGACCAGCATGCCTTCAGCACCGCCTCCTATGGACCATGCAAACCATGAACCAGCACCAATCGAATGAGGGTAGTCAACTTAGCAACCTCTGCGCCGGCACCAATCGAATGGATCTGTCAGCAAGGACTCTGTTTACTGGAGAGCCGTGCCATGAACCAACACCAATTGATAGACCAATCAAATAGATGGGATGTCATCCAGTGGAGTGTGATCCATGCAGCTATGAGCCAACACCAATCCAACAAGGTCAGCAAGGCAGGCATTATCCTAAACAGACTGTAATGGTACCAATTCGATATGGGTCAGCGGGTGAGGGTTTGTCTAGTAGAGGCGGATCCGACCAAGCCCTCGGCTAAAATTATTTGAATAGGTGCTGTCAGTCCAGGCATCCTATATATGAGGACTTCAGTGGCACCAGTTGAGTGGAACCATCCTGAGAGTTTCCTCCAGTTGAATTGGAGCTGTTGGTGCAAACATATAATGGATGTGCTGGACCTAACCACCCCGAACCATTGGCAACTAATTTCTATATACATCACAATCAGAGCTGTGGTATAGGTGTGTGCAGCGCATGCACATGCGCAGCACACGCGAGCAGATGTGAGATGTTAGAACAAACATTTGCTCCAATGGAGTGATCATGGTTGTCCTGAATATACTATTTTAATGGATTCCTGGATGGATGATCCAATACAGGATTAGGCCAGCACCAGTACATTGGAATCTGTTGTAAGTAGGGATGGAGACAAGTCAAGACAAAATCTGTTCAGCAATTTGTCACATTGACTCAGAATGAGATGCAAGTCAGAGCTTTAAAGTTTGGCAAGTCACCAGCAACTTCTCCTAATCTTGAGTCATCGTTGTCACAGACATTCTGCTGTGCTAGCCAATGAGTGAGATTTCACAATCTCTTTATTTAAATGGATTTCACAGGGTTTTATTAAGGTGGGGGATACATAGGCCAGCACCATTTGATTTAAAGGCAGTGCCAATCAATAGGGGTTACAAATTCCTTTCAGCAAAACACCGCTTGGAGTGTGTTCTAACCCCATATTTCATAAGTAAATTGATTATCTATCACAGCATCAAAATGCAGAGGACTTCCATGTCTCCCAGATGAGCTTCAGAGTCAACACCACCTGATGCGAACCGTTAGGGTAGAGCAGGTTAGTGACAGCCTTCTTAGCATCTTGTTGTGACTCAATTTGGAGAAGAGAAAGAAAAAAAGGGACATGAGTATTCATCTTGAAGGCAGGGATCATTTTCACTTATTCAACTTACCCCCTATTGTACCCTGCACCCACCCCAATGCCTATTGAAAACCCCTGGCAGGTACCTAATTCTGGGTTGGCCCCCATCCGCCTTCTCATCTTGCCAGGCTTTAAGCTATACAGCACTTCCGAATACCCAACAGGACGTCCTTAGATTTGATGGACTCTCAAGGACATGCTTCCCCATCAGAATAAGTGGGCCTATGCCCCACCCATAACATCACCTTCCATAGAAGCAGTCGGCATGTCGGCGGATCCCAGAGCACTCCATTTCATGGGGCAAGGTCAATTTCCCCTCAAATGCTCATCAGCCTGTAAAAGGTTCTGCATTGTAACTCAACTGAATTCCCATCCATGAAACTGTTGTTCCGCTCTGTTAAACGTTGCTTTGCGTGGTGGATCATGGCAGTGGGCAGGAGGCCCGTTACACAAAGTGTCATATCCATGTCACGCTCGATCGTATGGTAACCTCCCATATGCTTAGCGTAACGATCAACTTTTATTTTTTTTATCTTGTGTAATGGGACACCAGCGTTTTTAGCCGCAAGCGGAATCAGGGCAATTGATGTTCTTAGCTCTGCAAGCCAGGATTAGGTAATCATGTTACAAAGTGTCGTTGAGCCAGCAAGTGAGAGAGGGGTGTACAACTCACTGTGGTGGGCCATAATAATGGCAACTTTCCATACAGTTAAAACTGGTTCAACGAAATGACAAACTGGTGGTCATATTTAATTATACATTTTCTTTCCAGATTTAACAATTTATGCCATCTTTAATTTTTCCAAATAAAATAGTACTGATGATTGTGGTGACTGTGAGGCCCCTCAGAGCTTTTTGACTGTGAGGGGCGCTATATGAATTGTGTATTCTTTTATTTTACAGAAGGGTTTGCGTCACAGCGTTCAATCATGGAATGTAGTATCTCACAGATGAAAATATTTGCCGAGCCAATTTTTCAGGTGTGAATATCTGAGATTCACACCTGATACTTTTATAAATCTCTTGAGGTTTGAGAGCGTCAATGGATTTTATTAGAGTAGGCAGGATGTATTCAAATTTATTCAGGGTGATAGATTTCTGTTTGTAGATTGCAATTTCTCTCAGCACTGTTCTACAAGAGAGCAAGTATATTAAGGGGGGACTTCTCACAGTGAACTAGTGTCAAAAGTTTACTGTGTACTCTGGACTTGCAAAGCAATACCATAGCACAGGCACAGCACCAGTTGTGTGTTGTGAGTGGTTAAAACGATATTCACACAGTTATTGCCTAATCCCTTCACCTTGGCAATGTGTGGTGAACGAGTGCTCACATGTAGTGACTGATGTCCTAGTTTCAACCTCTTTGCCGAACAATTATACCCATTCCCCCCCCCCACCCCTTCTCCCTTCTCATGTCAGAAAAGTGGCTCCACAAATGAAGCTGCACTCGGGTCCTATCAGCGGGGAATGAACAGGAATTCCCACCTCCTGTTTCGTTACTTCAGCACACAAATTAGAGAGAGAAGCGAGATCCGCACAGATCTGGTAGCCTCTACAATTTCCTATTGAGCATATCCTTAGGCTGCTAAGCACCTTCGGGTGGGAGCGTAACATGGGGCGGTAAATGCATAATCCGGTCACCGTCGGAGGAGGTGAGTTCCACTGCCAGGTGCTGGATAACTACCCTCTCTCTTCCTGAACAACTACACTCTGACAAATACCCCCCTGTACTCATCCCCCTATCATCCCCCCCTCCTGTAACCCATAATCCCAGCCCTAACCCTGAGGGTAATCCGAGAGCAGCAGGACATTGTTCTGACTTCAGTCGATCAGATTTTGCAGTGGGATTCCAGGGAGGCCCACTATGGGCTGTGGGTGAAGGTTGTCATTTTTTTTTTTTTTTTCCCCATAGAATTTCAAGGAGGCTCACCACAAACTGCAGTTACAGAAATGTGCTGATGACATTGCTTGTTATGAAATGCCTTCAGGCATCACATATGTATTACTCGATGTTACCAGTGTTACTTTGATGAGTTGACCAATCAGGATCAAGTATTTGTGATAATGGATAGCTGAGGGCAGTAGAATATCTGATGTACCCCCTCTATGCAGCCACTTTCACAGTGAATTCCCGGTAGTGAATCAGCACGTCTGTTCAAGTGCATGTGTATGACAGGACCTTGTGAACCTTCCAACAGTTTTGAAGCCCCCTTTTGCTGTTTTAAACTGATTAGAAGTGAGGTGGGTTGAGAATTACCCAGGTACACAATACACCACGTTTTTGAGGCGACTTCGGGGGAAAAGCTGCAGCATCTGAACGAGAGTGGCCGATGAAGTGTAGGCTATCTGTGGTTTGACATTTTTTTTTTTTTTCATTCGATTTGGTTCTATGATAATTTGCAGGATCATCTATGGTGTACAGCGACTGTGATTCTGTTATATCCCGATATTTTTTACGAACAAGAGGAATTTTACTTAGGACTACTAACTATGCCCGAAATGATCCATTTTAAAAGATTTTATTCGTAACCCTGTGTAATATAGATATTATTACTTAGTATGCCAATCATCAGCTCAAGTGATTGTCTGTGCATTATATGACATCGTTTTGCTTGTACAAAGCGAAATATTTGAGAGCGGAGAGTTTTGGAAGAGTAGATGGCTGCAAATTATTTTTTAGAAGGATGGACTCTATTATAACCAGCCAAAAGATGGTCTGGATGTGTAATTGGATGAAAATATAACATTGAAATCATCTCCACAGCAGATTCTCTATGTTATTTTTTTAATCCCAAGTGCCTATGTCAGTGTGTGTGTCTATGTATGGTGTGTGTGAATATAGAGGTGATAGCTGGCTTGTGAACTTTGTAGCTTGACACTCCGATGAGCTTCAAATTCATTCCTTCACACCCATCCCCGACCATGTACTACTTCCCACTGTGATTATTCATTCTTAAACGCCTAGGACCAAGTAGAATCCGCCCAAATATTCAAATTTGGCTTTCCACTACGGTAGTCACTTGTCATCCATGTTATGCATTTGTATATGCTTGTCTGCCTTCTGTCTGGTCAATAAATGCCTGTTTTCTACAGATAAGCTGTCAGTGTCTGTCAGTGTTATCATAAAACTGGTGGTTCATAGGGGGGTATCCAGGAATTTAGGGTCATTGAAAGGGGCATAATGAACTATCATGTAAGAGCTGCAGAAATCCGTAAGATGCTTTTCTTCCAAGAGATTTGGTTGGATTACCATCATACTCGGTCATGGTGTTATCATGGATACTAGTACCTACAGGATGTTTGTGGATCTAGGTCAAAGGTCATTCAAGGGGCTTAAAGGCAAAGCCAGCCAAATCAATACTCCTTTTGGTGATTATAATGTTGGAGAGAATAAAAAATTCATTCAAATATCACTTTGTTCCAGGTTTATAGCATGTTCGGTTGGGAAGATATGGCTTCCTCAAATTTCATATAATTTGGTGATTTTGGCAAACTGGCAACCTTTGTATGATGTCATATCTAACCAAGTTCTGAGGAAAAGTTCAGACATATTGTTCTTTGTCTTCTTTCCTTTAAATTGTAGATATGACTTCATCCAAATGGTTCCAATTTGCAAAATTGTCACCTTCGCAGTGAATAAATAAAGTAAATTTTTCAAAAATTTTTAACTTCCTAACTGAACATGCTCTGAACATAAAACAAAGTTTGATTGGCATGATATTCAATACCCCATTCTATCACATTGAATATTTTTGTCTGGACTTGCCCTTTACTGAACAATTATGTACAAATCTGCGAATGCTTCTACAGGTAAGTTAGAAATACCCATGGAACTCTGTCAGTGTTTTATCATGGACTATTGGTACTTACACTTACTGGGCTGTCACGAGTTAAAATCAAACAAAGGTCATTCAAGGGGCAGAATGAACTATGTGAAACTTGAAATCCTCAAATGCTTGTCCTGCCTATACCTATGGGTTAGTTAGGATTTTAAGGTCATCAATAATTAGCTATTATGCAAACTGCCTTTCACAGATTTCAAGTCAGATTTCCATGACAGTTGGTTTATGAAGTACTGGTAGTATATCTAGGCTACCTTCCCAGGTATACATGTATTTCAGGTCAAAGGTCCTCGATGGGCTTAAGTAAGACGTGAAAAACTGCAACATCTGCAATTTATGTTTTTCCCCACAGATGATGTTGAATTACTATGGTAATTGTACAGTGTTAGCAGGAGGTAATTCTGCCTATGCGTGTGTTCAGGGATTTGAGTAACGGTAATAAAGGGGACTACTAAGGGCTATCGTTTGAAAATTCTTTCCCCACCGATTAGGTTCGAATTTCTATGATACTTTGTCACAGGGGGCGTAAATACCGGGGGGTGGGGGGCGGGGGGTGACACCACCTGTGAAAATCAGAAGTCGTCTATGGGCGGCGCAAAAAGTCGGTCTCCGCTCGAGTGAAAAATTAATTGATTTGAGCCATGACCTAGTATTTTCAACTAAGAGCTGATGATGACTTAACCAGTAACTTCGGCATCGAGTGATAGAAGTTTCTCTAGTGAAGACTTCTCTTACGTTCTGCTGTGGTGTGGCAAGACCGACTACGGGACCTACTGACACTGGCTTTTAGCGTGTCTCACAGATGGCATTGAGTTGGATGCAATTGTTGATTGGTGGGCAACAAGCTCGCCTAATTTCGGGTCGCCCGCCTTATCAAGTGATTTTTTTTGATCGGGTCAACGATATGGAGTCGGCTCAAATAGGCACTTTTTCCCACCTTATGTATGTGGATATTAAACGTAAGTGCAATGGGCTTGTGTGCCCCTGATTGCATGTCCAACTGCCTGTTTAAATCGTTAGATAGGTCAAAATCTAGATGTGTATGTTTGCGATTGCATTCTGGAATTCCGATTAGTAAAGACAAGAGTTGATAAAAAAAATGAAATTCCGTTTCCACCTCACATTGAATCATCATTACGATATATTCGTACCCACCTGTAAACTACAGTCGAAAAATCGGCGTACAAAACACGGCAGCGCCAGCGTACAGCCCCCCCCCCCCTCGCCGGGGAGCAAAGCGAGAACCGTCGGGGAGACATTCAGTTGCGCGTTCCCGAGGTGCATGGAAATTGATTTAACTATGTTGGACATTTGTGCCAGGTTTCAGCCCATCGGACAATTATTAAATATCGAAAATCAGCTCTCGGTATGCCAAGACCAGTTGTGGTTGAAGGCCAATGCTTTCAGTCTTCCATTACCAGTCATCCTTCTGTGAATTTAGGTTAAGCACTTGAAAAATCACGTGTCATAACTCATATCCAGCGTACAGCCAATCTATTAATCTTACATGATAACCAAATATGAGTTCACAGGTTATTCATGTAGGTTACAGACCGTTTAGACACCACATTATCTAACAACACAAGTTAGTAGTCGGGCGGAAAATATGTTGGCAGAAAATGCAAATTTTTAATAGGTAATTCATGGTAGAATATCGACTAGGATAGACACCATTTGCGTCTGAGGGGGTTTAGGTTGTAAAAAGCCCAAAGGGGAGACACCCCTCCCCTTAGACCCCTCCCCTTAGACCCCTCCCCCAGATCAGTCTATCAACAAGATCACTAACGAAAACGAATTGGCCACCCAGTCGGTGACCCAGAGCACCCTCACGAGCGCATGGCGCCGCCTCCGGTACAATATCGATAATAAGAATCGGTCTCCGATAATCTTGTCGGTCTCAAAATGATTCACACCCCCTGGAATTTAATGTATATACGCCCCTGTTTGTCAGTGTTACCCAGAAATGCAGTCAGTATTTATGAAGTGTTCAGGTATGAGTCGAAGGTCATCGAAGGGACATAAATAAGGACTATTACCGTATCATTTAGGGAACCTAAAAACGTACGTGCATTTCCGACCAACCTCGTGATGGTGGTCTAATAAAATCACAGTCACACTGGAACAGCAGGTAAGTTGTGAAAGTTTTTTTTTTTTTTTTTCAAAAAATTTTTCGTTTCCACCATCAGTAAACCAAAAGCCTTTTTGTGGCAATGATTGAGGGTTGAGGCCAAAGTTGCGTATGTTTTTTTTTTTTTTTTTTTTTCACCCGACTGATGTTAGAAACGGAGTCAGAGTTGGCTGTCTTAAAAATTCTAACACAAATGCCGATAATTATCAATAAAAGTGAGGAAATGTGCACGATAGTTTTCTGGCCGACTAGATGAAACAGCTGAACATGAACACTCTGATGAAATACATAGTATTTATTATGAGCATGTAAATGGAAAATCGACTTCAGTGGCCTCTCTACAACAGTCACTCCGAAGTTGGGACTAAGGTCACTTCCAAGGTACTTCCGAGAGGAATACGCGGGTATGAGTGCCTCCGAACTAGGGCGGGGCGACTATTCGTAAGACAGCGTACGCTTATTAACGTACTGGCAAACATTCCCGTCAGTTCTCATACGCATTTCGATTTTGGAAGTTACGGGTTCCGTCTGACTGATGAACCACTGATCTTTTCTGGGCTAATCATCACGAACATCTGACTCCAGGATTCCAGTAGCCGCTACTCTCCTTTGTCCATGCGGCGATTCGTTGTTAACTTAACGTAACTTTATATAACGGGTGCCCGCTCGTGAATCCATTCACATTTGCACGAGTGCCTAGGGGCAAGTTTCCCCTCTTCCCTCCCGTATAGAAAATTTATTTCTCGAATCATGAGAGGCCGCGGAACCCCAATACTCTACACACTCATTTGACAATCACAACATTGATAAATGTTGAGAATGAATTATTCAACTGGGACTGTGCTAATCTGGGGTTGTCCTTCTACTGCATGGTTCGAACAACATATCGCACAAATCGATTAAACGTTATCTTCAATCAGCGTCAATCAAAGCGCCACCGGTAGGAACTATGTCCTGAGAAGGATTAGTGTCTAACGTTGATAATGTCCTATTCAACTAATTCGATCTCAATTACTCGCCCGGCGGATAAGGTAAGCGCCGTCTAATTGGTTTGCAGTTTCTCATTACGGAATCAAAAGGACATTGCGGATGTAGTTAGAATGTCCCCCATTTTGAAAGACTGGAGCGCGTGATTTCTTCTCGCAGGTTATTTGTGAGCAAGAGTCATATCAAACTCATTCCTGAGAGTGTTTGGGCAAGAATAAAGGTCAAACGCCAGGACTTTGTTTTTTTCTCTAACATGAGAAGTCCAAGTAACACGTAGATGATAACGAGTGTTCCTGTTACTAAAAAATAAAAATAGGTCTTGACATTCAGCTAACCTAGCTGATGTCATCACGAGATATAACATAGGCCCATGCTGCTCAATTTCTTGTATACGTCTGAGCGCATGAAAAACCCAAAGTCCCTATAAAAAAACATTCAGAAATGAAAGAAGCACATCCGGGAACAATACACATAGGCAGCCGCATTTTAGGCAGAGCTGAGTTTGTTCATGGAGTGATCTCTGAGTGGTTAATTAAAATCCAGCCAATTAAATACTCTTCGTGATTTTAATAATGTGTGATAATAATGGTAACGAGAATAACAAATCATCCAAAACATCACTTTGTTCCAGGTTTATAGCATGTTTCGTTTGGAAATAACGGCTTTCTCAATTTCCATATAATTTGCTGAATTTGAGCAACCTGGCAAACCTTTTTTATGATGTCAAATCTATGAATTAGAAGGCAAAGACATATTTTTTAACATTTCCTCTAAAACTGGTAGATATGAGACGTTTTGGGCAAACTTGCCACTTAGCAGTGATAATTATTAAGCATTCAAAATTCATACTTCAATATCAAACATGCATATCGTAAATTGAACAAAGTTTGATTGGCGTAATTTTCAGGCACATCACTATGACATTTAAATTTTTTTTGACTGAATTGTCCTTATAAAAAATAACGATCGCGGTCACCTATTCAGATTTAGAGGCTATTTTCGAAGTCTTCCATCAGCCTCCTCTCACCCCCTTTATATTGCAGACATATTTTCGCCTCCTCAATCCAGCTATCTACCAATAATACTATTAATTTCTCAAAATAGGCGCTAACGATGTGAACAACGTGACAATGTGGTCCATCATATCATTAATCACAGTTCGCTCTACCAGTCCTGGAGTATCAAGCTGCAACTATACCTGAATCAGCGCAAATTCTAGTTGGGATCATTTAATGAAATATGCATAATATCCGAAATCTGACTCATAACATCATCTGCTTTCTTGTGAAAGAAGAACATCGACAATCCTTCACGTTTTAATATTTATGATGGACGTCCTAATAGTAATAATAATAACGAGATGTGTTTAAAGTTCCATTCAGGCCTCTGAATTTATTCGAAAAATAGGCATCAATGAAATAGAGAATGAATGCCAACGTTCGATAACCTCATCTACAGAATAACTCAGGCAAAATTAGAGCATTCAAATAATTTCTATTCTTGGAGAAAACGGTCATCAGTTTAAAAAAAAGGGGCCGGCCAGCCGCAATAAATGCATATGTTTCGCCGCATAGACCTATTCCACGAAATTACGATTTTATACCTAATACATCGTTCCAACAATTTTTTCTTCAATTGTAGTTTTTATCACCAATACCAGTCAATACAATAGACCTACTACATATGGGTAGCTCCGTGGCTGGAGAGGAGGGATATAATAAAGGCTGAATGGAACATATAGCGCCAAATGCAAAGAATAAAAAAGCCTATTGGAGCTCCAAAGTAGAAACAAAAAACCCTCAACTTTTTTAAGTCTGAAAAGTGTCCAAAACAACAGCAAGAGTTTGAATAACCCTGACAACACGCTGATCAGCCTGGTATCTGTGACGACATCTATTTTCGAGACATTAACAGTAATTGCTCGATTTCTGATATTACGAAAACGCTGTGTTTGTAACTGGTCGATCTGATTCGTATACCCCAGTTCATCTTGACCTGTTAACCAGTTGACCGGAACCGAACGATATCGTGAAGGTAGCGTTTTCACGATTAGGCCTTATGTACACAAATAATAAACCTTACACAATCACTAGCGGATTACTGGCGGGGCACAGGGAAAGTGCCCCCCCCCCCCCATTTGGGGCCCCCACATTTAGAGTACAACAATGTCGATTTATTATTCTGCATTGGGTCATTGAGTGATGCCTTCGCCATTGACAGACAAAATTGGGTTAGTTACCCGATGATTATTGATTGCCCGAATTTTTTCACATTATGCCGAATTTTTTCCGTTCAACTTTGCCCGAAATAACACCAAAAATTGGCGATCTTCGCGCGCAGTGATCTCTTCTGTATTATTCGGTTTTCGTATGGCGCTGAAGTTCGTGCAGTTCCTGAATATAGGCCCATAACCATAGATTGCAACTTGGCCTACTCCTTGTATGCGCCAACTGAAGTGAATTAATCCGGGTATACCTTTCACGCTGTTGCATACAGGCACTGCATTCGACGAGATTACGCCATGTTGCTGTCCCATGCATTGTGTCCCTCAATTAACCTCTCATGCTGGATGTAAGTGTCTGTGATCTTTTTTTAAATCTCACTTAATTATTAACGGCTAAAATTACCTCATTTTCCTGTCGTTGTGTTTAATAACGAGTAGGCTGGTCGCAAGTCTATGGGTCGCACAGTCCCATTGGTTGTGTGCAATGTCGATATATGAGTAGAAATATAACCTAACCAGAAAGTTTCATTGAATTCCTGCCTTCATGTTTTTTTTCAATCTCCACTCTATTGTTGGCCACTGAGAATGAACTAAATTATGTTTCGTCCTAAAGGGGGTTTCAATCCATTAGCGCATGTATAACAGGAAATACTGCCCTCCGGAAAAAGTAGGTCATGGTCAAATAATACTGTTTATGCAAAAATAGAGGGAGACATCGTGGAAACACTCACCATATACAATGAGTGTTGGCTTGTAAATCTGCATGTCTATTGAATAAATGTCTGGCTTGGAGGAAATATTAGGTAATTGAGTGTCCCCGGTACTGACTGCGTTGGAAGTGGGGGATGGCCTACACAAATATACCCCCCCAGTGTCAAGCGAGTGTCTTTCTGGAGATAGCACTGTCCTCCTAAAGGCTCTACATTGGGTTCCAATAGTGTAATCCACCCCTACCCAATGGGCACCTACTTGGTCGGATTAAGTATGTACCAAAACAGCCCAACTTTGGATATGTTCCAATTTCCACGGTGAACATATTTTTCACGGTACAGGTACCATGGCGGTTACTGTGGTAGTTACGAAAAATGTCTGAATATCTCAATCACGGAGTTTAGGCCTAATAACATCTCAGAAGAGACCAGTTACCTCTATAAAGTGGCCTGATCCGGCCAGTGAAACCATCATTCCAATGAACATGCGGACAGACAGTCCTCACCCAGTTATTCTACTTTGATAAGAAGATTTGTTTTCAAAAACTTCGAGAGGAGTACTTGATGTGAAAAATGACAATGCAAAAATGTATGTTTACCAAGGGAAGGGTGGGGTGCGCATTTAGAATTATCCTGATTAAATACACCCCACTGATCAGACCAAATGTACGCCAGGTATGAGACCCCCACATACCGCGTGCCCCCCCCCCCCCCCCCCCCTCGCACTCTATCCGGCCCTGCACCACAATAAATGTAGGGGGGTGATGTGAGCATCAAAGTTATACCTATTCCATTCTCTGAACACTCCACGAGGCACTTGTTGGTTCGGAGGTTCTGCGTCCTTCTTTAGCACTCATACAGTTATCCTCCTTTGAAAGTGTGCAACACTTTCGATAAAAAAGAAATAAAAAAAGAAAGAACTTACGAATGCCACCACATGCAGGTTAATAAAATAGATGCAACTGGAAACATATTAACACAATATATGACACTCCAAGTCATGGAATGTATTCAAATTCATTAATTGGAGTAGACCGAGGGATATTTTTTATTATATGAGCGTACTTGGCATACTGGTTTCTATTGTGTCTATTATCACATTTCATATGATCTCATTCCTTCCGATATAAAGTTCTCGTTGGGACTGATGCCCCCTGGATTTTGGGTAATATAGATTGCCAATCTATATGACCCAAAATCCAGGGGGCATCAGTCCCAGCAAGAACTTTATATCGGAATGGATATGCTTATGTTGAAACAGTGATCGCGGATTCTTATCCTCCGGTCTATATAGGGTGAAAACAGTGTGAAAAATGTCAATGGAGTCCGCTTGCAGCTGCATTCTTCAAAATTCATACGGTATTTGAAATAAAATCTGATATCCACTTGTACTCCGAGAACATAAAAAGACATTACACAACAAGCTGACTGTCTTTACCAATGTTCATCGACCCAACAGTCGTTGTGAGTTAAAAGCTTGATACACTCTTTGAAACAAATTATAATTTCAAGTCACTTCCATACACTTCCACACCAAACCTCCAATGACTCTGATGTAAGCGTGATGTTGTAAAATTAGTTAGACATCGATTAATGTGGATGTTTTGTTACTTATGAATGAGCACCACGTATGCACTCGGAATATGCAGAAAGTGATCAGTCATATCGTCAACTTCCGTAGGGGAAGCTCCCGCTGTCTGCAGTCAGTTCATCGTTAACAAAATGTGACGTAATTGCTGACACAACACAGTAGACACCTATACAGCATCGTCGACGAATTTCATTAATACTTCGACTTTGCTAAGAACGATAAAAGTCATGTTATCCATCTACCACTGGGCCTGGCCCATCATACTGAACAGTCGAAGAGGGGTTTTCCCATAGCGCCATCTTCCATTTACGGCTGATTTAAAAAAAAAAAAACATGTTTATATAACCGTGTGTTCGTGAGTTCCTTGCTAGGTGGGGTGTTGGTGTAATGTTTCGTCGGCAATGAGCAGTATGCACACGTTCATGCCTACCTCAGACTTCCTTTGTACCCGAATAACCCTTTGACACAATATCCTTACAGTGCGGCTATCAATTTACTGAAATTGTGAATGAGATGGAATAAAAAAAAGAACGTACTGAACGGCAAACCGATGATCTACCTGGAACGTTATGAGCGATCAAACATGTTATCTGTCTACGAATGTTCAACCCGGAACTCTTCGCGATTGTATTCCAACTTTTGCCCCTAAAAGCAATCAGGATCATATACCAAGACTTGTATGGACGAGGACTATCAGGTTCATTTGGGGGCAAGCTACTAATAGTTCGATACAAAACGCATGCATCGCGAACATTAGAAAAGTAGAGGTTAGAAGAGAATAAAATGGACAGAGAAACTAAACCCTGTGGTACTCCTGCGGAAAGGACACCTGGTGAGGATCCAGCACCAACGATATCAGCACGTGGTACGATCATGAGAGAAAAATCCAATAGAAATGTCGGGCGGGTAAACCAGCCAGACGTATAATATCCCTCATATCTGATTGAAGAAAATTGTGGGTGAACCAGGAAATGGCAAATTCGTAGAAAGAAGACATTTAGAGACTTTGTGAAGCGACCAAACCGTGTACAGGTATATGGGGCATTCCATGAATTGAAACAGAAGGGGCCAACCTATGACATGGATATTTCAGGCCCCAAATCAGTTTTTCATCCATTGCGCCATCAATTTTCTACTCAATGGACGGACTTTTTTGTGTGATTCTTCATTTTATGATCAAACAGTACATACTTTTGAATTTGAAATAGTATATACAACATCACAGGTCTTAATTAAATTGGATAATACAGTGGGTTCATAGTAAAGAGGGGGACACTGAAAGATTAAAATTTAATCACCCCCACAAGCTTTTATTTGTTTTATGAATTGAATGTTATTTTGTCAAGTTTGGACAGGGATATTAACCAAATTCTTCATTTAATGTTAGTTTCTCAGGTTGTTAGGGACCATAGAAGACATATTAGGCCTACTAATGCAACTGTTAATGGTATGAGGCAACCTACGCCCGGACCAAGGTGGCGTCTCAAATAAGCACATGTATTCAAGATTCACCTTTAACCACCAGACCACCGACCGAGGTCAAATTAGGTCATCAGGTTTTCACACACATGCAGGTCAACAATTATATCACAAGGGGAAACCATCCAGCTTCGCAGCTATTCAATTCTTCTGATTTATATTAGCCAAAAAACAGTTTTGACCCCATTAATTGACCTCGAAGGACCGTCAATGATATGACCGTTTTCATGGAATTGACAATCTCCATGTGATAAATCCAGTCCTAGGAGCATTTGCATTCTGATAAACCACACCAAGTGCTATTGCCGAAAAAAAGTACTTAAATCAGTTTTTGCCCCCTAAGTGACCCTTAATGACCCCTTCAATGACAGGTGGTGGGTGTTTATGAAAATTGTTAACATGTAACTGGACATATTCGCGAAAGAAGACATTTATACTTGTGAGCGACAACGGTGTACAGGTATAAATGGGAGTCATTCCATACTTGAAAACAGAAGGGCCAACCTATGACGGATATTTTTCAGCCCCAAATCAGTTTTTCATCCTTGCTCAATCAATTCTCCTCAAAGGACTTTTTGTTTGATTCTTCATTTACTGATGCAACAGTACTATTTTGCATGAAAATATTATTTACAAACCCAAAAATCCCCCCCCCCACAGGTCTCCATAAATGGGATATCGGGGTTCATATGTAAGGGGCACTGAATTATTAAAATTATCAAACCCCACACAGCTTTTTCTTGTTTTAATGAATTGATCTGATTATTTTGTCCAATTTCTGACATAGATATTAAACAAATTCTTCCTTCAATGGTAGTTTTCAGGTTGTTAGGCGCATAAGAAGCGTAGGAGGCCTATAATGCCACCTTGTTATTGTATGAGGCACCCCTACAGCCCCCCGGACAAGGTGCGTCCTTCAAATAAGCACATTTATTCAAGCTTCGACCTTTACCACATGACCACGCCGACAGAGGTCAAAATTCGGTCCCGGGGTCACAACACACATCAGGTCAACAATTATATCCCCATGGTGAACCATCCAGCCTTCGCAGATATTCAATTCTCTGATTATAGCCCAAAATCAGTTTTTTTGTGACCCTAATTGCCCTCGAATGAACCTTCAATGATATGACAGATTTCATGGAATGACACTCTCCACGTTATACATCCACTCCTAGGAGTCATTTTGCATTGCTGATACCACACCCATGCTATTAACGAAAAGTACTTAAATCAGTTTTTGACCCTAAGTGACCTTTTACTTACCTTCAATGACGATGCGGGGTCTATATTATGAAATTGTTTACACTCCATGTGATCATCCACTCCTAGAAGCTATCGCGGTCCAATGAACACTCCCAATTTTATTGCGAAAAGGTATAAATTGACTTTGACCCCTTGTAAACTACACAGTAAGGTCCGATCGAAGCGGGAGTTGTTTTTCCCTCCATAAAGCACACAAGCTCTATCCAATATCCAAAAATAACCATTTCTATTTTTTATTTTTCCGTACTCCTTAATAAGCACATTTATTCAGATTCGACCTTTAACCACTGAACCACCCGACAGAGGTCAAATTCAAGGGCATAGAGGTCCACACATCGGTCAACATTATATCACCATGGTGGGAAACCATCCATCCCCCCTTCGCAGATATTCCATTTCTCCCGTTATAGCCAAAAAACCGTTTTGACCCTAAGTGACCTCGAATTACTTTAATGATATGACAGTTGTTTTGAGAATTGTTTTACTCTCCATGTGGATACCATCCCAGCCCTAGGAGCATTTTGCATTTTGATTGGACACAAACCCAGTTCTATTGCCAGAAAGTACTAAAATCGAGTTTTTTGACCCCTAAGTGGACCTTTAATGACCTTCAATTACAAGGCGGTGTTCTGTAAAATGTTACACTCCATGTGATTGCATTTCTCGCTCCTAGAAGCTATTGCATTCCAATGACATGTTCGTTGCGATTTATTGCGAAAAAGGTATAAATTGAACTTTGACCCCTTGTAACTACCAATTAAGTGTTCAGATCGAATGCGGGAAGTTGTTTCTCTCCATGAAGCACACAAAGTCAATCACTCTCCAAAAATACCAGTTTCTATTTTTTTGCCCGTACTCCTTAAATAAGCAACATTGATTCAAGATTCGAGACTTCACCCACATGACCACCCGACAGAGGTCAAATTCAGGTCCGAGGTCACCACATGCAGGTCAACATTATATCACAATGGTGAACCATCCAGCCTTCGCAGCTATTCAATTCTCCGATTAATAGTCAAAAAAACAGTGTTTTGACCCCTAGTGACCTCGTAATGTCCTTTAATGATATGACAGATTTTAATGAGACTTGTTACTCTCCATGTATACATCCACGCCTAGGATCATTTTGCATTTGATTTAAACACACCCAGTCTATTGCCGGAAAAGTCTAAAATCAGTTTTTGAAACTAAGTGACCATTTATGACCTTCAATGACATGGCGGCTCTTATGACTGTTACCCCATGTGATGCATCCACTCCTAGTCGCATATTGCATTCCAATGAACTGTCCAATGTTATTGCAACAAAGTATTAAACTCGTCATTTTGCAACGATCTGATAACTAATATGCAAAATTAGTCCCACAAATTAACCCTCATGAATCTTGGAATGCTATTGAATATTTATCAGGACTGGTGGTAGGTCCTATTCACAAAGTTTCGTCAAATCCCTAAAAGTGAGAAAATAATTGCCTTAATTATCTAATTATTCTAACGAATACGTAAATTAAACACCCATAATGACCTTCAGTGAATTTCACCGCAATTGAATAATTTAGCGGGAACTGTTAGAAGTTTTCGTGAAATCCACAAAGTTTATAAATTTGCTAATTGCTAATTGGGCCACTATTATGCAATTAGTCATGCAAGATGACCTCCCGTGACCTCGTGCCACATTAGGAATTATTTATCTGCAACGGTATTGTCTGATATCTCAAGAACTTGTTTTCTGCTCCGAATCTCACAGAGACATTATTATGAATAAGCAGTGGAATTTTTTTTCATCTATTTCGGATCGGTTTTATCGTACTGGAATGCTGAATCCCGTATACAATTTTGAAATTGGCACACTAAACTGTCGTGGAATTACCAAAAGAAGACAACAACTAAGAACTTTTGGAAGACCTTACTAGAATATCCCTTGATATCACCCGCCGTGCAGGAAACAAGTAAGAGGTCCAAACGATATCAAACTACTGAGCAGTGCAAGGTCAGACCCCTCTTTTCTTATACTTTTTTTCAAAGGTGCCTGCAGCAATTCTTAACACGGAGTAGGGTTTTCTCTGTTAGAGAGGAATTTATTTAGGGAATAAATACAGGGTCCGAGGTCGTTTTGTTTGCATTTTTAGAACCATGATACGTCCATCGTAGAGGCTTGAAAACCCCGAGCCGAAGGTGATGAGTTTTGCCTCTACGATGACGTCTTCAGAGGTCTAAAACAGAATGGGAAAAAAAAGACTTTCACTTCAAGGATTGTCTGTTGTTAATAAACATTCCTCCTAAATCGGGTCAGTGACATCATCATAATGGCGTCAATCACATAGTCAGGGTAACATAAAACGAATCAGAGCTAGAGTGTCTGGCATAGTTCACAACATACAGCGGAATTCATTGCATGCAGTTCCTACACTGTGTTTCTTTGCGCTGAACCTAGAACTGAACTATGTACTGGACTCTCTGAAGAAAGAAACTTAACCCGACGTGCAGCTTGATCAAATTAGTAGACACCGATCATGTTCAACAAACACCGAAATGCAGTTAGACAATCTCTCATGTTGGGTTATCCAGACTCCAGGTCGCCTCTGCTGGATAAAGGTGATGTATTTTTCATGATTTCGGACGTTTACTCATCTTGAAACTGACGGTTTGTGTAGCCGTAACTTTTTGTAACGTTGGGATGTACGTGTATCGTCTACCAGGTCGGGACCCCGACATTAGTCCGGAATTTCGAAAGCGCATGATACAGTTTGAGATTATTTTGCCATGCCGCGACCTATTGTGTTATTAATCGAGTCGATACTTTTTGAGTATAGCTGCGTTACTCGTGTTTTAGACTGAAGATTTTGAGAGATGAGCGTCGCCCATGCCTTAGTTTGTAATTTTGTATTCGTGAGCCAGTCTTCAGCCCTGGCGTGACATCGAAAATATGGAGCGAATTAACCAAGTAACCATGTCATGTTAAATATACAGACTGCAGTCCAAATCTCTGGAAGAGGGATGTTCGTATACCACAAGTAGGTCCAGGTACGAAGGCTGAACGGTATGTACTGAGGGGGTGAGCTATGGTGGAAACAGTTCATAGATAACTATCAAGCTGGATCAGGCAGATTCTGTGTGACAGTATTGAAACCGAACTCGAGATACATTGCGCCAATGTTCCCGTGAATATTCGCGAAATTCGTAGGGATTCATTGCAAAATGCTATACTACTTGATTAGTATCATTAGATTGAGACGAGACCAACCATGTCTAACGATCCACCCCGGAGGGGCAGAGGGGGGGGGGGGGGGTTGTATATAACAACAACAACATCCCCTTTGCTTACTATAGGTTTTCAGTGATCACTGTCTCGATGCATGGTGTAAGACCGTTAGTGCAGCCTGGCCTATGTAGTATGCAAATACATAATGGAATTGATTCAATAATGCAAACTAATATGATAGATAATCTCTAGGTTGTGTAAGGTCATGAGAGGGTTAGGGGGAGGTCTACGTCTGTATCATGACCTCTACCTAATATGCACCATTTCTATGGAGTATTTAGTGAGATATTTCTGTTGAATTTTATTTGCGTCTAAATAAACATTTTCCTGGCTTGATAATCGATTTATTGAACCCATTGATATTGTTTAGCCAGCTGCAGCTAAACCGATACAATAAGCTCTGCCAGCATATGTTAGCGCTTCTGACTGCCGAAAGTGATATTGGCCTGAGGTGTCCTCGCAGCTTGTGAAAACCCTGGTGTTAAAAATCTACCGGCCTACCAGAATCGATAGCTTTAATATTCTATATCTGGGAGCTGGCGATGAAGGGTGTAATGTTGTTAACTGCTTGTAGTTTGCGCTCTCGGTCGGGGCATATCTGTTGATAGAGTTTATCTGAAAATATCGGAAGAGTCGACGGCATCGAGTGGTATTCGGTATAGAGCATGACGTAACATCGTCGCTTTTTATCAAATTTCAAGAGAGTGTTTCAAGTTATGTGAAACATTTTTACCCTTAATAAATGCTAGTTCCTTTGCCACAAATAACCCCAGCCATTATTATAAACGACATGATAGCTCAGTCAATAGAACATTCACGCGATGAGGTGGAGTGATCGAATATTTCGAAAATTCTACCATTCTACCAATGATGGTGTTTATTCCCAGTTGAGGAGAGAGTCAGGGAGAGTTGGCCTCTGTGGCCTCGTACGAGGCCAGGCCCCATTACTAATAACGTTAATAAGATAGGGGAATATAACATCGGTTGAATATACGAAGAGTTGTGATCAGCCAAGCCTTTTATCCCCCATTCTAGTAGGTTTTTGTCGCCAAGTAGCTGGAGTCACACATTTTGGGATAAAGACATCTTGTTGCAGTATCTTGTTGATGTTTTGGCATTTCTAGGTGGCAGTTTATGCAATTTGATGCAATAACACTCCTTAACACACCGCACTCCGTATCGGAAGCTATTTCGTGTTTTCATGTTTTCATGGTTGATGCAATTTTTGCTAAACTCCACCCTGTTTTTGAAATTATTCTACGTTTTCACCTAGTACCCGTATGATGCGATTACTCTGAAATTTTTCAGATGGCCGCGAATGCAATTTTCTGCGATAAGCACATTCAATATTTTCCATCAATATAACCTGAATATAGTCTATAGCAACTCGACACAATTTCATATTTGACTGTTGACAAAAAAATAAAAAAAGCAAATCAATAACCACCTAGTTACATTTGTTTTTGTGGAACTAGACCCATGGCGAAGTCTGTATAGGTCCAGGGGCTCCAGTAAATAGCAAACACGTATGTTGTACAGTACTTCATACCATGCGGCTAAAACATGTATGGTCGGTCCCACAATTGTGGGATGATACTTTCGCTCCTCCACATTTGTCACTGAGTGAGGGTTTCCTGCAACCCAGTTCCTACGCCCTTGCTGGTGCAATATAACACACCCAAACATCCACCCCGTCATGGTGATAAGTTTGCATTCTCGTCTGGGTTTCGGATTAAACAAACATTTTGACAGCTTAAGGTAGAAATGATGTAATCTGGTGCAATCTAGCACACATGAAGACCCACGCCGTTCCATTAAGCCCTTATATTGTTGTCCATGAAATACTGGAAAATTATTTATGCTGTAAATTGGGAAATTATTCAACACGTTTTGGAGCTAGGAGAGGCCTCCTCGGTTGTATGTTGGTCCTTTGTTGTTTCTTGTAGACAGTGATTAGCATAGAAAATAAAAGGAATCAATGGCTCTGATTCCACGCCTTTCTTTTGACGTTCCCGAATAATGCAGACCTTCACATAGCACACTTGAACAATCTGTTAAAGGAATAATTTAAAATTCCTATTTGATCTTAGTTGATGGGGTCTTGTGGCATTTTCAGGTGGCCTCAGATGCAATGTAACACACCTGAATGCATCCATTAATCATTTATTCGGAAAGTAAAGAAGTTTTTTTTTTTCACCAGAATGCTAGAGAAAGAATGATACTCCCGCCATGCGCATTTATCACTACGGGAAGAAGCGTCCACCCCCGGATCCTACGGCTTTGGATAGAGAGACACTGATGTGTTACATTTGCGGCGTTTGTGTAAGGAAGGGGGATTCATCGTTCAGGCTACATAGGGCAAACGTTCAAATCGTTGTACAGGCTCTTCATCCCTTTGAATTTTCTCCCGCCGATTTTCACACAGGTGTGACGGTATTGACACACATAGCCTCCCTGTGAGTAACAGTTTGTCATTGCTTTAAGTACCCTGAAATTCACGTGAACACTTGGCGAAAGTTCAACTCGCCATGACATTAGGGGAACCCCCGACCATCGACGTGATTACATCGAGTTTGTACTAATGTCATTACACAGCTAAAATCGTCATTGTTGTCGGCTTATCTTCAGGATGGTGAGTTTGTACAGTGTCTCGGAAAAGAACTTTAGAATGAATAAATATAGTTTAGAAACAAAAATGTTTCGAAAGTACATGTGAAGTTACGAACGTTCTCGGGGATGGACATCTCCCTCTTCAGGTAATGAAGTACAAAATAGCGATTAGTCTCTTGAGTCTCCAATGACACCACAAAACAACGTCAAAATACATCGAAATAAACTAAAAGTAGTTATTGCAGTCTGCACACTGCTGATGGTCATGAATAGAGTTAGCAGGACCGGTACACTGAGTCTTCGCCTTTTGATACAGTTTAGCTATTAACTATCCCTGACGTATTATATTGCTCAAAGCCAGGGGTAAGGAAATTTCTGTAATTGTATATGAGGACTGTGGCTGAATGTTAATCCTCAGACACCAACGACCCAACGACCCAACGACGGCGGTGGACCTCAATCCGATGATACCTGCTTGGAATTTTCAGCAACGGGAAATGCAGTGCCTTTGAACAGAGACGAACATTTTTAAAAGTACGATTCTGGGAACGCACTAAGGTTACTCGTCTCATTCGAGCAATTATGAATGCATAGGTAAACCGGTATAGAACTGACTAATGCTCTAACGTTCAGGAAAGTTGGCAGGTATTATAGCCGATCTTGGAACGGAATGTTAACAATATGCTGCCTCCACTGTCACAATACAGGTAAATCTCTCCGTCATCATCAAAGCTAGTGGGCATCCCCTGAGTTCAAACAGAACAGTTAAAGAGACCCTGCAGGTTTCCATTCTGATTCATGTTCTTGTGGACCAACGTAACTATCAGTGTATGGGTAATTCTACGTCATTAATCATAACGTTATTGTTGGGCTGACGACACAAGAAGACGCATCGAGCTAATCCAGTTGGGCCTACGAGACATATTGTAACATGGTAACTGCCTCGTTTAACTCCCTCCACAGGTACCGTATGTTAACAGCGCCCATTATTTAGATCGTAGTTTGCGATCAGCGACATACGGGAGACAAAATTGTGACAATGATTGGGTAGAAATATTATGTTCCTTTAAATATCCAGACATAACAGTTACTTTGTCCTTTATGTCAAGTTGCCAATTAACCAGAAGTTGACAACAGTTCTAAAGGAACACTCGATACGCTAACAAATATTTGTGAACCATTGAAAACGTCATCGAAAACATGCTGAAGAAAATACATTGAACATTTCTCCCAAACAATATTTATATCTTTTCTGTTTTTCTTCTTTTCCTTTTTTCAACGCTGGTTCCCCATACCTTGACCGACTCGAATTGGCGGACACCACGTAATTGTCTTGCTCGCAGAGCGTTCATGAGTTCCCGAACTCGACCCAGTTATGGAAAAGCGTAGCACCTTGTACACCCCTGCATATGTAGTTGATAATTATGTCAAATAACTATCGCCCGCATTATTATTGTTGAATGGGTCAACGGTCATCGCCTGCGGCTACTCGTTTCAGCAAGCATGGTGCTCCGTTGAGATAAGTCATTTGTTTCTCGAACATTGGTAATCTATCAATAGGCATGGGATGAGTGATCGCACCTATTCACGTAGGAAGAATCGTTTCGCAGCCAGATCGAATGATGAGGACAAGGGAGGAGGTCTATTCATCGAAAATGAATTTTGACTACACCGAAAAATTGAACGAGAAAGCGGGTATAATCGTGGAACATGACCACGACAGGGTGAAGGCTGTAGCAAAATAATATGTACTTCACCTATATCGTTACTCATCTTTCTCTCTTCGTCACATGCAATACCCACGTCCAATTCACGGGCTTTGGAGGGCACGGAAAGGACAATTTTCGCACATTCCCATGTTGAATGACACTGTTCATAATGAATGTGATTCAGTATTCAGGGTTATCTACCTACGGGATGTGTCTGCCGTGTCCTATGAGACTGGGCGCCATTACTACAGTAATAATAGTTTCAAGAAGAAGGGGGACGGAAAAGGTGGGATACACATTGTTCGAGCAGTGAAGTAGTTGATAGGACGCCTGGTATGCGCCAAGTGACGTTTGTATTGGGATGGGATGGAGGAATGGGTCATCCAAGACAGGCCCACATTAGGAATGCTAGTATGATCAAAGCAGTACGGTACGGTAGCTGACGCGACGTGACCTCATTACAACACAGAAACTGAACTTCCACATCGAGAAAGACGGCCGAAGGTCTGCATACTTATATTACGAGGATTTGGCACTACAAATGACATATTATTGACAAACAAAACATAACACAGAGCGAGAGGCATCGAGATTGATATATGTAGAGGTGAGGATTCGGACTGTCTGGTGATAATTGATAATAATGAAACAACTATCACAAAAGAAATCGGCACTGTCAGAACACGCTATATATTTGTTATAACAATGCCCCGAGAGCAATTTAAAGTGAAATAGATATGAATAGAATAATCAAGGCTATAATGACCGGTATTACTGTTATTGTTTGAGAGAGGCTACGAGTAACGGGTGGTCGAACATTGTAGTACGGAGGCTTCTCGTTCAATACCAGGTTGCCCTAACCAGATACCCAACTATTGCATCTACGCAATGCGCGTGATATTTCACATTACACATTGTGTTGGAGGAGGGGGACCAGTGATATGATCCATAACTCAACAAAATTAGAGCAGTGTTACATTAGGGAGCGTGGTGGCCTTATTGGTCAAGGGATCGAGATCGTAAGTCATTGGTTGTAGGCTCTACAACAAACAATTTATGGACGAGGTCTTTATGATAGGGGTACCAAACTGACGAGGCATACTCGGTGTGGGGGAGAACCAAAGACTTGTTAGCTGTTTGTTTGATTTATTCAGTGCAAGTATAACCTGAATCCCTTTGACAAAACCAAGTTGTTTATCAGCAGATGCAGTAATCCGATGAATGTGATTGTGCCAAGACAGGTTGTCAGAGAGGTCAGCTCCTAAGTATGGGTGACAACTAGTTTCCTTAAGATAAGAAAGACCAACAAGTTTGTAATTACAAACCTCGGTAACACGTGCATTAGTAAATCTCATGACGAAACACTCCTCAATATTAAAGTGGAGTTGACATGTGTGTTACCACTCATCTAGTTCGTCCGGGGCCGCCTGGAGTTTATCTTGGTCGAGCTGGTTGTTAACTTGCGATAGACAACACAATCATCAGCGAACAGATAAGCTTCGAAACGCTTGGACGCTTTTTTGAGAGGAGATAATTTAAATATGAATGAGGAACAGCGATAGCCCCATCACAATACCCTGAGGAACACCAGATTCTACATCAGTCCCAAGGAAGTGCCACCCCCAACCATAACCCACTGTTTACGTTGCTTGAGAAAGTTGGGGATCCATTAATGGGCATTTCAAGTTCATTACAATCACCAGACTTGTAGTGTGAGTACATGGACCCGAGTACGAGTACGAGTACATCACTATGAGTACGAGTACGAGTACAGAACCCATGAGTACGAGTATGAGTACGAGTACACAGTTTTCCAAAAGCTGAGTACGAGTACGAGTATGAGTACAGAGCTCATGAGTACGAGTACACAACACACGAGTACGAGTTCTTCGGCCATCAGTATATCTAATAATAATAATATCTGAGACTATGGGATTAGGCTCAATGACTCAAACAAAGAAACCCTGCACCGGCCATGCTGATTGGGATGAGCACCAGCCGAGTCAAGGTTGTAAGCAGCCATGTTCTGCTCCGGGACTGCGATGTAGTCACGTCCCCATCTGAGTTTGGTATCAACTGTCAGCGTCATTCAGCTACTTTCCTGAAGGCTGAGCGAGGTGGTAGCAATTGCTGGCCATCACTGCCAAGCAACCGCGCTGAATTAACCACATATGTAGTACGAGTCCACAAAGTTAATCGAGCATGCACTCGACTATTACTATATTTGTACCTAATACATCCTAAGAATATGGGCAGGGTTACCATCAGGTCTAAGGGTTTTGGGAGGATTTGAATCGCACAGTAGTTCAGTCACTCCAGCCAGAGTATTTACGAAATCGGGGCATATTAGCTTCATTTGCTTCATTACCGAACTGTTGGGAGAGGAAAAAGGCAACAAGTACGAAGGAAGATTTTTCCCCCCCCCTGCCCCCCAGGGGGGGAACAGACAGAGATTCAGAGTCAAGATCAAGTCTGTGAGTTGCTTCGATGTCACTCTTGACAGCAATGAAGACTCCGCCACCCTCTTTTCCTGATAATTCAATATTGAAGAGGAATAACTCACTACTATTTATGGAACTGTTGAGATGAGCTTCAGTACCAATAATAACATCGGAGCCATTCATGTCAATAACAAGTCAGCTCAGCAATTTTGTCCCTGGCGCCCCGGAGGTTGGGTACAATCACCCAAATGTTATTACGCTGGGGTGTAGTACTATGTTCTGATCTTATAGTGGTACTCTTATCAGGAGTACCACTATAAGGTGATCGGGGAGAAGAAATAGCAAGGGGAAGACCTCAGGGATCCCACGCTAGATCCAGAACAATCGAGAGGGTCTCCACTAGTCAAAAAGAGGCTAGAGAATCGCTTGGGTGAAGGGGTATCGTAGTTATAGAGCAAGTAATCAGCGAAAGTAGGCATGTCACACTGACAGTGAGTCCAGCTTATGCTGCTGTTAGCCGAGGCACATAGACAGCTGTGTTTATTTCCATTCAATCAAATCAACATGAAACCAGCCACCACATTTATCACAGCAAACAGTCCTCTGGTTTCATTTACAGGCTTTGGCGAATAACACAGGGACATTTGGGGTGCATGGGTCCCGGATTAGGGTGTAGATCTCCAGTTTGCACGAGAGCACGAAGTTGCGTAGCAAATTTATTGCCAATTTAACAACTGGCTGGCAGCGGTCGTGGGCAACAGCGGGAATCATGCCAGAAGGCATGCGTTCAGGATTGAGTCCTGAGAAAGTTTAGCATTGTGTGTAGTTATCCTAAATGATTTGGTCATACATAAGGTCCAATGACCATGTTGGTAAATGACTCACGCCAGGTGCGTTCGAGTTGGGGACTTGTCCTCTCTCGGATTCTGTGTAATCTCAGAGCCGAAGCTCTAGCTACATATACTACAAACCTCATCCTGGAAACGACACCTCACAATTCGAGGTATGCTCATCGTCTTCAAGGGGGCTACCCTGGTCTTTGACGCAACCAGGCCTACATTATCGATCTCCCAAGTAGACCAAAGCCCCATGGGCATCACTGGATACAACAAAAAATGGATGTAATTCGCAGTGACTCTCCCCGTGGAAACATGGGAACCTAACAACCCCGAGATCACCTAACCACCCTGAGATCACCTAACCACCATGAGATCACCTATCCTCTGGATATCCTCCCACTATATTCTACTCTGTCTCTGGGACCCCCACCAATACTCAATTCCAATCCCGACCACTTGTCCTGCATTGTGACCTTTGCTCTGGTTATCAATAGAGCGATGGATCCCAGTGGATCGAGGACTGACGCAATCAGGCTCAATACCTTTCGCTTTGTGCGCTTATTCTCATTTTCTACCATTATCCCCTTCAACTTGAACTTACTCTGGTCAGCCTGCAATCAGGCCTGATGTGGCACACCCCCATTAGGCTCCCCCATTGACCTACACACTGAACAGGACCGTACACCCACCCTCCACCCACTACCCTGTAGATACCATTGGGAAATTGGCCCGGGCATGCAACCCACCATTTGATAGCTGACAAACTGCCATAACATGGTACCTCCAATTTACCATACTTGACCAGTGATTTTTTGAGCTGGAGCAGCTTTAATTAGCGGACATGTTTCGGACACTCTGGCACTTGGGAAAACCCCCATTCTGACTGACTGTGGCCACAGGGAAGCTGAAAAATTGTGAAAAACCGGGCAGATTCATCCAAATTTACATCATCTGTAATGTTGGATGTACTCTTCCAGATTATGGCAGAATAGGATCCAGCAGACAAGGCGGATTAACCTCATAATCGGGTCTCAAAGGAAAATTGAGGATCTATTTTTTTGGAGGGGAACACTCGGAGGAGGTACATCAAGTGTAATAGGGGTGTTGTACCTTGAGGTTTCGACTGCGTGTAATTCACCTTTCAATTGCATTTCCTTCGCGCTATTCTTTCTTAATCTATTTTGCTCTCTTCCGTGCCTTCTTTAGAGCCCGCTTCCCACAGCTCGCTTCCTCTTCCTCATTTTCGACTGAATACATACTGTCATCCATTTGAGTGGACAGTCCCTGCAACAAATGGCTATCTCCTCTTGTTTGCCTCAGCGTTCACCCGGCCATAGCTGCATACTTGTGGGGGCTGTGGGGTGAGCATTCAGCAAACACAACACAATTCTTACTTCCGGGTCCGTCTGTGGGTCCGCGTCTCTCCAAAAAAATAAAATAAAAAAACGCTGCCTAGACTTGTTGCTTCCTGAGGAATTGACATTTCTAAGTTGTTTCCCGTCCTTACACACTCTCTTCCGACGGCAGATTGGAGTTTCCCTTTTACATTCTGTGCCGTAACACCAATGTATTTTTTTACTGGCTGGGGAGATGTAAGAACTAACTGGTTGTGTTGTGATCTTTTCCTGCTTCTACCAAAGGCATTGACCACTGCTTCTTCGGTTTCCCGACCCACCCAATTTCACCACATGAATCGCTACTATTCCGATTGCTTTCAGGATCCAGTTCACCCGACTTCAGTAGCGGGGAAACATGTGCGTGTTTCAGTGATTCTGGAAAACAACTGATGACCAGCACCTAGTTAGTAGGTCTTGTAATGATTGGATCTGCATTTCTTCAAGATGTCCGAAGAGATAAGATGAAGTTCACAAGACATTTTTCTGGACACAGCAGGGAAATCACGAAATTCATTACCTTTTATGTTTTTTGATATTTTAGGATTAGCTTCCTCTCCTTGTTTGTCTGCCTAATATAACCTAGACTAATATAAGTTTTCTTGCAACTGGCAGACCCCATTTGTTGCCCACAGGTTGCGCTTCTAACCTCTGCTGCTTCCCGAGGAATGTCAACAGATCCTGAAAAGAGGGTTCCCGTATTGTTGGGATTTCATGTGCTCCGCTCGGGGCCTGTCTCAGCAGGTTGCAAGTACTGTTTAGGTCATGTGTATAACCCATTCTATTCAGTGTTATCTCCAGGACTCAGTGGGTAACCTTTTCAGCAGTTTCGACATCAAGGCATCGAGGGGGGGGGGGCGGACGAGCTGAATACTATCTAAGCGGAGCGCCACCATGGGTTGGCGCGCAGCGCAAAAAAAGAAAATCGTCAGACAGACCGCCTAGATTACAAGAAACGGCACTTCCCGGTCTTATGGGTAAGTAAGTAGCATTCCTAAGATTGATAGCAAATTTTTATTTTAGGAATGGTTCTCCAAAAACGCCTTAGGGATTAATTTCAAGGTGTTGCGCTTGGTGTTGTGGACATTCTAAAATACGATGCAAGTGAGGTTACGGTCATGAAAGGAAGCAATGGAAATGGGCAATGTCAAAAACCACTACGTTCGCGCGAAGCGCGAGAATCTGCAAGATCCAATTTGACCAACGACTTTGCACTGACCCCTCTTTGCCTATCCTTAAATAGGCCTGAGTTTTTTTACTCCAAGATTACGACCCCCATTTTTATCTTCCTTGTGGACCACAGCGTCAGGGCGGGACACTTTCAATTTGGGCTAGACAGCTGGCCAAAGGAGTATAAAACACAAGAAAAACTGCGCGCGAGGCGTGCGCGAAAATTCTGCGCTTTTGGACATTCCATTGAAAAGTCATGCAATCTTATTTTCACTTGAATTTTGAATCATGTCTTTGCACGAAATTGTAGCGTTCCCTGGCCGAATGTTCGACGGCTCCCTCGGGGGTTCCCACCCGCACCGTGTGTCTGTCCCGTTAGTATGTGCACCGGCTCACGCATCCAACTTTCAACAACAAGTGGTCGCACCCATAATAATTGATTGCTGAATACTCTTATTTCAAGTTTGCAAATAGACTATATGCACAAATGCATAGGTCCCGCTAGGTGTTAGACTTACCCCCGTCGCCTCAGCCTCCTTCCCTTCAAAAACCAGAAAGTTCACACTTTTGGGCATTCATCGAAATTTCAGCGATATTTGGACCGTTGTCTTTTCTTCACTTGAATTTGTAATCATGTCTTCTGATAACCCCAATTTGTGGGCGGTTACACTGGCCGCATTCGATGCGCACCGGTGCCGTTCATAGTGATAGTATGTACACCGCGCACCCATCTTTCAATCAAGTGGTCGCCAACCCATAAATGTATAAAAAGAAAATACAGATCCCGACAGGTGGGTAGACCAACCACCCGTCGCCTCATCAACCCCCTTCACCTCAAGAAAGCGATTGGATGTTAGTTTGTTCGTTATTTAACTAACTGGTTCCCTAGCAGGAAATCGAACCACAACCGTCATGAATAAGGAGCAACACACCGAGCTGGGAAGCCTAGTCGTATGCGAAAGATAGGAATTGGAGGAGAACCCTTCTTTCATTGGTAATTAGGAACAACCCAGAATAATTTCAGGTATATTTGTTATCAAAGGAATTCATAGGCTATGTCTGAACGAGGCACATCGTATGTCTGAACACTACCGGCCCATGAAACAACCGCGCGCGTAGCGCGCAAAAACTTGAAATTGGAGCAACGAAATTCTCAACTGGACTCATTTTAGGCCATTTTCATTTTTAAATAAAAATACTGTCACTGTTGAATTTCAGATCATGGCAGCGAAATGCATCGGGCCCGATATTGTGGGGGGGGCACAAACTGCCGTCCCACCGTCCCCCCATAATCGCCCCCTCAATCTATACTACTTTGGGTTTGTCAAATTGCTTCTGTAACATCCCCAAGGCTGACATCTCTCTCCTTCCCCCCCCCCCCCGTGCTTAAACCGTTGCACCAATTGCAGTAAGTATTGAAGGTCTTGTTGAATCATCTGTTTTGCACTGCCACATCGTCTTAAAGTTTGTATTAAACTTCTACGTGCTTTTTTTTTTTTTTGCAATCCCCTTTGCATCACACCCTTCGATCTTGGCTTGAGAAGCTAAATCGCCAGCTCGAACTCCTCATATCAATGCTCCGTGCTCAGCCGTCGGTCTCTCTTGTGGGTTCCTCTTCCTACGCAGCGTTGGCTTGGCTCAACAAATAAGATTGGTTACCCTCCCGGTAGCTGCTTGGCTGGCTGAGAATAATTGGATCCCTCCCCGCACTCCTCGCGCATTATTTTGGCTCACCAATAAGGGTTTGGGATCCTCCGTCCCTTGGTGAGGATTACTTAATGTGCTTGTTAGCTCCCACAGCCCCGACTAGCTCACAAGAATGGTTGATTCCCTCCAGCACAGGGTTGGTTTTTTTCCCCACCACTTAAGCTTGTCTCCACATAAAAGCGCCTCTAGTAACATTGAGTTGGCTCGCCGTAAAGGGTTGGGTTCCTTCCCTTCACGTTATTAGCTTACTGAATAGGTTCCGGGGAGTCCCAAGTGTCGGATTGCTCACAAAAGGGGACGGCTGCTCCCTACCAACCCCCTGCTCCCTTTAAAAATTTGGTGGGGCTACAATTCCCTTTATATACTTCCGAACCAAGTTGAAATTGGGTTGGCAGTCTACCATCTACTGTCCTCTATCTCAAATTTGTTAATCGTCCGTAATCAAGTCCATTACCCCTGCGGGTTGGAAGCTTCTAGATTCGTACGGTGGTTTTCCCCCGCCTTTAGTGAAAAGGAGAATGAGGTGGGGTGCGGTGCGGGGACAAAACTGTACGAGTTCTGACCTACTAGGTTTTCCAGGTTCTGTCTCTGGGGTATTTGTTCCTCTGGATTTTGCATGCAGGGCTATTGGACTTGAATCGGGAGTGACTCCATGTGTGTGTGGGATGTGGGGGGAGGGGAATGGGGAGGGGGAGGCATTCCCGAGGCCACCCTCATAGCACGAATCTCCCTTGGTTCCCGATAGCTTAAACTGGATTGTATTACCCTTCGGCAATCATGGCGAGCTGTATCCTTTGGCTTTGGAGTTTCTCTAATCAAGAAACTCAAACCAAACTTTTTGGGAATTGTCAATTCTTGAGAGAGTTGGCAAGTATGGTTTAAAACCCTAAATCGAACTAAAGTGCTGAGGAAGTAGAGCAAATCCCGCAAACGACTCGAATCCTCTACACTGAAGAAGTTAATAAAATATGGTGTTGCAGGTCCTCACTGAACATTGTTAACTTCAGAAATATCAACAAACTGGTCTCATAACTTATGCAGACTGGACTTCACAGAGTGTGTGGACATGTGGGACACACAGCTTTCGGATGTTGATTTGCATGGGGCCTACTTTCTAGTCTGCGCAATGTGTTAGATATGTGTACGTTCATGACTCCCACCATCCCTAATAATGATGAAAATTAAGTTCTTTTCGTGACTGCTCCACCTTTTCGCTTTCATTAATTCCTCGTTCAGGGCACTACTGTTTCCCGTGTTTTTTAGTTTATTTTTAATTTTAATCTTTTCCCTTATGTTCCTCCTAATTGTCTTCAGTTCTACTGACGTGGATCAACCCTGCAGTGAAGGCAAAAAATGGTCCAACATTAGCCTAACTCTATGCGAACACGGCCCTGTGTTCGGCGCTGGCTGTTCCAATCCAAGTGTCCGACGGACGTTATTGTTTTCATCGCCGTTAATTGCACGATTGCACCCCTTTGTAGGTTATTCATCCATTTGGGTCGTAGATTACAACAATTTCTTTCGAAATATACAACTGCGGGCTTGAATACAATAGAGATTACATCGCGGAGAATGACAAACTGTATCTCTGTATCTCTGTATGTGGAGTTCAATCAACGTTTGGTTCAATAGGCAGAGGCATTGGAGAATCCCGATTGGGCAAGTCAACTTTTAGCAGTAGTTCTGTTGACTTTCTCAGAAGTACATTCAACACCTACCAACTCATTACAGCAATCCTCTCCCATAGATTAAATGTTTTTCGAAGTTAAAATAACGTGTGAATTTCGAATGGAGAACAAAGATTGTTTGCACGGTAAGATTGTTTGCACGGTTGTGCAAGTATGACAACATTTATTATTGCATGATGATGCTTTTTTCATCTTGAGCAATAAACATGCACAAATTCAAAAGGACTGTAACTCGGCACACGGAAAGTCGTACAGCGGGTTTTGGGACGGACGGCATTTCAGTTTTTCTTTTCCTCCAACGATCTATTAGCCTCTTTACAATTTATTCCTGCAGTTGTCCTGCCATCCTGCAGTCCTTTCCGTGACATCATTCCAAGGGGTCGTTATACTCTCTTGAAATGCTTTTGGGAGATAATCTCAGCCCGTCTCCTGATATTGTCAACGAGTGGTTTTCCATAGATACCGGCAGTAGTTAGTGGGTAGTAGTGCAGCCACTTATTGGAAGCTGGAAATCAAAACTTCCAAACTTAAATGATCCTTAGTAATTGCCTGTTTGGAATTACCTTCCACGAAACTATTAATGGTTTTTTCGGCTAAGAATTATTCGGCAATCTGGCCATATTGAGCGTGAGGGCACCGACGATAACTCGTCTCCCATCTCGGCAGACCAGATAATATCGCGGCAGGGTGTAACCATTTCCATTCTGCTTCCCGGGATCGCCATGTACATACCTTCCGAAAAGACCGATTAGTGAACTCCAGACCCTAACCATTCTCCTCGAACGGATTTCATACTTAACGTGAAACTGCTACCGCCGACTATTGCGAATGAAGACCTACCTCGACACAAACCCTCAAAACCATATACCCAAATCCCTGAATCACACGAACCGTGAATGAATGCCAAACCATCGCTTCTTCTGCCTAGAAAACCGTTTTTACCTACGGAAAAACGTTCGGTGACTGCTGGAATGCAAGGCGTCCTGGTACCATTCCAGATTTAGAACAGGAAAAAGCGATGGGTATGCCATTTGACATGTTTGCCGTTTGCATGTACGTTACACTCGTAACAAAATTAATGTATATACCGCCGAATATATTTCTCGGATAACGTGTTTTTTTTTTTTTTTTTTCTAGGCAGCTGACTATAGGGGCTAGTTCCAGTCGGCAGTCCTTGTCAGGCCAATATATTCCCTCTGCTCGTCAAGCATCACTTTTTTTTTTCGTCTAAAAAAAATTACTCCACTCTGGTGCACACAATAACACACCGAATTTTAGGCTTTTAACAAAACTTTTTGTCGTTTTGAAAAGGAGGATGGATCGTATTATGCATCAATGATCTCATGAATTATCATGAATACAATAATAATGACATTTTTGTTCGAATTGTCGTACAGAAACAAAATCGATAACGAACAGAGTTGCTAGAACGTCCTGCTCACCATCCCGGACGATCTGGGTTCGATCCCTATCGGGTTCATATCAACACAGACAAACCTTTCGCCTTTCCTCTGATCGCTCGTACAAGGAATTGACATGGGGACGAACGGCGGGTATGTATTCTGCAAGTTTTTGTCTGCGTGTGGTTATCCACCACCTGATCATTGAAATGGCCCCGGGCCCGCCAAAGAAGCAATGCACTCATTTCGTGTACTTTTGGTGGAGATTCGCCGGACTAAACCTTTCCAGGTCCCGCCACCTTTGCTGTCTCGAATAGGTAGAAAGGTCCTTTGCCTATTCTAGCAAAAGATTGACTTAAGGATTCTTCAATGGGGAATGTTTGGAACAACTGGCTTTCCCGTTACTAGAGAAGAGGGTCACAAACAATATCGCGACGATCTGGGGTGGTCGGGCATTTGCACAACCCCGAAGGCGGTTTTCTCTCCTCTTTTACACTACTATCCCCAGTCTGTGAAAGCAAAGTCTGACTACTGTCGAACAATTATTAGTGAATTTGTTCATGTATGAATTACACGAATATGTTCTACATCTAACACAGTCGCTGGCGAGAAGGACAACGGTCCACTGTAAATTAATCAACCACTATCGATACGTGCTGTTTTCGCCAATTGCTACCGATACTATAATCTATTGTCAATGTATCTTGATGATTAGGTGGGTGGAACAGACTACAGAAATAGTGGATTCGGATACAGACACCATTTTGTCCCTTTTGAGGGGTTGAAAGAACAGAAGCTAATGATCTTGTTAAAGTTTAAACATTGATACAACACGAACCATTCTGTGTATTTGGGGGGGTGGACCATTTCATCATTACAGGCACGACCGAAATCATCTTTAAACACTTCTTGCAGGCAGTTGGGCAGTTGCTATTTAATTTACATATAATACATACCACGGAGTTTACAGCTCCATTCCGCTTTGCAATGTTTGAGAAAATAAGCATCATGGGACTTTTTCTTGCCATGTTTCAATGAGGACTTGGCCGCCTTTCTGGCCGCCTCATCTTGCTTGAAAAATTCAGGAACAGTTAGGTTTCCGCAGTATTTGTGATACGGCGGACGAGGACGAGTTTGGTAGACCGTTTGAAAGGGGGGATGATATGCTCTACTTGACTCGCATGACTTCTCCAGCCCTGGGTTTCGTGCATACATTCAGACGTTCCGTTTATCCTCCAAGTTTGCCTCACTGCATCAAGAGGTCCTATCCGTAAACAGGACGGATACCAATCCATCGTGAAGTAAGACGACAGTACCTGCCAGAATTTTCCTCACTTTTGCCATGTCCCTCTTCTTTGGGTATCAGTGGGAATGATATGATTAACTCGCACTCTGCAAAGTAATGGACCGGGAAAATATTGTATGATAGTCAATATTAATATTATTAATTATTTTTTTAGAATGGATTTTCCTACAACATTTCCATGATTAACGGCTTCCGTTAAATAATTGTCTTGAACTTTGGAGTCATCCTGTAATTTCCCGAAATGAGATGACAATTATTTTTTCGAAGTCGAGATTAATAGGGTTTCATTTACAAACCGGTTTTTATCAGGAAGGACAGTGTGGTTTAAATAGAAGATCAAAATCTATTCCAGTACAACATGGGTATTGAAGGGTTATGACCTATGGTTCAGGAACGTAATTGTGAGTGGAAAAAAAAATCAGGAGCAAAATGTAAATGGAATTCACGTGTATGTAAGTGTTTTTTATCTTCCACTACTCCATCCTTATTTCCTCACAGTTCGAAAGATTTTTTTTGAACTCAAACACTAGCGTATCAGCAGGGACCAGGGGCATGGTGCCCAGTCCGACAGACTTCACCGAAAATAGTGTTGAAGACACTTTGTGCGGGTCGAAAGAAAAAATTGTTGTTAACGTGGGAAAAATACCATTGCTCCTGGCTGAAGATGCCGACTACGGGCACTGGCCAAATAGTTGAGGTTAAGATCACCTAGTCTGGATCGACAAGTGTAGTGTCACAGGGCGTCCTGTCTTGTTCCTGTTGAAAGTTAGTTCCCTTGGCAAATATGAGTGAATTTGGTCAGATATGTCTCCTATATGTCTAATCTACACAGTCGCAGCCGGGAGGTAAACGGTCCACTGCAAATTAATCAAACCACTATCGATCCTTGCTGTTTCGCCAATTGGCTACCCATCAACGATAAGTCTTATTGTAAGTAGCTTGATGATTAGGTAAGGGTGAAAATAATACAGAAATAGGTGATTCGATACACCCTTTTGTACCTTTTGAGGGGTTGAAACAGAAGCTAATGTCATTGTTAAAGTTTAAAATATGATTACACGAACGCAGTTCCTGTGTAGTGACATTTCATCATCACAGATACGACCGAAATCCATCCTTTAAAAAATACTTCTTCTTGTCGCAGGCATGTTGGGCAGTTGCTATTTAATTTACATATAATACATGACACTGAGTTAAAGCTCCATTTACCTTTGCATGTTTCGAGAACATAAGCATCAATTATATTGAAAATGAAGCCATCGTTCGATACCTCTCTGCGAAAGACTCAGTGCAAAATGACGCTCAAATCAATTTTCTACTTTGGAGAAAAATCGTGATCAGTTCGCGAATTTTCAAAAAAGCTCGGCCAGCCGTAACAAAAAAGTTCGTTCCCCCACAGAGACCCATTCCACGAAATCACGAATTTGGACCTAATATTATCGTTTCAACAAATTTTTGTTTCATCTGTAGTTTTCATACCAGTCAATAACCATAGATATGCAGTATGGCCTAAATTCTGGAAGAAGGACATAATATAAAGGCTGAATGAAACCTAATGTAGTTGTCATTCGCATTCATACACTCCAAAATCAACCTGGTCGAAATAACCCTATTGAAATTCGGACTTCGTGTACCCAAGATAAGCAGCAATTATTAACTTAATTTCAGCACAACCTGGTCAATCTGTGAGATTCATGGGCGGCGATCACGGGGGGGGGGGGGGGGGAGGGGGACGGGGGGTGGACTGTCCCCCCCCCAATATTTTGGTGGGGGGAAAAAATCCCCCATATTCGCCGACGTGGTGAAAACAAATCCTATAATCATATGTACAGTACGGCCCATAACACCAAGTCCACCTCATATTTTTATTAGATTGCTTAAAATTTATGTTGAGAAGGTCGAAATGCAAGAAAAAAATCGCGCTGCGCGCGCTGTATCCTATCTTTTCCATTAAATGTTATATATATAATACAGTAGGCACATGTGTACAATAACTTTGTCAGATTCTGGCAATATGATTTTTGTTCATACTGTCATCTTCAAGTGTGGTGAACATAAAGGTAGGCCACGAGGAGAATCTGTGTAGGACTTGATTCATGTTGCACCCCCTTCCAACTACAACAATGCCGGAATCCAGCTGTCATTTTCTTAACACTGCACAACGTTTAGTCTACTTCTGATCCTTATTGTTCAGATTGGTTTTGCCAGCCTGACGTGCTGTTTTTAATAGAAGATGAAAGCTATATGTAACGAAAAACAACAGGGCAGGGGATCGTACACATTAGTATGGAACTATACAGGCGCAGAGCGGGGCGAAACAATTCTGAGACGTGAGAATTTGGACGAAAAAATTGAGCGGAAACAATCTGAAAAAATACAATTGTCTGCCGACTAGCTCAATTCCTTTTAATCGAATGCCCCGAAAAATGCACACATTTTCCATGACAGTGATGTTCACGCAAATTTTCAATCTGCGGGCAGCCTCCAACCCAATTGGAAGGTCCTCGATGGAATATCTCTAAGACATGACTATGGTAGGAATGGAGACCACGATGAAAAATGTATGAAAACATCGATCAGTTTTCGGAAACCTAATGTCAATTTCAGTGATTGCATACTGCCATAAGCCGCGGGAAGTGCCGCTCCCTGCAATCTGGGGGGGGGGGGGGAGGGGGAGGGGGGGGAGGGGGTGCGTCTGTAAGCTATTTCTTGTACGGTACGCGTCAACTGAGGGTGGCGCGAATTGTTATGAATGAACGTGGATCAGTTCCTTCAATAAGAGTGATCCTGAGACATACATTTCAGAAATGTATCGTAAATTTTGGGGATGTTGCTTACTGCCATAAGACATGGGAAGTACCGTTTCGGCAATCTGGGGGATTCGCAAGGCTCAAAATTTCCTTGTACCGTACGAGACCACTGAAGCTGGCCCAAATTGTAAGGAATAAAACAAACGATTAGTTCTTTCAAGAACGTTCTTGAAATACAAATTTCTGAAAATTACTGCCAATTTTTGAGACGTTGCACACTTTCCATACAGCGCAGTAATTGCTGTTTCCTGCAATCTGAGGGGTCTGTAAAAAAAAAAATTCTTGTACCCTACGCGTCAACAACCGACGGTGGCCCGAATTGTACGGAATAAACATTGATCAGTTCTTTCAAGAATGTTTTTTGAAATGAAAAAAAAAAAATATTGACAATTTTAGGAATGTTGCTTACTGCCATAGGACCCAGAAGGTTCCGTTTCCTGCAATCTGGAAGGGGTTGGGGGGGTCTGTGAAACGAAAATTTCCTCGTACGCTCCGCGCCAACCATGGTGGCGCTCCGCTCAGATGGTGCTACCCTCATATGTCCCCCCCCCCCAATATTTGACACAGATCGCCGCCCCTGGTGAGATTTAGTTACCTCCTAACCCAGTTATTGGTCACTTGACCCGAATGTCATAAGAGTGTATACGATATCCGTCAAAAAACGTATTGGCATTTCTGCAATGTCAATTAAAAATACAAATGTTTCACACGCTTTCCATTATTAACTAATGCCATACAGAGAAGTTCGACCAGTCCGTCTCTATAATCGGAAACCTTTTAACAAACTCGTGAACAGACTCGGGTGATGCTGCCTATATTCCAGCATTTCTTCTAGACACTGGAGAGTCACCGGGTCATAATCGTAATGGAATTTATTCGCAAATGTTAGAGGTTGTGCCAACAAATATTTAAGGTCTCCTAATGCAAAGATACACACATCCCTCACGAACTTGCCGAAGCATGAATCACCAAAGTTTTCCCACTGAACAAGCCTGAAAACACGCCCTAGTTCATATGCGTTCGGGAAACCGCCAGGAAACACCTGGATACGGCTGTAAAGTTGACCAGTAGTGTTCTTCAGGACAGCTGGTGTCCTCTGTCCATTTCAAAAGGGCGATCGCTCTGTCGTCATGAAGAACGTAGTCAACGAAGTCGCGAGTAAGAGCATTTAAAGCGCTCCGAAGTAAAGCGCTGAAGTTATAAGGGGGAGGACTTTTTCTTTGCCGTGTAATTTTGGGCCACACATCCAATTGTCCGTATTGTGGTGATACTGTACTCTCTCCTGCTTGTGGCGGGTTATGGCATCCGGCATACATTGTACAAAGTTGTGATTCAGGCCAGCTTTCAGTTGACGTACTATCTCGAGATTAGTTTTCAGCGGGAAGTCCTGTCCACATAGGTTGATGACATACCTCCACCGGACTGGCTTTTGGAATAAATCTTTCATGCAATTAATTTCCGCCTGTAGTCGAGAAAACCCGCCATACTGGACCCGTTCGATCTTAGATGATACAAAAACGTTGTCAAGCAAAGACACAAGACTTCTTATTGCCGCTTGGAACGCCATCGTTGATCTGCTATCGGGGTGTACACAATAGATATTCTGAGGTTGATAAATTGCTCGAAGGAGTCTTTCGACTTGCGCGACCTCCTTATGAACCAATAGACCATAGGCTACTGGATAATTTTGCTCTTCCTTTGAGAGGGGCTTCTTCGGGTAATGTCTGATTTGTTTGAATCTCGAACAGTCTTGGGTGTGTCTTAGAAAATCCTCATTAGGTGGTACGAGTGTGCCTTCATCAGCACGGGCATGTTCAATGAGGAGCTTGGCCGCCTTGATGGACGCCTCATCTTGCTTGAAAATCAAGGAACAGTTAGTTTCCCAGTATGTGTGATAAGGCGAACGGAAGACTATTTGGTATACCGTTGAAAGGGGGGATGATATGCTCTACTTGACTCGCATGGCTTGCTCCAGGCCCTGGGTTTCGTGCCATACCTTCAGACGTTCCGTTTATCCTCCAAGTTTGCCTCACTGCAGGCAAGAGGTCACTATCCGTCTCTGAAAACAGGACAGATACCAATCCAATCGTGAAGAGTAGAAGAACGGCACCTGCCAGAATTTTCCTCACTTTTGCCATGTCTCTTTGGGTATCAGTGGAAATGATATGATTAACTCGCACTCTGCAAAGTAGATGGACAGAGAAATATGGTATATAGTCATTATTAATATTATTATTATTTTTAGGAATGGAATTTTCTACATTTCCATAGTTTAAGAGGGAATGTTATATACACCGATGTTGTTATAACGTAAAATATTCGATGAATCACACAAATCAGGTCATGTTATTGATCCCAAATAACCTTTTAATTCCGAGCGTAGCCGATGTCGTAATGATTAACGGCTTCCGTTAAATAATTGTCTTGAATCATGGTATTTCCCGAAAATGAGAATAACATTATTTTTTCAGAAAGTCGAGATAATAGGGTTTTCATTTCACAAACCGGTTTTTATCAAGGAAGGACCAGTGTGGTTAAAAAAGGTTAAGATTAACTAGTCTGAATCGACAAGTGTAGTGTCACAGTGTAGTGTCTTGTGTCTGGTGAAAGTTAGTTACCTTGGAAGTTTGAACCTCCAAAACTGTGATAAAAGGTTTGCATTTCAAGTGGTGGATAAATGATCTCCTCTCAGTTATGCAGAATAGTCTCAAATAGGCCTATGTATGACAAAAACATGTTCCTGTTTTGAGGTCGTCGAGATAAATAGTGCGGAGCCCGATCCATCCGCAGATCAATTGTCTTATGTCACTGTAACTGTTTACATGTGAATTATCCCTTACACTGTATTGTATATAATAGGGAGCTTTAGATATCAAGACGCGACGCAACGGCAACGTATGACGCAATGCCTTAAACCTATGCGCATCACACCTCAGACTGCCTTACTACGACGCGCGGGAGCAATCTCTTTTCACGTTGCCCTACGACGTGAACTTGGACCAAGCCGCGTTGGCATCATTATCTCATCGGTCCGAAGGGCCAGATTGAGATATTGTGGTCACTTTTTGACATTTCACCTTATTTACTGTTGCCCGGTGCCAGAGCAAACCGTGCTATGGTAACAATAGTGGTGGTTAGGTTATCACTGAGGAGGTCACCCTATGTGGTGTGCCTATGGGTGTCGGGGGGGTCCAGCAATGAGGTTGCACTCGCAAGTGTGGTTGTTGGGTGTGGTAGTGCGCGTGTGTTTGTGCTGTGCGTTTGGTGTCCGTCAGATTTTTGATGGTTTTCGCAAATATCTCCACTTTCAGGTGGCGACATGGTCAAATTTTGCATACTCCTAAAAAGTCACGAAACACACGTTTACCGACCAAATTGGACACATTTCTTCAGAAACGTGGAATTCAGGGGAGTCAAAATGTGGCCATTTGGGGGTAAAAAAAAGTCATTTTTGCCAATTTCTCACTGTTGTTAGCGATGTTCGGGGGATTACTAAATGATACCCGAACAATTTCAGATCTCCTAACAAGGAAGGAAGTAACAAAATATGAACGTTTCCTTGCAGTCAAGCAGAAATTGCAAAAATAAATTCGAATTTGGGAGAGAAACACCACTATGTTTTGGCCAAATTGTGAATGTTTTTCTTTGAAAAATGGTGACTGGAACCAACTGAATGGTTCATAAGTGAAGTGTGATACACGGTAAGACAGAAAATCCCCAAATACAGATGTCAACTGCATCTCTAGTGTATTTTATTATGATATTGGAACGTGGCGAGGAAAAACTCATTAGAAGATTACCTCAATGACTAGACCAGGCATGATGATGAGTAAGGGGGGGGGGGGTGGCAGTAAGTGGAGGGTAGAGGCGAGAATACAAATGACTTCTCCCAATTGATAGTACCACGTCAGTTCAAATCAAGCAAGACCAAACCTGGAGCTGGAGATTCCTTGGGAAGGGTGTACATGGCTATTCAGGCCACGCCTGCTACCATGGCTACCATTAGCGGTACGATTGTACAGTATATAGTAAACCCATGGTGAATTGGTGTTATGAGATTACTGTTTGACTGTATTACGTAGTAGGCTTAGGGGGTTAGGTAGGCGTTAGTGAGAATCAAGGGGGTTAGGTAAGGTGTTGGTAACGATTAGATTTGGGAGTATACATCTGGAATCTGGTCCTAACCATTCAAACCTGAATAGAATAATTATCATTCCCAACTCACTGTTGGCTCAATCGAAGCCATTGATCCACACTAAAAGGCCTGGAGTATAGGTCATTTGGGACTAGCTGCTCCATTTCCGAACCTTATATCATATTTTGAGCAGGAAAATGGAACCAAACAGGGAAAATTCAATGGTACAAGCTCATAATTAATCATCCATTACAATATAATCCAATGTCTGCCTTGCATGGCACATTTTTATCTCATCGGGCCAGAGATATTGTAGTCACTTTTGCCATTTCACCACCTATAGTTTACTGTTCCGGTTTGCCATATCGGTTGCTATGGTAACCATAGTGGTGTTCGGTACTATCCCCCTAGGGTCCCCTATGGTGGGGTACCCTATGGTGTCGGGTGGTCCAGCAAATGAGGTGCACTCGCAGGTGTCAGTGAGGTTCTGTTTTAGGTTGTTGGTACCGAGAGATTGGGATTTCTGGAATTTGAATTCAACCCTACGCACACCCTCTAATAACCAACCCCGCGCCATCCTAACATTAATCTCATACTCCAGGTAAACATGGCTGTACATATACGACCATGCCAATTTAGCCTAGCTTGGCCTAATGTTACAGCTCACAGTGTGATTTAACACTTCACGCAACAGTCATAATAGCCACGGCTAGGCTTAGGCTATTAATATATTACTAATAACTAGCCTAGCCTAGTTACTTGAACTCCACATTGATTGTTTCTTCCCCACCTTTTTCGAGCCAGAGCAAGTGTATTACCAGTCTACTCCACTTCCCCGTTTTAAATCTAACGCCACTTTCCATACTCGTCTGGAGTCTGCCAGTGATTTTTCGTACTGATGACTGCCTGAAGATGCGTGACTTGCGAAACGTTTTAGACATGCAGTCCAGGATGACATCTCACATCAATAATAACATGGGACCTGTTTTGGTAGAAAGGATACATCAAACTGCTCCATGATTCATGTCAATGTATACAAATTACACAGCGGAATGTGTTTCTTCCGCTAGGGCAGATGTCTCAAGCTAAGGAGACTAAACCCCCCAAAAGCGAAAACACATATGGGTCTATTGGTTGAAGGGGAACACCTGGCGGATGTACCATCAGGTGTCATGTGGTGTGCTGCTTTATTCAGTGTTATTCCTCGAGAGAAGATGGGAAAATGACGTCAACACCCCGTGGTCAAATGAAAAACTCAAGAACGGGAAATGGAGAAGGAAAGCAAGAAGATATCGTGGAACTTGCCCCCCAAATCCAGTAAAGTGGGGAATAAATTGAATATCTAGAATCGGATGTCACGGGGAAGCCTGCTTTTATGATCTCTCATAAAGTTAGAGGTCACCTTACTCCTCCCACTCCACCCCATCCCTCCCCCACACTCCCAACCCCTCCCCCCTCTCTCCCATCCCCTTCCCCACTGCCTCGTTGGCCGGGAAACCCCGGGAAGAAATGTAGCCTAATGATCTAAATTTTGCAAAATATTTGGAGACTGACTGCGAAAGAGATGCGCTGTAACCCATTCACTATCCCGGAATGGAATCTTCCTCCAGCCGCTCTGAAAGTGTCTGATAACTTCGAAGACTTAAATTTTAAAACTATAGTCTGAAGACTTCCCAGAAAGCTCACACAAACCTCTTTTTCTGTCTGCTTCCACCGCTCACTTATATTTGGGTTGGCAACAACTTCATGTTTAGACAGCTAGCACATGCGATTCCATGCAGTATAAATTTCTGAAGGGTCGAACTCCTGAAGACTGCATTTTCATGGATGCCGATGAGATATGCCACTCCGGGTATTGCCCTCTTGTTCATACTAACAATGGAATTCGAGAATTTTACCAGAGTTTTACGGTCAATACTCGAACGCGCATCGTAAACCGCGCGCATCTACATCACGCAACTGACACAATTGAACACGTCCGTATAAATCTAAGGCGCCTTTACCTGTGGCGTTCGCAACGTGTCTACGTGAAAAAACATTACGTATACGAGCCTTGCCGTCGCCGTCGTGATATCTAAGCTACCTAAAGTTCACCACGTGGAGACGCAATGAGTTATGCGTCCATATGTATTGCGTGTTATGTAAGTATAAACTGCAACTGTGAGACTTTTACTGGTGAATAACAGTCGAGAACTCTGATTTTAGGTAAATAACTGACGAGGCGCAACCGAGTTCGTTATTAATCTAAATTCAGAGTCGAGAATGGTTATGACCAGTAAAAGTCGACCGCTGTAGTCCTTCCTATTCTACGACCGCAAATCAAGAAATTACCCGAACGATTAGAGATATCCTATATCTCTAGATCATATTTTTTGTATCTCTCAACACTAAATAAGCAGATAGGGTGACTATTGCGTTAGGTTCAATCAAAGTAACTTGCATCGCGTACCATACACAGAAGATTAGTAGTGCGTGCTGTGCGTCCTTTCACGGAGACGCAATACACACCACGCTTGCCAACCAGGAGCGTTTTGCGCGTGTGAACAGGGCCGTAGCGAGTCGGGGGGTGTGGGGGTGGTCACACCCCCCCCCACCCAATAAATGTTGTGCCGAATCGGCCAAATGTTACGCAAAAACTCTGTTCGGGAAAAAAATGAGAGAAGAAGAAGAAAAGTCACGTAAAGGAAAGAGGAGAGAGAAAAGAAGAGGAAAAGATGAGGGAGGGAAAGAAGAAAGGGGGAAGGGAAAGGAAAAAAAACAAAAGGAAGTATGGAGTGATGGAAGACAGGGAATGGAACGATGAATAGACGAAAAAACGGGAGCCCAGACTTTATTATCGCTATTTTTCGACTTTTGGCTCTTCATTAATTGGCCCATTCATCGCGACAAGAGAATGACACGCCGGCAAACTTATATTGCACTGACGGCCCGTCCTGTCGGTGTAATTGGACGGGTGGCCGAGTCTGTCGGCAGTTTGGCAAAAGGGGGAATAAATGCGTTAGCGTTTGACATTTTATTTTCCATGAGACTGACAATCTTTGAAAGTTTTTTGTTTCGTCCTATAGTTGCCGGAGATACATAAAAAAATTCAAGCCATTTTTGCTGAAAACAATTAAGAAGAATTTCCCAGATGAACAACGAAACAGTCCGGTTTTATGCGGGGAATCCTGCGACGTGCAGAGCAAGATTACAGGGCGAGAGATCAGAGGGCACCCCCCCCCCCCCAGTTTTTTTAGGATAAGCATTCAGCAGGAACTACCAAACTTTGGGCACGAATAATTTAATTCTGGTTATAGAGATACCCTCATAATGCATAAGTGGAAAGAAAAGTACTAATGGCCGAAACTTGCCGAAAGTGTCAATTTTTTGCGCGCTCGCGCGCAGTGAATATTGATGTCCTGCTTAATACTCACGAGCTGCAGTCAACTTCGGGTGCATTGTCTAGGATCAGGCACAAATTTTTGCCATTCCCAAATTGGAGGGTCCCGCGTACGTGTGAGCGGGGTCGAGTAAATTACTGAACGCCCAATTTTTATAAAATATTGCCCAGATTGCACTGAGGACGTTTCTATATTCAAAAATTCAAAGGGGAGGAGCTCCCCGTAGACCCCCCTTCCCCTATCAAGTCCCATTGCAAAATCCGTCGGCAAAACACAATCTCTACAAACCCCCCCCCCCCCCAAATCATCACCCGCGTCGCTACGCCCATGCGTGTGAACATGGGCGTCACCATGCAACAACGACTCGTGGGGGGGGGGGGCGTTTTTCGGCCGTTTGTATTCCGTTGAGGGATTATAGACGCCCTCTTCAGAGTGGCGTATACTGAAAGCCGGATCTGCGCGTTCAAACATAAACTTCCAAGCCCCGCCCCCCCCACCCCCCCACAATTACATTCGCGTTAAAAAGACGCGTTTTACTTAAAACTCGCAAATCTACCAAGTATTCGATTGTTGTGCCACTCTGGCCAGCTGCCTGTTAAATACCAGTCGGCTACTGATTGGGATTAGCCAATCAGAATCCTGTATTTGCTATAACGGATAGCTTGTTGGTTTGTAGAATTGGATATATTCGCCTCACCTTACCTTACATATACGTATGTGAACTTGAATATGCAAGCGTATCATTAATACTAATATATTAAAAACTGTATATAGGATGAAACTGCTCGCGAGAATTCGAGTTCATGGCTATGACCATAATGGACCACATGTCGGCCATGTCGGCACATGTTATGGTGAACTAGTCATCAACATGTTTATCTGCTCATGGGAGTGTACGTGTATATGTGTGAGCATGCAGCGCGTGTCTGTGTGTGTGGTGTGTGTGTGTGTGTGGTGTGTGTGTGTGTGGTGTGTGTGTGTGTGGTGTGTGTGTGTGTGTGTGTGTGTGTGTATCGGGGATGCCAGGACTGAATCCACTGCTCAACAATACAATAGAAGACATACGGTTTTTGGTCTTTTGTAAGCCCAACCTCGCTAGTGGACATGTTACCCTCTGACATAGGGAAATTTGTGTGGATTAGACACAGTAATGACACCCAATGTTTCACCATCCCCTATCTCTACGGGATTTGTGAAAATACATTTTATAAACATTTTGGGATGGACATCCTGCCCTTCCCCACTAGCCCAACCATTTTAACACAGTTTTTTTCAATGGCCAATGGAAGTTTTTGTACTGTGTGGTATGCAGATTTCTAGATTGCGTTCGCCAAAGGGAAGGAGGGTATGCCCCCATTGTCTCGAATACAATTCTCCACTCGACGTGGCAGAACGAAAATTATTTTCAATTCGTCTTTCATGCTGTCCCCCTTGATTATCTTAGAAATGTAGCATTCTCAGGTGGCCGTTGACGCATTTTGTTGCCACATAGCACACCTAAACGCCCCTCCGTTTTGAAGCTAATTTGTGTTTTCATCTGATCCGGTCTCTTTGTATGCCTCCCCTGGTCCTGTCAATTTCCGCAAATCAAGAATTAACGTCATCAATTATAGCGTTATTTCTGGTCTATTACTCAATTCCTGAGCTAGTCTGTTGGACCTCCTACCAGTCATCGTATTGTTACATGTTTTAACTCCTTGATTTGAATAACTTCAACTCCTTCGCAAGTACTGTATGTTGGCAGCGCCCATCAATTAGATTGTAGTTTGTAATTAGCGAGCATGCTGGAACCCCAATTGTGACAATAATTAGGTAGAAATAGTACGCTCCCTCAAGTATGTTGGGGCATACTTTGTTCTTCATGTCAATTGCCAATGGACCAGAACCTGGTAACAGTTTCCGAAGGCTTAACGAGATGCGCCAACAACTAAATCTGAACTATTCGAAACCTCATTGAAGACATGTTGAAGAAAATACATTGACATTCTCCAACTAGTAACTACAAATCTTTTTCTGTTCTTCTTCTATCCTATCTTCACGATGGTGGACCACAACTTGACTGACTCAATTTGGAGGGACACCACTCATGTCTTGCGGACAGAGCGTTCGAGAGTCCTCAACCACGACCCAATTATGAGAAACCGTAGCCACAAACATGTATCTCATACATATGTAGTTGGACACATGTCAGATCATTATCACCCGCATGCATTATTGTTCAATGGTCTACGGATCTCGCCTGCGGCTACTCGTTGTAGCAAGCATGGTGCTCCGTTGAGGTGTGTTCTTTGTGTTTCTCTTTGTTTTGAACACTAGTATCTACCAAGAGGCATGGGATGGGGGGGTCGAATCCAGTCACATGGGAAATCGTTTGGGCAGCCAAATCGAGTGATAAGGACCCGGCGCAGGTGCTTCATACGCGCGATTATGTTCGACAATTTATTTTCATCACGACGCGTCAGAATCACTGTACGTGATAGCGGGTATAAGCGTGGAACATGCACCAACGACAGACTAAAGCTGCATCAGAATTACTGGTTGAGCAAGGTGCGGGATAGAATTATTGTCATTTCGTACGGTTGCCAATTGGCCTAATTATTTTCATTCCGCCCAGAATAGAGAATTCGTATGAATAGTCTACAAAGTCACTGGAGTTAGTGACCCACTCTACTCTATTGAAAAGGAATTTTCCCTAGCAAATTGTTCGTTTTCCCCTCAACGAACTCTCTAACGGCCCAACCTTTCCCAAATATCAAAATTTTGAAGAATCGATTACCCTTATATATGAGAAGAAATAGTTACGACAGAGTTGTAAATCTTCATTTAAACTTTCCAACCACTATACTAGCATAAACATAGTTACTGCTGACTCCTCCCGAAAAACGATCGGGTGTTCGCCAGCATCGGGCGACCCCTAAGATTCAGAGGTATTGTCCAGAAGGTAGAAACATAGGGCAAAAAAAATCACGAAACCTTAATTATACGTTCATAACGCAGAATATAATTTCATTAGTTCGAGTTATCTCTACCTACGGGATGCGTCTTCCGTGTCCTATGAGGCCTGCGCAGAATTACTACAGTATAACTGTCTTCATTATCTTAGGAGGAATGAAATCTGAGAAAAGTGGAACGATGAGATACACATATTCGACGGCGTGGACGCCCGGAATGGCGCCAATCCTATAAAGCTAGATTCGACAGTGTTGCAACGGAGATTAGCAGTGAGTGACCGGACAAGTTAAAAATACTCACCAACGGGGGCGCCTGACATATTGTCACTACGCCTGTTCGTGATTATTAAAAACGCTTTCGAAAAGTGGTGCTGTCGCGCCCACATAATTTCCCCGTTCGGACTTTGCAATGTAACACATACACAAGGTGTCATTCAGAGTTGCAGCCAAGGGGTTCGAGTCCTATGACATAGAACCATTGGCAAATTGACGTAGTCCTCAGTGGTTCTGTGTTCGCAATCTGACGGTCGCGTCGTCCCGCCCTGCGGCGTTACCCCCAATGAGGCTCCTCGGAGGACTAATTTGGAGAATGTGAGTAGGCGTGGGGATGCAGGATGCCGGATGGCCTCATTGTATATAACTCGTGATGACATAAGTAATAGGGTATCCAGAATACCAGGCCCTATTTTGTTTTTTGTTTTCAAAAAATGTTCTTTGTAACAGCGAACGTGGAACCTTTCTTTTTTTAATAGGAAAACGTTTTCAGCTATTGCCGGCACATGCTGCTTAACTGTTTTCTTTCCCCAAATGACAAAGTCTGATATGCTCTCCTCGCTCATAACCATCGGTGCAGAAAAATCACCAGCTGCCAATTGTCAAAAAAATGTCGAACACTCTAACTATGTTTGTAATATCCTTTTGATTCCGTACATCATGAACTGTACGATAACGTTGAATCCCATTGATTCGTGCGAAATGTTTGTTTGAACCATGCAGTGATAGGCAACCCCCATATTAGCCCAGTTCGTATTTCCATTTTTCAACATGTATTAATTCGTTCTTGCCAATTGAGTTTATTGCGTCTCAGAAGGGATAAGAGAACCTTTCCACGAGGCATATACAGAATCGAAATTGTACCGTTATATCAAGTTTCCTTGAGGTAACAGCACATCGTTGCATAAACTAAGGAGTAGCGCTGCAGGAATCGTGGTTGGTTGTTTCGTGATGATCAGTCCAGACAAGATCAGTGTTCATTAATCAAAGGAAACGGCCCCCAACTTTCGCGATCGACCGAACCTATTTATCGGAAGGTTGGTGTCCTTTTCCTAGGTAAGTTTTGGTCCAGTAACGTATACGGGTACACTTCCCCAATGAAGTCTTTCTCGATGTTAGGCCCTCCTCTCCCGAAAGAAAGGCCACTAAAGTCGACTCTCTGTCCGCCATGTATCATAATAAATACTATGTATGTCATCAGCGTTTTCAGATACAGCTGATTCATCTATGCGGCCAGATACTATTGTTGCACGTTTTCCTCACTAATTGATTATTGATAACTATAGGCATGAGTTTTCAACCAGCCAACCATAGAGACCGTTTCCCACACAGTAGTATCAAGTCGGGTGAAAATATACACGGCTTTTGGCTCAATCTGAAGAACTTCAACGAAAGGATCAGGCGTAGCGAGAGTTGATGATTCTGGTGGCGGGGTGTAATATGAATGTTTTGTTGCGGACGGATCGGGCAATGGTGACTGGTATGAGGGAGTGGTCTATGGGGAGGGTAGTGTCCTTCCCCTTGGAAAATTTTGAATATTGAAACGTTCGCAGATGCATCTGGTGCATTATTTTTCCAAGTAAAATTGGGAGCGTTCAGTGAATTACTCTACCCGCTCAATCATGTAACGGCGAAGCCGCAAAAATTTTTACACTTCAATATAGCATTGATCGAATGTCGCCACTTGGTACATTTGAGACAATCTTTTCCCTTTTGAATTCAATATGATCTCTCTAAACCAAATTCACTTATTCCGTGCCAAAGTTTGGTTGATTCCTGCTGCCCCGAATTTTCGAAATCTACCAAAAACAAAAAAACTAGGGGGCTGCCCTCTCGCCTTGTACTCCAACTATGCCGCTCGCATGATTTCCCTCCTAAAACCGACTGTTCATTTCCAAACTAGAGCACCAATGGTGCGTAGTCTCAAACGCACAATATACAAAGACGATGTACAATTATGTGACTAAAGCCAACATTATCATGCAAAAAAAGGCAATTTTCAAACCATGGCCTATTAATGCCTCTGTAATAGTGAAAAAAAACCTTGCTTTGACCTTGAATTTTCATAGCCAAAGATGTCCTTAGCAGTCAATGAACTTGTTAGCTCAGTTAGGCCCAGCCATCACAAGAATGACCAATTTAAGGGAATGCCAATTTCACCGACAACAGCCTATTATTGTGGTCCCCTTTTAAATGACCTCTATGGTCAAAGTGCTCCGCGTTCTGTGGAATGTTTGTGTCTTAATTCATGGCAAAAAATCGGAATGACCATAGATGATACCCTACGGTTTTTTTCAATTGGTCATATGTTAATACTGACCAAAAATGATTATCCCATTTATAACTGAGGAGAAATAGCCGCTTTGAAACAGAATCCACATGGCTGGAGCAGGTCAAATAGTAGGAATGTACCGGCAATGTATCAGTCTCTGTACTGTTTGCGAATGGCCATCACAAATTGGCAAAATGACCATAGACTAATAGTGACTTACCTGTCGAATACATAGTTGTCCTCATGCTTGGAACCAAAAAAAAAAAAAAAAAATTAGGCAATGGTGGTGTACCCTCACATAGAATGAATAAGAAGTAATTTATGACTCAGCTTTACCTTGGATGGAGATGGAGAGCAGGACTGTGTTCAGTTTTTTTGAATGGTACAGATCCCACAGGCTGCCAGGTAGTTTCCACTCCCATGGCCCAGTCTTCTGCCAGAACTGTAGGGGGGTCCTTGGCTACTGACCAAGAATACAGGACCTAATGACAACCTTCAAAACACTAACCTCTCAAAGCCCCATTCCATGCACTGTTGCATGAACCCCATACCCTTTTATATGTACTCAATTAATGATACAACTCACTGCTCACTAGGTGATGATTAATTTTATGAGCAGTCCAAGGTTGGCCCCCCCAACTTCCCATTCCAAAAAAATAGACATGGCAGTAGTACAAAGATGAAACAGACGGTCTTCTCTGCCTCTAGACAGTAATAGGGCAATGGCATGACCAGCGAAGGGTTGACCCACTTCAGCTAATGGAATACAAGATTGGGCTAAATGGGGGGATTTAAGGCGAATGGAAATACAAGTCAATGAGTCAACATTTGATACTGGGTGATGAACTGAAAGTGTGGACATGATGACAAAATCCAATTAGTTAATAAGTAAAATAGGGGTACCAGTGACAGGCACCTGCAGTGATAAATTCAATTTACTGCTATCGAATGTCTCAGCTTATCCCAACTGGTCTATTTGAGTTGTAAGAAAATGCTGCCGACAATAAACTTCAACATCAATTCATTCGTAATTTATGGAAAGGCACTTTGAGAGATAGCTTCAAGTGACTCTGGACCTAATCCCGTAACCATCAGTACATATTCTGTGATAATGTGACAAGTTCCGTGGTAATCCAACTAAATCTGTAGAGGGAAAAGCATTTTGCAGATTTTTGCAGTTTTTGACATGGATAGGATTATGCCCCTTTAACAACTTTTGACCGGAAAAGTCTATAGGTATGATATTCCATCAGATGACGAACCTCAAACATTAGCACTAAAATTGGTAGTATGAGAAGCATTTTGCGTGATTGCACAAGATGGTCCCGGGATCACACGTGCCTCAATCCCCAAAATTCCTGAAAAACTTGGAGGTTACGGCTCTTAGCCCGTTCAGAAGGACTAATAATAAACACCAATCCTTTCGAGAGTATTTTGCAGGATTTCACATTATGGGCCATTGGCCCTCCCACCACATTGGCATCGGGCATGAAGTTCGCAAAAACATCCACCAATGCCACACCCAGTGCATAGGAGTGCATGTAAAGTACAGGAGTGTGATATTCATGATTATGGACCCTCTGCCCCAAAGTTTTTTGGGCATGGGGAGAAAAATCCCTGAAAAAGCACAAGGGACAGCTGTTTTACAACTGAATGTCAGCAATGAGCATCAACATTCAATAAGAGGAGAAGCAGTTTGAATATCCACAAGATGGAAACCAGGGCATACACGGGCCTTGGGTCCCAAATTCCTTGGCACCCTGGAGGTACAAACTATTGGACCATCACTGGACCAAACATCAGCACTGGTGCAACAAAATTTGCAGGAAGGATAGGATCTACAAGATTTTGCGGGTCTTTCATTATGGCCGGGCCCAAATAGGCCCTGACCAAAATTCCCCAAAAACCCCAATGGCCCTCTACCCAACCAAGGACCATTACATGTAACCTTAAAGAAAAATCATGAAGCTTGTGTCGGAGGAGATGACTCAAGTACCATTTGTGGAATTTTATTAAATGGGCCACATGATGGCCCAAAGGGGGCCCAACACTGGGCATTGGACCCCAACCCCGGTGAGCACCTAAAGAATGGCTATAGACCACACCATCCAGGGCTGAACATCAGCACTGTGCAACAAAAGTTGTAGGAGATACAAGGATTTACGGTATTTCATATAATGGGCCCTAGGGCCCAACCTGGGCATGAGCCCCAAGGTAGGAACACCCCAATGGCCCTATACCAAGGACAATTATGTGTAAAACTATTGAGAACATCAAATGGATTTTTGGGGGAGGAGGGCATTCCAAGTACTATTGTGTGAAATTTCATAAAATGGGCCCTTGGGCCCGAGTGAGGCCTTGGACCAAAAAAATTCCGGAACATCCCCGAGGTACGGTGTTAGGCCCATCATTATGAATGCACATCAGCACTGTACACAAAATTGTAGGAGAGATACATTTTGAAATTCACACATAATGGCCTAGATTGCCCCTTTAAATGGCTTTGACCTTGACCATCAAAGGTCAAACATGATCAACTAACAATGTGTCCGAGTTCAGTCGAAATCCATCGCAGAATTAATTTTGTAGAGCAAAAAGGCAATTTGTAACACACTGGATAGATAGATAGATAGATGAGATAGATAGATAGATAGAGAGATAGATAGATAGATAGATATAGAGAGATAGATAGATAGATAGATAGATAGATAGATATAGAAATAGGCGGTAACAAAGTCTGGCTTCCTTTTTTTCTCACTTTCATTTCCCTGTCTTCCCCTTCATTCCTTTACATCCCTTTTCTTTCCAATTCCCTCTTCCTTCTTTCTCCTCTCTCTCTTTCCCTCTTATGTTCCGCCTGTCCTGCATCTCCTCTCTTCCGCTTTCTTTTCCTCACTCTTTCCCCTTTTTCGGCCGACAGACAAAGGTTTGCCGATCGGCGACGAAAATGAGGGGTGTGACACCCCCCCCCCCCCCCCCCCCCCTTCCCCGCCGCTCGTACGCCTGGAAAGGAGTTTCATTTGCATTGAGTGGGATCATCTGGGTCAGTGGCATGTTTCAGAGAAACAAGTATCCAAAATCTGCACCTTCGTTATTCTTGGGGTGTTTTATCGAAGGGGAGGAGAGAGAGAGAGAGAGAGCCAGCGGAACAGACAATTCGGTCAGCTAAAAGTACTTCAGGAGGTCGATGATGCTATTAGAGGCACATCATCAACGAGTCTCCAAAATAGTCAAAGTATTTCGGAGTTAAATTCGGGAGAGAAAAGAACTAACGCTGGATCGCAAAACTAACAATGGAATCAGGATGCGTGTGGGGTCTTTGACTTTCTGCCTACCTTCGACATAGGTTTAAAAAAAATTATGCTTGATAACGACAACTTCACCGTCGAGTAAAACTGCGAGACTATTTGGCACGGACGATACCCAGCTAGACAGGCAGCACCGCTGTCTCCCGAGGAGCCAATGTTATCCCAAGAAGGTCAGCCGCAAATCCATGTGGACGGCCGGAGATAAGTCGTAAGCTGTCATTGACAATTTCACCAACGCGGCCGGATCAAACCTAATGCTTTCACTGGAAGCCACCCAAAAAAAAAAAAACAATCGACAATCTATCTAAAGAACAAGTATCGCCATCGAAAAGTTTGCGAAGCACTACAGAGATCATAATCAGACCAGCCGACAAAAGTGGGAGGTGCCGTCCACAATATTGAAAAGGGAAGACTATGAAGGAGAAGAGAAGCAGAAAACCAGCTGTCTGATGGTACCTTCTACAAGCCTTTGCCGAGTGACCCCACGAAAAGTCTTTGGAAAAGGTGAAAAGGACTTTCTGAAGAACATTTCCAAAGAGACCGTTTCTATGGTGAGTGAGCTCTTGCCCGATACTCCTTGCTGGGCGTATTTTACACTCTACCTAAAATCCATAAGTTGCCTAAACTTATCATGCAACATCAGGACACTTCCTGACACCCCCGAAGCCGGGCCACATGTAGCCGATCTATCTGGCTCCAAAATTTGCCAATTGGCCAAATCTTCTGAAAATTATGCCCCCAGGGTGAGACCGATTATATCGGGGAAGGGTACACTTACCGAACAATTATCTGTTATGTAGATCATTCTGAATCCTATGTTTGCACCACATTCCCAAGCTACATCCAGATTACCAAGCACTTCCTCAGAATGATCGATGAGAGTGGGCACCCTGCCCCCCGAAGCTCTCACTAGTAACCATGGTACGTCGCGTCACTATACACCAAGTTATTCCCCATGACGAGGGGGCGTCCTAGCCTGTGGAGACTTCCTTCTCAAGCATGGCCATGAAAACCAGTTGGCCTGTGAACATCGCTTACCATTAGTTCCAATGTCTTCTCACGACATTAATTACTTCAGCTTCAATGGAAGATACTATGTTGCAGAATAAAGGCAACTGCCATGGGGACCAATAAGAGGCCCCCGCCTATGCTAATGTATTCATGGATAAGGTGGAAACCGAAATGCCGAGATTCCTTCCCTTGGAAACCCCTTCACTCCTATCGGTACATCGATGACATCTTTTTCATCTTGCCCCACGGCAAAACAAAGACGCCACGCGATTTCTTTCCTGAGACAGGTCAATGTAATCACACTACCATGAGTTTACAAGTGAAGCGTCTGCCATTACCATACCCTTTCTAGATGTTAAGGTGCAATCTTCCCGGGAGATATAGTTACTCAGTAACTTCCGTCCAGATAAGGCCACTGATAACACCAATTCTCCACTTGACGTACCCTCCTGGAGCCTCAAGAAGTCAGTGGTCTACAGGCAATGCTTAAGATTGAAACGCCTTGTTCTGACCCTGAGGATTACCAAACCCAAAGTGTCCACCCTCGCCGTTTTTTTTCCTAAGAACGGCTATCCCTATCTTGTAATCAAGAGCGCCATCAATAAGGCTTCCAAGACAAACCGCTCTGATCTCCTATATGCAACGCGAAGGAGACCAGCACTCGGAATTCCTCTGTTGTCGACTTGACCCCTGCGGTTCAATTCTTACCGTACCTCAAGAAGGAATTTGCCCCGTTCAAAGAGGACACCGCCCTAGCCCTAGGTGGTTTGTTCAACCAACCCCCAGTCGTGGCCCACCGCAGCCCCCCACCCAATCTACGGGTCAGCTCCTCACTAGTACAAACTACTGTCGACCAGGGTGGTGCCCAAGGTATAACAAAACTTGTATGAAGCCCCGTTGTCAAATGTTCAACAGATCACGACTGGCCAGCCCTACTACATATTCTCACCCACAGTACATTATCCTAACGACTCCAAGTTTCAGTGATCGCAAGCATGTGATTTATTTATGCCAGTGTAATATCTGCGCCACTGCGAGATATGTTGGCGGAACCGGTACCAGATTTAGGTTAAGATTCAATATCACAAGCAGACCGATCGCGAAATGCATTATGGCCACCAGTCGCCTAAGCACTTCAACTTGCCCAATCAACACAACCGAAACCCTTGAGGGACCCCTAATGATTGATCTGGGTTTCTACTGACGACCAGCGAACGTAATGGATGGAAAATTAAATGGAGTCTTCAAAATCAATACGCACGTCACCGTGTTGAATGAAGATATAGGCCCACTCAAGCAACGCGTTCGATAGTAATCAATGTAATTGTTTGCTGCAAGCAACGATTGTATGTAATTACTGTTGTATTTTCCTCAGTGTCTAGTCATTCGCTGATGAAGGCCCAAGGAGGGTCGAAAATTTCGTTTTCGAAATAATGTGCTACAAAATATCCGTCAACCATGCTTCTTGTTGAGGCTCCTACTTTATATCAGCAATTGTAGGTACACGTGGAACTCATTCAATTCATATATATACACTATATAGATATATATATATAGAAGGTGGGGAAATCTGGAAGTTAGTGATGGAAAGCTCACGGCTCCACCGGCGATTTGAACCACGGCCCTCTTACTTCACGTGCAATCACTTATGCCAGTGAGCAAGGAGGCAACTACTGATGTTCTCGATCCCGAGGAACATGATACCTTTCACCGTAGGACCTGCATCTATACTTGAACATGCTTGTTCTATTATGATAGAGAGATCAATTTGATACCTTCTGAACTGGGGCACCAATTGGTACACACTATATATATGTCATATGTATATTCTTCCCTTCCGGAATTGAACTTTCGCAACCATGAACTAAATGCTTTACTACTTTTTTTGGCCTGACTGAGCTTTGACCTCATCCATATTACCAAGGAGTGTCTGGAGAACGGATGAAGACGGCCCCAAATTTTCGTGCCTCTTGATGGTGAGAGAAACATTCCTCGTCATCCAGCACGGTTTTTTTTTTCGGCGCTCATTCTAAAGAATTGCACTCTCATGACCTCGCAATTCTCTCCAGAAACACACTCATGAGTCAACATCAATTAACCGAATACCAAATTAGGGCCAATTACTTTTTGCTCACAACCCAAAAATTCCTCCAAATTCATCTCGGGAACAAGGAACGAACCGTTCTAAACTCTGTGGAATGTTTACGGAACAATACACATCGAAAGCTACAACACTGTGACACTTGCCCCAATCTTACCGATACTCTCCACATTGTCCCTGAATCAGAATTACTACTCAAGACGGAATCCAGAGATGCTGTGTGTACTCTTGTAGGAAAGGTACATGCTGATAAAAGATAAACAGTCCTGGGTAAAATTGAAAAAGTCGGAACCGTGACGCCACTACTTTCATCATACCACGACTTATCTTGGGTCCATTGAAATCACGCCATATGGTTGCAATCTTGTCGAAAACTTTATTGAGCTCCATCGAAGAGAAGTGAGTCGCTGCCTCTACAGATCTTTAGGTGAATGATAACAAATCCAACTTCTAAAGAACTAGGAAATTACTAAACTTAGTTACTACTGAATTATACAACACACAATTTGACAAAACCAACTGCTGATAGCAACACTTATCGCGCGTAGTATGGCTAATCGTCTGAATTTTTGCTTTAAGCCCACCGCTGACACCCAAGACCTTCACCCCCGCATCTAAGTTCAACACATGCCATCAAACAGTAAAAACTAACTTGCTCAACATCGAAGGACCAACACCATTAATTTGAAACCATCCTTTAGCGACAAGCCTAGATCAGCATAGTTCATCAATTTCCGTGGCATTTGCCTGAATCCCTCCAAGTTAATAGTTGAATCATGTGTGCTTATCAATTTCCGTATTATCTGTCTGTGGCCTCCTTTCAATTTTGCAAATCGGTTTTCTAAAAAATCGAACACTAAAGAAACTGTATTTGCTCCGTTCTCTGTTTCAGATAACTTACACTCCGTCCCATCCGAATCAGAGCTAGCTAGCTCTGGAAATAGCCGAGTGTACAGTCTCAGAAGTACCGTACAATCTCATTACCCTAACCAGAATCCGACACCATGACGATTTTGATTTAGGGGATAACTACGGAGGGTGCCGAGTTCTTTGTTGCATTTAAGACCGATTGATGATTAATCGTGGAGCTTAAAAACCCCGAGACCAAGGCGAGTGGTTTTGCCTCTACGATGACGTCCTTCAGAGGTCTTAAATGCAACAAAAGACCGAGGCACCCCCGTTTTTTATCGGGCCATTTCATAAATAAAACCTCGAAATAAAACGAAACTACTCGGTTTAATGAGTTTTACGTCGATTTTTTTGTTTGTCATAAACATTTCCTAAACGGGTCCTTGAGTCATATGGCAATCCTCCGATACTACATCGTCAGAGCACAAAACGAGATAGTTCGAATCGAAGGCTGGGTGTTCTGGTGCATTTTACACACATCCAGCGTAACCGACTTATGCAGTTTCTTCTGCCCTGTTTTAGGTTTGAAGGCTCACGTAGTGTTACAGCGTGCCATCCGTTGTGCGCATGCGTCGCTTTAAATGACTGTTGTTTTTGAACTGCGAGCTGGTTTGCTACTTCCTGGTTCTTTCACGTCTTAACTTAAATCCACGTCTTCTAAACTCGCGTTAGGGTATTTAAACCGGAAGTTTTAGTTCTACCATGATGAATGGGTAGTTTGGTATCTTCACCACATTTTTTATTCGTTTCCCTCCCTGTTCGAATATTGAGTTTTGCTGGTTTTTAATAATATTTCACCCCTACCCAACCCCTACCCCAAACGACTGGAATCCCGTTTTCAGTGGCAACGATGATTCGCCTTATTGTTTCGAATGTGTATGGCGATTCCGAAGTTTTTCCCATACCCTACACGTCTTATTCCACTTTGACAATGATTTGTGATGAATCTTTTATAATACAGTTTCCTGGTCCAGTTTTTTTTTATAGGCCGGAAATGGTAATCAAATATTCAGGGAAAATCGGGACAATTATACGCAAATTAACACACAATACATGTAAACAATGCGGGTTTCCCGGCTTGAAACGGGAAAATAACACCCGAGAGGAAGACATAACTTGCCAAACTCGGAAGAAATGAAGATTGGGCAGATGTGAGGACATTTTTTTTTCAGTCATAATCACAGATAAAAAAACACGTGAATAATGGATATACGAAGCTTGTTTCCTTCTCAAGTTTCCGTAGAATCTTTTATAATACACTGTTCATTTTTGTCATGGGGGGCTCTTCAATAGTGTTTCACTAGGCATTTTTATTGTATTTACGTTAGGTGTCTTGGAGTTGGACCGTGCCTAATTGAGTTACACGTTTGTTATCTGTATTGCCTGTGGCCTAGACTATTGATTGTAATTTATGCACTAGTTTGAGACCTAATTTGGCCTGATATTTCTTCAATAGTCCAGACCATTTTTTATATGAACTGTACGGCAAAGGCCGATGAGGAATAGCATTGTACACGTCACTCGGCTGTTCAAGTGAAGGTCTGAGTAAGATTATAATATCTATCCATTCTGGAATTTGTTTATCTGCATAATTTTGCGGGATGGCACCCACAGTTTTCCCGAAAAGAGGGCGCATAGATCCTGTCGGAAGTTTTTAACTTATTAAGTATAGCTATAGAAATATTATTCATCGGCCAGAGGGGGGTGTTTAGGCCTACCAGCATTTTGCTCCCCGAACAATGTTTCTGGTGTTGCCTTCCATTGGGGCAGACTTTCCCGAGAAGTTTCAATCCAGTCCCTTTTTTCCCTTCCAACGTGGAGGGGGCATTCATTTCAACTGCTATCGCTATCCCGCACAACGCCACTACCTCCTTCCTTATGTTTCATTTTCCTTACCACCAGATTGTGTAATTTTATCAATACTTTTTCCTCGATGAAGTACTGTACCTATCCGCCAGCTAGAAGAATAGCAGATGGGAGGGGGTGAAGGTGATCTCCACCTTCCTTGCTCCCCAGACCAATGGTCCTTCCATGTTGTTTTCTCTGACAAATTTTTTCCTCCATGCTTAATTCCTCTAACCGGGCCTTCAACTAAAACTGGAGTTAGTTTATTTGATGCATTCCAGCTATGATTTAACAATCTAATCGCAACACTCAAGCAATCGATATCCCTGTTTGTTACTCAAAATAATGGCACCATGTTTCAGATTTGACTACAGACATGCATCTTCACTTGAAATAATTGGAAGCCAGAGCAGATGTATATCCCTAAATCTGAATATTGCTTTGAGACTCTGACTCCAGGGTGGCACTAGTGGGAAGAAACTGGGCACGCACCTTTGTTGGGGAGCCTGACACAGTGACACCCCAAGTTTTGTCTTATATCATTGGGGTGCCCGAGTGGGTCCCCGAATATGCACATATCCTGACGAGGTCTTCCGCCCTGACATTATCGCTAGATATTCAACCCTATTGAGCGGGAATACTGTACATAGAAGCGATTTTTTTTATTTAACTGTTTCGCACAGACATCACTTCTCACACTGTAACATTTTGTTTTTTTGAAAAAAATTGGCATACCTTTAATACCCTGAACAAGTAGGCCCCTACTGGCCAACATCCCTAGTGGGAGAGGGGGGCACGATGAATGACATACCTGTCTAGTAGCCAATGCATCTACCGCGTACGGCTGTGACAAGTCCCTAATGATCATGGGCAATATCTGTGAAGCGCTTGAGGCTGTGGGAAAAAGCGCTATATAAGCAAACTGGGTATTATTATTATTATTGTTAAAACGCACCATGGATGGTTTGAACAAAGCCAAACGAAGAAGAGATGTTTGATATCCAGCTACCCTTTTTTAGCAATTTGTCTGGTAAACAGCAGTGCATATAATTATTTATTCCCCGGAATTATTCCCGGATCACGGATAGTGCCAAACAAAGGAAACTAATAATAATCCTATTTGCTGCAAAAAGACAATATGAAATCCTGAATTCCTGGATGGTATGCCGCCATTGACGCGGACAGGCTGGAGAAGCCTGATGGTTCCCAATTGGCAATGTATGTGGCCAGACATAGACTGTGTTTGAAACAGTAGGCACGTCAATTGACATAGATTTTTGCCCATGTTATGATGCTACCACTACAATAGGCATTATCCCGAAGACTTACCTACTCCGTACAGCTCTGGACCATTCAACGGAACATAGTTGAGTCGAAAAGGAGAGCCAGGCTTATGTGCACTTAGGCAAGGCGCTTATCGCCATGTAGCTCCCAGCCACATTGATAATTGGGGGTTAGTTGAGGCCTTGGCCAAAACAACGGTGCTGATTAGCTGAAATGCCACAATTGTTAGAGTACCCCTACAGTTCCTATAATTCGTAATATCTTGAATCAAGGCCCGTCTGCCATACTTACACAAAGTGCTCCAAAGTGGCTTCACGCTCTTGCTTCACAGGGTAGCTTGGGTCGGGGTAAAAGCATCAAATGTTTGTACAATTACTACTCTCGTAATAGATTGGTTCTGTGTAGCTCCAGATGTACTCTTTCTCTAAGGTTTAAAGTCTGAACATTTCATGAAACGATTCAATATTAGGTGCACTTGAGCAAGGCATTCCATCTCCATCCTTGGTGCTAATTGAGAGACTGGAGGTTTTCCATTTACACCCGACCTCTCTACAAACACTACAGCCACATGCTGTACTCTCCGGCAGGGACGTTTCATAGCCGTCTGACCCCGCTCCAAACTGTGAGTACAGGCCCCCTTCATTGTTGGCCTACAACATGTGTGATCAAATATGTACTCACTACTCAGTCACTCCTATTCAAGCTCATACCTGGCAGATTCAGGGCAAGACATGCCAAGTACAAAGTAAGTACTTCCGTCATCTTCTTTAATAAAGCCTCTTGGGCAGTCCAAAACGATCCAGTCCATCATGTCAGTCCTGACCTAGCAGGTTGGGGGCGCCAACAAATTGGATGGATATCATTGTTGGGCACAGCTTTGCAGGTTTTTTTTAATTCCATTGAGTTTGTGGGTTGGGGGGGGGCAGTTCTCGGACTGTCAGTGGTCATTGGTCCAGAGACAGTGAGGTGATTAATAATTTGGTGTTGCGAGTAATTGACTTGTTCTGTAAGCTGCTTCTTATGCAGGGTTTTCTCTTCTTCTTCTTCTTTTGACACTCTGCTGTGGAATCTGAATTTCTTAGTGCCAAGAATCCCAATCTTTTGGGCACCCAAAGTCGGCTAGCTCGAGTAAGGTCAAGGCTGAGTAGTCAAGGCTCGAGTAGTGGCAAATGCTTATTAGGTAGAGGAAATGAAACAATGGGTCATGACATTCTGGCGGTGGGAGGGCCAGCGTTAATGCCATCTAGGATGTCAACCTCAGGAGGTCAATTGCCGCAGCACTAGGGGGTCCGGGGGTCATGACCCCCCAACTTTTTTTGGGAAGGGCGTCCATGACAATTTTTTTTTTTCCGCACACAAATGTTTCCCATCACTGCTTCTGACACCCCCCCCCCCCCCAAATTGATCTTGACCCCCCCAACTTCAAAGACAGTGGCTGCGCTCTTGCAGGAGGTCGCGCCCGCAATAGGGGCACGTGCTCATTAGTCCCCCCCCTGTGGCGATGCTCAGCCAGCCCGGCCAGCAACATGGTTGGATCCCTCTCCCTGGACTACAACGGGGCACAACCCATTGGCTGAGAATGTGAAGAATTGGGAGGGAGTCCAAAGCCGTCAGAAGGATTTTCTTTGTGGGAAAGTTGGCCAGGGGTCCAATTCCCCCCTCTCCCCCTTGATCGCAGCTTTGCTGGAATGAAATGTAATGGCATTCCGTCAGCCCACATGCCACTAGCTAGTCCCCCGCCCCCCCCCCATCTAATATCTGAACCCCACCCACTGGCATCTCATTGGCTCCATCTCTATTTTCATCCTCCTGTCTGCTGGGGTTGTAGTTTGCCATGAGGCTACATGTTTAGGTATGTCTGCTGTAACTAATAGCTTAATTCTTTAGCTTAGTAGTAATACTCTCTCAAAAACCACCAGCTGAAGGTGGGAATAAAGGGGCTGAACATACCAGTACCTTTAGTTTATGACGTGCAATGTGTGTTTGTGATTATCACCTACGAACGAACTACAATCCTATCTTTTAACTTTAATCGACCCATACCCGCCCCTTCCCCCTCCTTCCTCTCCCCCACTCCCGCTTGCAAACCATCCCCCACCTGAAGTCTCAAATATTGTACTAGCTACAGTAAGTTTTTTTTTACCCCTCCCTGTTCAACGCACGACATGAGAAAATATTCAGTGGCTCAGAAGAAATCGGTGGGGCTGAAGGCCACCCTTCCCCCCCCCTGTGTCCATCCGCCCATGTAACCCCCCCCCCCCCCCTACATGAAGTACCGCTCGTGGGGGTGGGCCACCAAATGTGTTCACTACGGCTTTGTAGGTACAGTTGTCCAGCAAATCTATCATTACATCCGTTAGTTCCGGCTAATTGTGCATTATCCCATTGCCTTACTAACTACATACACATAGCATGCTAACATTGGGCGTTTTTTCAGTACCGAGTGTGATTTCTGTCGTCTCTTCAATGCTTGATATTTGAGGTGTTCAAAAAAGTTAGAACAAACAATATTTAGCGAATTACTTTAGTGAAATATTTGATTAGAAGTATTTCCTTATTCTACCTCCAGGAAACCTCCCTGTTTGTTCGTAAGAAATGAACCCGGACTAGAGTTTTCGTACTTTCAATTACGTAAATATCAGTGTAGCTCGAAACTAACCGTCAGATCGGAAGATTTCCAACCCACATTTAACATATTTTCGAGTGGGTTTCAGTCCGGACAGTTATAATGTATTAAATGGCTTGATCTTTCCATTTCACGAATTTTTTGGTCTGTGTTTTTCAAGCGAATAAAATTTCTGCCAGATTAATGTTTTGGTAGCCGTGTTTAGGTTCGCGGGATTCGCATTTTGCATTCTTAACAAAAACCACCCTCGTCTTGGCTCAGTTGTGCCATGCAAGCCGCACATGCGCAATTACGAGAACCGAATTGCATCCGTGTAAAGGCGGTAAAGTGGTTGTGGCTGATGGAGGGAACAGGTGGGGGGGGAGACAGATTAGCATAGGGCTAAGCGGACAATAGGGAAAAACCTTTGGTATGCTAACGAGAGCTGGCGGACACATGGGGTTGCCCGTAGACAGAGGCGAGAAGGATGTTCGAATACCTCCGTAGCGAGCTGGCGATTGTCGATAGTCGAAATGATCATTGCATCTATAAAACACCTATCCTATCGAATCGGCAGCTCCAGATTAGACAACCTCTAGTCAGATAACCACACATACCAGGGTAACTTCTGCTAGTTGGAAGTAAATGTATTTTTCATCAATTTCAACAGGTTCACTCCTTTCGAAACCGGACAAGCTGTGTAGTGACTGTAGCCTAACGTTTTGTAACGTAATAGCCATGATCACTACCGCCGCTACGCGAGACGGGTGACCCGCATATTAACAGTTATTTCGAAGGCGTCTGATAACGTTTAGGAGATATTTTGCAATGCCACGACCTATTTTTCCATTATCTAGAATAATAATTTCAAACATGGCACTAGGTTAGCTGCGTGTTGTCGCCGTTGGACCAATATTTGGACCAATATGAAGCGTCGCCTAGCCCGTATTTGTGGAGCCATGAACAGGCTGCCAGTATTTAGCGGTGTTACTGAATGTTGTATGTGTGTACCAATTCGAGCATAGAAAGGGGACGGCGGGCTCTGTACAAACATTTGAGTGTGATACGTTAGCTTGTTCACACTTCAGTACAGGCAGACTCAGACTGTAATCGTGCTTGCTGCGCTATGTACTGTGGACTGTATGATCTATCATTGGAATGTTGCTGTGAGGTGACATCACAATGTATTACCATAGCAACTTTCCAAAAACAAAATGGTGATATGTGTTGGTCAAGTGACTTGTGTGCAGGCTTGTGTACATGGTAAGGTACAGTGACTATGCGCACCAGCTCAACAATCAGATTCCAGGTGATCATAAATCTCCTCAGCACAGAATATGCCAAAAGCACCCTACCCCGATTCAAATCGATACTGTCTCGATTCAACTCTTTCGCCAATCAATTGCAGGAAACCATAAAGGTATATTTTGACTGTTTAATGACGCTCTGTGCAAACACGATGTAATCGCGTCGATCGTCGAGAGTTTGTTTAATGGTGAGTTGAACTTTAGCCACGTATAAACGTGGAACTGTGGGTTTACTTAGAGGCAAATGACGAAACTGACACTTATGGCACAGCGAAATCACAAGCTGAGTCAATGACCTGCCAAACACAAAATTTACGAATAAAACTTGCCTTTACAGTTGGATTGGAAGAAAAAGTCTCTTTAAAATAGACGGGAGAATTATATCGTATCTTCATGATAAAATCATTGACCATATTTGGGCTGGAACCGTTTACGTGTAGATATTCAAATCACCCTAAATATATACATGAGTATATCGCACCGGCAAATGCATTAATCGTTGTATTGAGTCATTCGAGGACAATCCTTATATGTTCTGCAAACTAATCGTATATAGCCTGCTATTGTTGGTTATTTCATTCATTTTATATTACTCATTCTATTCTTATTTCATTCATTTAGTTATAGAGCAAACCTATTATCCCCAAACCTGCCAGAGGGGAAAGTTAGGTTTGTATTTCCATTGATTCAATTCAGTTACAACGGGTGGTGGAGGACTCAGTTTCCCAGACAGACTACACACAAAACGCCTTATAGGCTGTTGAAGATACAGTTGTATCGCCCTTCAAACAGAATACATTCAATTCTGAAGAAGTTGGTTGATATATAAACATGATATAGAAACTGCAAAAGTACAGCGCCCAAACGCAAATAGAATTTCGTCAGACACCAATGATAAGAGTTGACAATTGGAATTAACACTGTCATATTATTGTCGATTGATTCCCCGTTACGTATTAATATTAAACCAGTATTGGGTACACCACGCAACACTAACATCATGACGTTTGCTTCAATCTAACGTTTGCAAGTGACTTTGGCGTCGGACATAGGGCCGGTTGGTTGACAGGCTACATATTTCCAGTGGTTACGTAGCCCGAGTACCGGGCTTAATTTACCTTGGACGGTTAGTTATTACGCGAGTACATGAGTGAACAATGGTGCCAATCATTTGCGAAAAACAGTCACGCCACTAATATCAGAACGGTCGATAAATGAAAACTTCGAACAGACTAGTTTTGGTTCTCGGTGTGGGACACTATGACGTGACCGCCATGAATTGGTCATACTTACGGATTATGATGTCCATAATATAATTAGTGCGCACCCTACTATACCCTCGCGTGATGTATTCTTGTGGGTTGTATTAGTAAAACGAATTAACATAGTAAACCTCAGGTACAAGATTGGCACTGGGGAGTCTTGATAATGCATAGGGAATATGGACCTGGACGCTACTGAAGATGACGTTTAACCATGATTTGCGGGAATTGACAGAGCCCGTAAGGGCGTACATGAACCGGAGAAAGGCGGAACAAGGATTATCCAGTTGAGTTGCACCAATCCACTTCCGTGACATTTGCACAAGGCGCTGAGATGAGGTATTTTTCATTTATTATATATCTATGCAAAGTTAGTATAGACCATCCCGGGGATTTCGTTGGGCCTCTGTGATGAGAATCGATACTTGGAGGCGACCGAATCGCGTGAGGAAATGAACTTGCCACAAGGACCATTACATCTCGAAAGTGAGGGGAACTTGCAGACAGATCGTCGGAAATGGGACTTATTGACTACGTTCACTCAAATGTAGTGGAAATTAGTGACTTCTTTGGGAGAAAGGTGATATTTGGAACCTCTTTTCGGTTGGATACAGTTGCATGGTACCTGTTGCCCATCCAAGCTCTGGGGTTGGTCCTCAACCTCAGACGACAATCCATTTCACCACAATACTTCTTTGACAGTGCAAGCGCGGCGGTTATATGTCAGCAATTTAGTTAGGTTTGTAGATAGGGACTCGAACGGCTGTTGCCAGGAGCAGTGACACTTTGAGCTCATCTCAAAACCGGAAAAAAACGACACTTCGCTGTAGGTTCCTCGACCGGTATAGGATCCAGAAGTAACTGTAGCTCAAGTAATAGTTTCGAACAATTAGGGATTTTACCTATAATTGCTTCAATATCCGTATATATTTTTCCCGAATGCATTCTTAAGATTGTCAAACAAAAACGAACACAATGAGGCAATCTCCGGAGTTGCAAGATCTCATCGGCAAATGTGGAGTCTATCCGTTGTTCACCTCACTATTTTGCGGGTTGCAAATGGACAAAATTCATCAAATTATGTCCGGAAACAGTCGTTTGCCCCCAAATGCCGGAAACCCCTTGTTTTGATTGATACCTTTAACCTTGTTCCGAAATTTGGAACCATCAAGTCTTTCCAATCTCTGAATATACGAAAACATGACAGATTTTAAAAATGGTCAAATTTGCCCCAAATCAATTCCTCCCGCCCCCTAAAATCCACATTTTTGGTAATTTTTCAGCTGATTGCATGGAATGTTTGTACTTTGTGCCTTTTACCGTTGCGACACAGTTTGGAATCTTCAGCCATTGATCCGAAATATCTTGAAAAATAGGTTAAAATGGTAAGAATGAGAAATTGCTCCACAAATTGTTTTTTTTTTCTTGCTCACTAGAATATCAAGTTCGATCGTTTTCCCGCCTAATTTGGGTAGCGAATGTGTTTTTTGTGACGATCAGGAAAATTTCACTATGTTCAAGCCACTCCAAATGGGAACTGGGTGAAATGACAAGCTGACTACAATATCACATAAGATAAAACAGCCAGTAAAACGAGAATTCCTTGTCAATATCCAATTAGTTTTGCTGAAAATCGGATTCCCCTGAAATTACGTAGAACGTCTATGTAGGAACGCTCGTACATTTAAGGTCATGGCACAACCCTCACGACATGACTTGGACTTTTTTTCAACGGTGAAATGAGGATAATATCATTCAGTTTCAAAAGACCTGCAACAGTTTGCCTTCCTTCTAGATATCGCTATTTTGATCATTCATTTATTCAGTATGGAGTGAAACCAGTCGATGAAGGGTACGTCCAATTGGATTTGTAATTGCAAGAGTTGATAGGTTGAATAGCTTCCTATTCCAGCTTTAAGTATCCAAAGTTTTACCAGAAAACAAGAGGCTTTCCCTCGATTCATTTTCAATCTCCCTCCATTTTTAACAAAAAATGACACTAGCTTTGAACTACAAAAAAAAAGAAGGCTCTCTGTCATAACCAAGAAAGTTCTACATCACGTTTCATCCTTATTAAAATGAGCATCGCGACTTATCTCTGGGCTCACAAGGTACAGACTGATTAACGATACTTGACCTGTCTCCCAAACAATACGATTAGTACCAGCCATGGGACTGACATGTCGAGTATGAGCTTCCATCCACCAGCCAAGGTCGACTAACTCCTCGTATCTATAAGCTACACAATATCAAATAACACTGTCAAGAAACTCGATCAGGTCAACCATTTCGGTTTTACTCTGTTTACAAGGATTTAGGAGTGTGGCTCTATTGCCATCCAGTTTACTGGACTTCACGCAAGACAGTAGAATCTATGTACTCATTGTGGGAAAACATGCGAACCAAGTATGAACCTCATCCAGCCAGGCCATAGTCAGGTTTCTCTACCATCTGCAATAGGTGTAAACTAGAACTAAACAAAGCTAAGCTAACAGGTTCAGGATTCTCTATGAAATCATATTACCGACAAAGATTGATCCAGATGATGACTTTCGACGCATAACCAACCTTTTGCAGTAGTAGTATCTTTAGGAAGCACAAATAATCATCTATCGTCGAATTCGGAGTTAAGCATCTGGCCAGTGTGCAGTTATAAACCGAGTGTTATTATGGGAATTGGACAGCCGGACACTTACGGGGGAGGGAGGCTATTCATGTATATCAGCTTCATTGCGCCTGAGTAAAAGTATGGGAAATTATGAAGGACCTGCACAGGATCACGAGATAAACCTGTCTGCTTGGTTGGAGGAGGTCGTTTTCTTTGTTACCCACTAACTACTGAGAGTACGAGATATCGCTATTCCCGTGATCAATTCAATGACTGCATTTGGAGATGAGGCATGTTCGAAAATTCCCGAAAGCCTATTGAAGAGGCAATCGCAGAGGCGGTGGATAGGGAAAAGCAAAGTTAAAAAAAAAAATTATTTCACCGAAAGGGGGAACAGCAGATTAAGTGCATAGATAAGTGGTTGGAGATATGAAGAAGGTAGGCAAACTTTATTACACGGGACCCCTCATCCAGCTATCCTTATTAAGATAGTTGACAAGAAGATTGATGTGTGCACCATTACTGGCGCAGGGATGGTAGCTCTACTGCTGAAAAACTCTTCCTTCTCGTTATTCAGGTAATGCCTGTTTCATATATCCGGGATCGCATCGGATTTATAGACCCATGATCCAAAACCGGTCCTGATTACCAGGACTCCCATATCCAAACATGGCAGCACGTATTGCATAACTGACGTCAGCAGTGCCAAAAGGCGATCATGAGGGAGATGCTTGTGTTTAGCGCACAATCCCTACCCACAGATTCCAAAATGACCTTGATAAAAACATTGATGTCCCTAATTATTACGCCCGAAGATACTGCCTAGGCATACAAACAAATCCTCATGCGGGTATCCCCGTACCCTCCCTATCCCCTCCTAAACCCCCACTCAACAGTATCGGTTCAGCTGAAAGACTGCCAACCCCGGACCTGTAGGTTACCAACAGTTGAAGTTAATTACATTAGGTTACACTCAAAAACCAATGAAAAGATTAAACGGCACCACACACAATCTGATATCAGGCGAACAGCTCAGTCAGTCATAACCAGGCCAAGTGTCTGTGGAACTTATGTTATTTAATTAGGTCTAAATGCTTAAGTAAAAAAATGTCGAACGCGACATACAAGGAATGCAGATCACTGATGTTCATCATTCAACCTTTTGAGGATTGTAGAAGAATAGACACCATAGAATATGGGGTGATCTGTCAATGACTTCAATTTGCCTGGCATGGTCCAGGAGTTATACATAGAAGATGTTCATAGAGTATGTACGCAGGGGTCTATTTTTGAACTAGCAAGGTAAGGTAAATCTAAACTAAAGAATACAGGTTTAAGCGACATTCACAGTTACTAGTTCGTCGAACAGTCACACCAAAGTTTATCGATGTGCACTTTTAGAAGAATCAATCATGTTTTTATCGACACACCAAATTGTTTTGGAAATACTAGTTTGGTCTAATACTGAAACAAATATCTCAAAGCATCAGTCATGAGACATAGCTGTCAGTTGTTCACTGGTAAATCACAATACTTGCCTGAAACAAAAAAAAACGGTAGCCTATTGATTGCTATGCTGAGAATCCAAAAGAGATAAAAGCCAACAAAACGCCCGGTGTCATGGCAAAATTGGCATTTGAGCAAACTATAGACAGGTAATTCTTGCACTGTTTGAAATGGTCAAAGCAAAATCAGCCCCCTTTCGTCAATTTGCGACTTAAGCTAATCATCTTATTCGTTTTTATATTTTTACATGCATATAGCCTAGCTATTTAGGGCGATTTACAGTTATTTTGTTATCATGGGAATCATGGTTAAACATTACCTGAATAACGAGACGGGAGGTTATAAGTAGAGCGCTAGTGTAACAATATGGTGCGCCTAAGATGTGCACACATCAATCTTCTTGTTCATAGTCGCAATAACGAGGGCTGGTGGGGTCGTGTAATAGAGGTTTTCTACTACCTTCATATCTCCGAACCACTTATCTGATTTGCAATTATATGGCTGTTCACCATTTAACTAAAGAGTGAACTTTTGAAATATTGACCTTCTCCTGCGATTTCCTTTTCCACTAGGCTTTCAGGGACTACCGGAAAAGCCTCATTTCCCAAAATGCAGTTATGAATGATCACAGGGAGGGAATAGCGATCTCGTTCTCTCAGTTAGTGTAAACAAAGACGACTCTCCTCAGCCCAAGCGGACAGGTTATTTCGTGATCCTGTGCAGGTCCTTCATAATTTCCCATAACTTTAATCCAGAGAGAATGAAGCTGATATACATGAATAGCCTCCCCCCCAGAAGTGTCGGCTTGTGCATTACCATAAGGACACTCGGTTATAAATGCACACTTGGCGAAGTGCTTAACTTCTGAATTCGACAATAGAAAATGATCATTGTGTGTTTGCATGGAGCGTTGTTAAAGCCAATAATCATCACCGCTACATGGCTGGCAGAGTCCGTGATTGAATAAGTAGTAAGTCTGTAACAGTGTCTTCGAAGAGGGACTCTTCCTAGAGACAACTACTTGCAAAATATTGGTTTATGCGAGGCGAACCTATGTCGAGAGTCATGCACATTCCTAAATCTTTGTATAAACAGGGTAGAAACCGAGAAATGGTTGACCTGATCGAGTTTTCTTTTACAGTTCATTTGGATATTGTAGACTTAGAAATTAAGAGAGGTGGATGTAAGCTATACCCGGTATGTACCGTGCCATGGCTAAGTACATAACGCTATTGTTTTGGGGTTAGGTCAAGCCATCAGTAATCGGTCTGCGTACCTTGTAAGACAGAGATACTCCGCGAATGGTTCATTTCAATAAGGAGGAAACGTAGTGGAACTTTCCTGTGTTAGAACAGGAAGCCTTCTGGGGTTTTTGTTCGGATTGATAGTGTCAGTTGTTGTTTTAATAAAATGGGAAATATGTGCAAAAATTTGACCCCATAAAGGTCTTCACCATGATCTAGTACATTATATGTTCTTGCGTCGGGTCTAGGCTGTCAGAAATGAGTCGAGGAAGCCTCGTGTCCTGTTTAAACTATGGATACTGAAAGCTGGAATAAGGAAGCCAAACAACCTAGAACTCTTGCCAATCACGAATTTCCCTCCAATTAAAACAGGTCCGAGCCGTGAAAATCTGTTGCCATGATGTTGAATGTACAAAGAGTTCTCACATCGATTGTCTGCGTAATTTCAGGGAAGCTATCAGCTTCTCAGCCAATACAAAACGAATATTGACAAGGGAATTTTTGTAGTATTGTAGTAAATACTGTTTTTTGACAACCTGAGGAAAGCATTCGAAAAAAAATATATGTTTTGGAGTAATTTATAGGTAAACACCCACCAATTTTTCGGAAACTATGCTTGAGCCACAGTTACTTCTAGTTTCTACACAAGAAGCGATGTGAACCCCAGCGAAGGGTAGTTTTTCTTCAGTTTTTTTTTTTTTTCATAGATCCATAGTTCACTGCTCCTTGGACCGCCATTCTAGTCCCTATTCACCTGACCTAATACATTTCTGACATATAACCACTCGCTTGCGCTATCAAGGAAATATCGTGGTGGAAATGAATCGTCCGTCGAGGTTAAGGACCACCCTGGAGGCTGATAGGCAACGGGTACCATGCCATCTGTATCACAACCCACACAAGATGTTTCAAAAATCACCTCTCCCCAAAAAGTCACTAATTACCACCTCATTTGAGTAAAACAAACACTATAAAGAAGTTATTTCCGAATTTCTGTCAGCAATTCACCTACCTCACTTTCGAAGGATTCGTCTGGGGTCAACTTTGTGATGGTCTTGTGGCAAGTTCATTTTCTCTACGCCTATTCGTCTCCCAAATATCCGATCTTCAATCAAATCAACCAAGGTTACAAATCCCCTGGACTGTCTATACCTAAAATTGAACAGCAATAAATTGGAATGAAGACCTCAATCTAGCCGCCTTGGGCAAATGTCCCGGAAGAAGTAGATTTGTGCAGATCAACTGGTATAATCTTGTTCGCCTTTCTACGGTTCATGTACGCCCTTACGAGTCCTGTCAATTCCCGCAAATCATGATTAGACGTCATCTTCGATTGGGCGACATATAAGTCAGGTATCAGTCTATACATTACAAGGAATCCCAGTTCTATCTTGTAACTGAGTTTTTATCATGTATTTTGTTTTATTACTAATACACAAGAAACAATTCCGGTGGTAGTTGGCCGTTATAGGGCGGATAATATTAGAGCGTTGTAATCAATGTTCGCTTGCCATGCAACAGGTCCCGGGGTTTTTCGAATTCCAGCCCTCAGCACCGGGCGTTCTTTCCAGAAATGGCTGTATTTGCAGTTCGACTGCGTGTTCCTGGTCTTAGGTTCCTGGTCCTGCTGTTGAGCAGTTGGGCTTGGTAATTTCGGGGGGATTGTTCGGGGCACTTGGCCTAGTCTCGGCGGTCGGCTGCGAGCAGTCGCATCGAACACCCTCCGCTCCTCCAGGTTTCTGAGAAATGGTCAGGTCCTGGAGTTTCTTGATCGTTCCGTCGGATGGGAACTAAAATTGCGGTCCCGGGAGCATGTTAGAATTGGTTACACCCCTACTTCGATATCATCAGAGCACTAGTCGAAAAGAAGGCGATTTGTCGCCGGTGCTCAACCACGCATCAAAAATTCGGTTATGGTTCCACGCTCTAGTCCAAATTGGCTCCTGAACGCGCTAGAGCAAATCAAATCACATCAATTGAATTCCTCGCGTCACGTCATAGTTCCCCCGCTCTGAGTACCAAACCTAGTTCGGTATCAGAAGTAATAATTTTCGATGGTTTTGATATCCGTGTTGGTGATTTTTTTGCCACAATGATTGGCCCACCCAATTGACACATCATGGACTCTGCATATAATAAGCTAACCGTTCCAGTAAATGAACCGTTACTCGGTAGGCTGCCACTGAAATAAATATGTCGCCTGTCAACACCGGCCTATGTCGACGGCAAGCGGCCGCACTTTAGATTGAAAGCGAACGTCATTAGTGTATGGTTCGTGTGTTTCCCAAGTACTGGTTTATATGTTACGGGGGGATCGGCAAAAATTGACAGTGAATTTTCATTTGTTCTACTCTGTATCATCGGTGTCTGACGAGGTACCATTTTGGGCGCTTTACTTCCATTTTCTATATCAATGTTTATCAACCAACTTCGTTAAAATTGAATGTATTCTGTTTGAAGGCGATACAACTGTTCTTCAACAGCCAATATAGGCGTTTTGTGTGTAGTCCTGTAATGGGGGAACTGAGTCTCCAGTTCCATCCGTTGAGAACTGAATTGGGCAAGGACAACACAACGCTTAAATATTCCCCTTCGGGCAGGTTTGGGGAAAATATGTTGTACGCATACAAAAATGAAGATAAAGTAGAAGGATAAGATAAAATGAGTAATATAAAAATGAAATCTTCTGCTTCTTCGCTTCTTCTTTTCTTCTCTGCTTCTTCGTTTGTACTAGCCCACATCTCGTGAAGGACAAAACGAGCAGGGAATGAAATAAACAACATAGCAGACTTTATGAAGTTCGCCATACATCTACGGGTTTGTCCTCGAATGAACTCAATACAACGAATAATGCATTCAATCGGGTGAGAGAAGCTCATTTACAGTATATTTTAGGTGATTATTACAATGTAAAACCGATTCAACATCTCAAATATGGTCATGGAATTGTCATGAGAATCGTGATATAATTCCCTCTTCGATTTCAAACAGAGGCGGTTTTCTTTTAATCCCCACGGGAAGGCAATTTTCATTTGTCAACATTGGGCCGGTTATTGACTCAGGTGTGGATGGCGCTGTGCCGTAAGTGCAGTTCGTCATTGCCAAGGTCAGCACGGTTTCATCCACGTTTATAACTTGGCTAAAGTATTATCACCATTACAACATAACCGCTCGACGATCGACGCGATTACATCGTGTTTGCACAGAGCCACATTAAACAGCCATAATAGTCACTACTGCCTACTGCCTGCCGGATTCTGGTCAGGGTAATGAGATTGTACGGTACCTCTGACACAGTTGCTATTCGGGTTTGGAGGAGACGGTAGTGTTAGTTATGTTGAAACGAGACGGTAGTGTGATTTATTTGAAACAGAGAACAGAGTGCCGAAGGGGCCTCGCCGCGAATACATTTTTTTTTCCTGTTGTTTTTAGAAAAAACCGATTTCAAATCGAACCTGGTTCCTCAAGACGGATAGGGACGACCAATTGACCATCAACAAATTAGTCTAATATTAATTGGAGGGATTCTGGGCCAAAATCCAGCGAGAATCGATGAATTAAATACCAAAAACAACTATACTGATCCAGGCCTTATTCTACTGCATGTGGTATGCCGTAACCGATGCTGTCACACAAAAGACGCCCCGGCCCCTGAGCTATTCTAGTTGGGCCTAGAGACATGTTGTTGCAACAGTGTTTTAAAACTACGGCCTCGAATTAAATCATCCTCCGCTAGTAACTGTATGTCAGCAGCGCCAATCAATTATTGGTAGTCTATCAGGGATGTGAAATGGGATGGAATGCCACAATCCAAAAAAAAACAATTGAGGCTAGGGATAGATGGGTTCGTATATCGGTGTCGGAAATGTATTAGATTGTGAAGAAGCGACTTAGGGCGCGTTGACATCAGTGGGAGGAATTTTTGGAGATGGGCTGTTTTATGGTCAAATCGTTCTCACAGATTGTGATAGAATTGAGGAGGTAGTTCAGGGGGGGGTTCAGTTGGAATAAGCGTTGCCAATTGTTGATGCGGAGGAAGGGTTTGGAGCGCGTAAAGGGATGTGCGTTGATGAGCAGGGGTTGTATTTGTCACGTAAGGTTAGGGGGGAGGCGTGGGTTTGTGGGAGAGAAGAAAAAAGTCAGAACTAAGTACCTACTAATGGGATTTTTTAAAGGTAAGTTGATCGTGAAATTAGTAAGGGTGAAAAGTCGAAGCGAATGCGTCACTGTTTACCAGAGGCTAATCAGAGGGTTAATTGGATCGTTGAGGGGGAGGAGGTTGGGGTTGTCGAGGTAGGGACTAATAAACCTCAGGAGTGACTGCGCAGGACGTTTTAATATCCCGATTGAGGAGATGATCTGTAAGACTGAAGTCGACTTAAATATTTCGAATCGCGATTTGCGGGACCCTTTTAGTTTGACAGTCGATGTTAACGACAGGTCGATAGGTGATCGAACACATGGTTAGAAATGGAGTGAAGTCGAGGACGGTGTCCAAATCGTTGGGATGTTTCTGTTTTCTGTGTTGTTTTTTGTTGGGGGAGTGGGGACCTAAGGATGGGGCTTACCTGTAATGGGGCTGGTTCTTCATGTTGGGCAAGTTGGTTTTAGTGTTGACCGACCTGTTGTCAACAACAGCGGGTGAAGGTGTGAGTTTTGTCACAACTGACAGGATTACTATTAGTCCAGCGGTGGGCTGTCAGCAACTCAGGGCGATAGCCATACTACGCGCAATAAGTTTATGTCCAGAAGCGCAATCCCGGACATTGTTGGGGGTCTTGGACCTGAATGAGGACATTTCCACATTCCGGGCTGTGTTGTATATAGGACTAGATCAGTCAAGATACTCTCCATGCATGGGGGGTAGAGTTGTGCTGTATGTCAGATCTGACTCAATATGTATCGCGAACAGCTTGTAGCAGCGACTCATTTATCTTTGATAGCTTAATAAAGTTTACGACAAGATGCAAAACCATTATGGGTTGATTCAATGATCAGATAACGTAGTGTTGATGAAAGTAGTGGCAGTCACGGTTCCGACTTTTTCATGTACCCAGGACTGTTTCTATTCTCAGGAATGTTCATTTCCACAAGATACACCACTATCATGGATTCCGTCTGAGTAGTTAGTAATTCTTGATTTAGTGGACAATGTAGAGAGTATCGGTAAGACTGGTGCAAGTGATCACGTATTGTTGTAGTTTTGATGTGTATTTTTCCCCAACATTCCCACAGGGTTTAGAAGGTGGAATTTGGATGGATTATTCTGAGTTCCTGAGGAAAGTAATTTGGCCTGATTTGTATTCGGTATTCAAACGATGTTGAGAGAGTGCGAGGTTATGAGGGGAAGTGCATTCTTTGGGATGAGCGCCGTACGTCGTCATTAGAGAAACAATTGCCTGGATGAGAAGAATGTTTCTATTGCATGAAAAGAAAGCGAAAATTGTGGCGTCTTCATCGTTCCTCAGACTCTTGTATATATGGATAAGTTCAAGATCAGTCGAGCCAGAAAAGTTAGTCTAGCATCCAGGTTATTGTGCCAAGTTTAATTTCAGAAGGGACGTTTATATATGAAATATACATAGTGTGAACTAATAGAATAGTATTGTTGAAGTATAGATGCAGATCCCTCGCTGAAAGGTTGGCATGTTAATCGGGTTTGAGACCACCAGTTTGGCTTCATCGCTCAATTGGCAGGTTGCGTGCACGTTGAAGCGAGAGAGAGGTCGCGCGTCGAATCGCGGTGGAGCTGTGAGCTTCCCATCACTTACAGATTTCCGAGCTTCTAGTAAATATAAACCATATGTATATAACTCCCTAACGACCAATCCAATTGATCCAAAACTTCGTTGACATGTCCGCCCTAGGAATTTCTCGGATGGTTCGCAGGGTAATTTCAAGGTTAAAAGGAAAAGTTCAAAATTGTTTTAATTTATGCGACTTCTCTGAACGTTATATAACAGGGAACTTGGAGAAGGGGGACTTTGGGTCATGATTTATTGTGCTTTATCTAAATGAGTTCCACAATGTTAATTTTGCGGGGGGGCATACACGTCGGCGGTTTACCAACCTGCCAAAGTCTGGTTAGTCAGAGGGATCGCACACCGCGATGTTGTCTTTCGCGTCCAATCAGAGAAATGGCGCCAAACACAATTCAACTAAGGGAGTAATAATAACCCAATCAGGAGGGGAAGAATCTGATGAACGGAAAACGGTGGGATACACATTTTTTAAAGGGACCCCCCCCCCCCCCACCCCATTTTTTTTGTGACGTTTGTATTGGGAAGAAAATGGGATTGGCATTGCACTACGACTTGGTTCGTCTCCAAGAAGGACTCACATATGGCGGTCAGAAGCTGGAAATAGTACCCAGTATGATCAAAGACAATACGTAAGTTACGTGATCCCATTTCAACGCAGAGAAGAAAGAAAAGAAACGGAAAGTTTGCATCAAGACTGACGCCATGTGGACTGTACACGTATATTACGAGAAGGTTTGCACCGACAGGGCCTTTCGGAGAAGTCGAGACACATAAAACTGAAGAGAGTGAAAAATATGTGGACGTGGATAGTGATAATTGAATTTTTGTACGGGGTTTATTAATGATGTTAGTAATGACTATAACCAAGAAAATTGGAACTGCCGTACACGTTATATCTTTTCAACATAATCCCTTGCAGGAAGAAAGCAGTATGGAGTGAAATAGAACGAATAGAATAACCCAGGGGGCTATAATGGCTTGCAATACTGTCAAACCATCCGGAGAAGCAAACGGATTTAGAGGGTGGTTGACATCGAGACTTATAGAGGCCTACTGTTCATTAACAGATAGCTCGCACCAGATACCAGAGGGGGCCAGTAACCCAAACTGAAAACAATTTTAGGGCAACACTAATAGAGGTTTGGGGATAGTTACAGATGAGTAGAAATTGATGATGACAAAGAGCTTTTAGTGGTCGTCGCTCTATGTGAGGCGAATTCGAATAGAGGCTAGATAAAAACATATGGCTTTTTGATTAATATATAATGGTAACTTCCAATATGAGGAACGTGGTTTATATAACGCAATGCATATTGGAACACGTAAACCGTTGAAACAAGATGCAGACACACAACTTAAACAGGTCATATACTATAACTGACAATATTTGAGATTAATGATGCTCACGCGTATATATCTATCATTGTCTATTTTATAACTTGAAATACATTAGAATATTTATAATATGATAATGTGTCAATATTCAACTAGCTCTGAAACCCACCTACCTATAACTACCATTTCGATATGAACCGTTAATTCTTTCGAACCCATCCGCTTTGTTGTGACTATTCGATTGAACCTTAATCTACCTGAAAGGTTTCGTAACCAACTGCAGGTCATTTTTTGTTTTTTCTAAAAAAGGTTCATAATGAAAAACAGCGTTATCGTTTTCTTAGGCTTAAAAAATACGGGACACTTCATTCCAACCAAGCAGATGATCTTGTGTAGGCCCTCCCATTAATTTCCGATCAATTTATACTCCTCTGCTATTCAGCTGACCCACACACCGCACACACACACAAATAATATACCAATCGACCTATTATCAGGTGGGAGTCAGGTATTGTCAGGTTCAGTGACACAGCAATGCGATATGATTGATTTCAAATAATACATATAGAACAATACAGTGTTTCTTCCTAAAACTTAAGAGGTAGTGATTGGATACGTTAATATACTCGCATTTTGTGCAACGATACAGCCGACATGTTTATAGTAAATTTTGTTGCGAAACCTTTTCTTATTAATAATCGAGAAATATATATATTTAGGGATTAATGGACAGATGTGAGGCCGTTAGTTGCAAAAAATTGAAAACCGGAATTATATCACAATGCTCAATTGACGAAAACGATGTCCAGAATGAAAACAAGGTAGCGTGTCGTGTTGCCACCAGTTAAAATATCGCTCCGTCGAATTGGGTTTTCATCTCAAGATACTTCGGACAAGTATTCATAATGAATTTACTAAATACTTTCAGGCAAATTTTCAACTAGATTAAAAATTCTCCCATAGATTAGGTTCAGCTTAACTAGATGAGGAATGATTGTGAACAACGAATAATGAAAATAAAACTGACCCACACACGGAAGCCCTGCATCGTCTTAGAGATAACACTGCAAAAATCTGAACTTTACACGAATTGTAGTGTACTCGAGCGTCGATGTCATGAGATGGTATGTGCAGCCTAGTTTATCAGCGGTTGCTATATAATCGCTCATTCATTCCCCCAAGTTGTCTTCGACCCTTGGATAAGTTTACCGTGTCGTCGCCTTCTAACAGGAAGACGAATGACATTCCCGGTAATTTGTAGCCCATTCCCCTGGACGATACCCTAGAATGAAGAGTGACCCCAGTCCACATTTGAGTGAGTATTTCCAACTATATCGATATAAGCATATATTGCATCCGGTAGGCAGTAGCGAAAGGAACTAACGCGATATAATCCCCACATTTGTATGCAAAAATGTCGCTGTGAACAATACCATCATGTTGAAAAATTGTCTTTGATGACATTTCAAGTGCACCCAAGCCACGCTTGTGTCGGTTGGTTAGCCGGTGTTAGTACTGTAATTACAACAGATTGTCAACTCTAAAACGAGCTTGGAGCCGAATTGGGAAAAAAACTTTTTTTTTCCCCCCCACATTACCGTTTCCTAAATGTTGAATGACTAATATACACGCATATGCATATGGGGGGGATTGGATGCACTATACGCCACCAGAAAGATCGTGGAAATGTTAATTTAACTAGGTGATTAACGCAAGTACGCATGAATTTTCACTTTTGCACAAGTTAAATTGCAATTGCAAGAATTTGTGTGGTTGGTATCCACTGAGGAATATTGATATCACACTCAAAGGCATAAAAGGGGTCAGGACACAGCCACGATCGGTATCGAAACAATTTAGCATAGGATTTTGTTATAGGCACGTGACGTTTGTATGGGGCTGGGGAATGACAGAATGACTGCTTCACGACTGGGGCATCTATGTTAGGAAGCTGAAACCCCAGTATGGACCATAGCGAGTTCAGTAGCCTATATAAGTAACATAATCCTCATTAACAAGTACACCAAAAATCTAAACATTCAATAAGGATGAACGTTATGTGGACTTCGTGTTATGAACAGGAAGCCTTCTGGTTTTTGTCGAGATAGTGTCAGATTTTGTGCTAAAAAAAAAAGGGGAAATATGTGCCCAAAAAATTTGCTACACCATAAATGTCTTCCACCATGATCTAGTACATTCTAAATATGTTCTTGCGTCGGGGTCATGGCTGTCACGAAATGAGTTAGGGAAGCCTCTTGTTTTCCTGTAAACTATGGATACTAAAGCTGGAATAAGGAAGACCAAACACTATCAACTCGTGCAATCACGAATCTCCTCCAATAAAACACAGTCCGAGCCGTGAACTGAAATCGCTGCCATGTGATGTTGAATGTACAAGCGTTCCTCCATCGATGTTTGCGTTAGTAATTCAGAAGATATCAGATCTCGCCAAACTAAAAAAACCGGAATATGGACAATGGGAATTTTTCGCAACTGTCAAGTAAAATATGTTTTTGGAAACCTGCGCGAAATGCATGCGAAAAAGAATATATGGCTTTTATGAGTTAATCTGATAGGTAAAACTTCAAATTTGTCGGAACTATACTCGAGCCACAGTTACTTCTAGTTTCTACACCGATCGATGAACACCAGCGAAGTGTAGTTTTTTCTTTCCGTTTTTGTTTGTTTCTAGATCCATAGTGCACTGCTCCTCTGGACGCCATTCTATCCCTTTCTACCTACCTAAAGACATTTTTCTGCCCATATAACCACTCCTTGGCGCTATCAGGACATATCGTGGTGGAAAGATCGTCTCGTCTGAGGTAAGGACCAAACCGGCGGCGGATAGGACAACGGGTACCATGCCCACTGTATACACACCCACACAAGAGGTTTCAAAATCACTCTCTCCCCAAAAAAAGGTCACTAATTACCACCTATTTGAGGTAAAACACTAGTAAGAGTATTCGAAGTTTCTGTCATTTGCAATTTCACCCTTTCGAAGGATTAGTCTGGGAATACGTAGGGATGGTCTTGTGGCCCAAGTTCATTTTCTCTACCGCCCTATCGCGGCGCCCCAAATAATAATCGATCTTCAATCAACAAAGGCTTACGAAATCCCCGGAGTCGGTCTATACTAAATTGAACAGAATAAATTGGATGAATACCTCAATCTAGCCGCCTTGGGCCAATGTCACGGGAAGCAGTTAGAGTGCTGCAGATCAACTGGGATAATCTTGTTCCGCCTTTTATACGGTTCATGTACGCTTACGAGTCTGTCAATTCCCGCCAAATCATGATTTAGACGTCATCTTCAATTGGCGACAGATTGGTAGGCGTCAGGATCAGTCTATACATTATCAAAGGCATCCCAGTGCTAATACTTGTACTGAGGTTATCATGTATTTTGTTTTACTAATACAACAAGAAAACAAATTGCGGAGGGTATTGGCGTTTAGGGCGGGAGAGAAATAGTAGAGCGTGGTTATCAACGTCGCTTTGACATGGCCAACAGAGTCCACGGCGTTCGAATTCCAGCCCATCAGCCCACGGGGTTTTTTTTCCAGAATGGCTTGTATTTGCAGTTCGACTGGCCCGTGTTCCTGGTATTAGGTTCTGCCCGTCCTGCTGTTGAGCCAGTGCGGCTTTGGTTTAATTTTCGGCGCGGGGTGTGTTTCGGGGACCCACAGGCGGGCACTTGCCACAGGTATCGTCGGTCGGACGTGAAGCAGTTCGCGTCGACATACTTCCGCTCCTCAAGGTTATGAGAAAGTAGTCAGGTCCTGGAGTTTACTGATAATCCTGGTCGGCGGGGACGCTTAAAATTGCCGGTCCCGGGAGCATGGGATCGTGCACTCCTGCCTCGATATCAGACTGAGCACTAGTCGAGAAGAGAAGCGAGTTTGTCGCCGACGTGCCTCATCCACGCATCAAAAATTCGGTTAGGTCCACGATGAGTCAAATGGCTTCCTGCCATGGAAACACGTCGCCCACAAATACAATCAAATTGAATTCATCGCGTCACGTCATAGTGTCCCGCTCTGAGGACAAAACTGAGTATATCAGAAGTATAATTTCGCATAAGGTTTTGATACCAGTCGTGGTGTGAGTGTTTTGCCACAATGTGGCCCCAATTGACACAATCATGGACTCGCGTACCGAATAAGCTATAACCGTCAAGTAAATTACCGTTACTCAGGTAGGACATGCCACTGAAAAAAATATTGTAGCCTGTCAACACCGGCTATGTCGACGCAAAGCCCCGCAACTTTAAGATGACGAACGTCATGAGTGTATGGTTGTGTGGTCAGTAAAACGGGTTTATATGTTACGGGGGGATCGGCAAAAATATGACAGTGAATTCAATGTCTATCTCTTATCATAGTGTCTGACGATCCCGGTACCATTTTGGGCGCCTTTATTCCCAGTTTCTATATCAATGTTATCACCAACTTCTTTGAAATTGATGGTATTCTGCTTGAAGGCTGATACAACTGTTCTCAACAAGCCATATCTAGGCGTGTGTGATGTTTGTCTGCTATGGCGGAACTGAGTATCCAGTCCGATTGAGAACTGCATTGGGCAAGGAAAACACAACGCTGAAACTATGCCCTCTGGAGGTTTGGGAATATGGTGTACATCAAAAAATGAAAGATAAAGTATAAGGATAAGATAAACTGAGTATCTAAATGAAATCTTCTTCTCTTCGCTTCTTCTTTTCTTCTTCGTTGTTACTGCCCAAATCTCGTGGAAGGACAAACGAGCAGGGAAGAAATAAAACAACAAATAGAGACTGTATGATAGTTCGCCATACATCTAAGGTTGTCTCGATGAAATCAATACAACGAAACATGCATTCAACGCGTTTGAGAATAAGCTCATGTACAGTATATTTTAGGTATATCTTACATGTAAACCGATTCATCTCAAATATGGTCAATGAATTGATCATGAGAATAGTGATTATAATTCTCCGATGCAAACAGAGGCGCGTCTTAATCCAACTGGAAAGGCAATTTTCATTTGTAACCATTGGGCGGTTATTGAAATCAGGTGCTGATGGCGCTGCTGCCCGTAGTGTCAGTTCGTCATTGCCTCTAACGTACCCACGGTTTAACGTGTATACTTGGCCTTAAAAGTATTATCACCATTAAACGACTCTCTCGACGATCGACGCGATTACATCGTGTTTGCACAGAGCCACATTAAACAGCCAAATAATAGTCCATACTGCCCGGATTCTGGTCAGGAGTAAGAGATTTACGGTAGACCTCTGACCACAGTTAGCATAGTCGCGTTTGGAGGCAGACGGTTAGTGTGATTGATTGAAACAGGGAGACTAGGCTTTTAGTGTGATTATTTGAACAGAGAAACAGAGTGCGCGAAGGGCCTCGCCCGCGAATACATTTTTTTTCATGTTGTTTTTAGAAACCGCATTTTCAATCGAAAGGGGGCCTCAAGACGGATTTAGGACAAATTGACAAGCCACCACAAATTAAGTCTAATATAACTGATGCGGATCTGGGCAATGCCACGAGAATCGATGAAGTAAAAAAAAAACTATACTGATCCAGCCTTATTCACTACTGCATGGTATAGCCCGTAACCGAAAGATGCTGTCACACAGCAAGACCGCCCTGAACCCCTTGAGCTAGTCTAGTTGGGCCATGAGCAAATCGTTGCAACCATGTTTTTAACTGCCTCGATTCAAATCAGTCTCTCCGCTAGTACGGTATGTCAGCAGCGCCCATCAATTATTTTAGTATATCAGGATGCTGTGACATGTGGAGCGAAATTCACAAATCCCCCCCCCCCCCCCCCCCCCCCCAAAAAAAACAATGAGCAGGATAGATGGGTTCGATATAGGTTTGTCGGAAATGTATTAGATGTTGAGAAGCGAAATTAATTTGGGCGCGGAGACATCAGTGCGGAGCGAAGTTGGAGATGGGCTGTTGTAGGTCAAATCGTTATCCAAAAGAAATGTTGCTTAGAAGTTGATGAGGTAGGTCAGGGGGGTCATTAGAGAATAAGCGTGCCAATTGTTGGATGCAGGAGGAAGGGTTGAGCCGACAGGCGATCGATTGATGACGGGGTGGCCGTAGTTGCAAAAGGGTTAGGGGGGATGGCGGGGTTCGGGGAGAGAAAAAAGTCAGAACTAAGTACCTACTAATGGGATTTTTTAAAGGTAAGTTGATCGTGAAATTAGTAAGGGTGAAAAGTCGAAGCGAATGGTCAATGTTTCCCAGAGGCTAGATTCAGCAGGGTTTATAGGATCGTTTGAGCGGGAGGAGAGAGGGTTTGTGGTTGTCGAAGGGTTAGCGACTAATAACTCAGGAGTGACTCGCAGGACGTTTTTAATATCACCGATTTGAGAAGCGGATCTGTGGTAAGCCTGAAGTCGCTATTCGAAATCGCCGATTTGCGGTACCCTCGTAGGTTGACAGCCGAGGTTAACGACAGGTCGATAGGTGTCTGAAAACATGGTTTAGGAAATGAAGTGCCGTCGAGGACCCGGTGTCCCAAATCGTGGATGTTTCGTTTTCTGTTGTTGTTGTTTTGTTGGGGGAGTGGGCGAACCCTAAGGAGGGCTTTACCTGTAAGGTGCTGGTTCTTCAAGTGGGCAAGTTGCCGTTTTAGTGTTGACGAGCCTTGTTGTCAACAACAGTCGGGGTGAATGGTTCACAAATGACAGGATAATATGAAGTCAGACGGCTGGCTTGCTCAGAACTCAGGCTAAAGCCATACTACGCGACACAATAATGTTCTGGCCAGAAGCAGCAATCCGACATATTGTTGGGGGGGGTATTGACTGAATGAGGACATTTCCACATTCCGGGTGTGTTGTATATAGGCATAGATCAGTCAGATACTCTCCATGGCATTGGTGGTAGAGTTGTGCGGAGGTCAGATCTGACTCAAATAGTATCGCGAACAGCTCTGTTAGCAGCGACTCTTATCTTTGATAAGCTTAATAAAGTTTACGACAAGAAATGACCAACCAGTATGGGTGATTTCAATGACCCAGATACGTCGTGGTCTGATGGAAAGTAGTGGCAGTCACGGTTCCGACTTTTTAAATGCTACCCAGGACTGTTTCTCTTCTCAGAATGGTCATGTTCTACAAGGATACACATATCATGGATTGCCTCGTATTGAGTAGTCTAATTCAGGATTAGTGCGGACAATATGTAGAGAGTATCGGTAAGACTGGTGCAAGTGATCACGCTGTTGTAAGCTTATGCTGCTTAGTGTCATCAACATTCCACAGGCGTTTTAGAAGGTGAATTTGGATCGGAATTATCTGAGTTCCTGAGTACATGATAAAGTAATTTGCCTGCTGATTTGTTATCGGTTTCAACGATGTTGGAGAGTTTGCGAGGTTATTGCAGGAGTGCACATTCTTTGGATGAGCACGCCGTAATTAGAGAAACCATTGTGGATGAAGAGTGATGTTTCATCTTGCCAATATAAAGAGGCAGAGAAATTTAGGGCGTCTTATCGTTCCTCAGACTCATTGTTATATATGGGATAGTTTATGTTCAAAGCTCAGTCGAGCAGAAAAGTTAGTCTAGCATCCCGTTTATGCGTGCCCCAAGTTTTAATTTCGAAGGACCAGTTATATATGGAATATATATAGTGTGAACAATAGAACTAGCATGGTTCAAGTAGAGCAGATCCCTCGGTGAAAGCGTTCATGTTCATCGGCCTTTTGAGAACACCAGTTGGATTCATAGACTTCAACTTGGCAGGGTGCTTTCAAGTGAAGCGAGGAGGGATTCCGCCGGTCGAACGCGTGAGCTGTGTGAGCTTCCATCACTTACAGATTTCCGATATTCTACTGTAAATATAAACAATATGTATATAACTCCCTAACGACCAATTCCAATTGACCCAAAACTTGTTACATATGCCGCCTCCTAGGAATAATCTCGGATGAGGTCAAGGGTAATGTCAGGTTAAAAGGAGAGTCAAAATTGTTTAATTTATGCGACTTTCTCTGACGTATTTTTCTACAGGGAAACTTGGAAGAATGTGCGACTTTGGGTCATGATTATTGTGCTTTATCTAATGAGTTCCACAAATGTAATTTTGCGGGGGGGAGGCATACACGTCGGCGGTTTTTACAACGCAAATGTCTGGTTAGTCAGGTACTTCGTCCACCGACGATGTGTCTTAGCGTCCAAGCAGGAGAATGACCGCAAGCACTAGATAGAGTATTAATAACCTCATCAGGAGGGGAAAATGAATATGATATGATCGAACTGAAACGCGTGGGATACAACCTAGCAGAATGTGACGTTGTATTGGAAGAAAATGGGGATTTGCAATTGCACTACGACGGTTCGTCCAAGCAGACTACACATAGGCCTGTCAGGAAGCTGCAAATAGATACCAGTATGCATCAAAGCAATACTGTAAGTTACGTGTCCATTTCAACGCCCAGAAACGGAAAAAGTTTGCATCAAGACTGACGCCATGTGGACTGTACACGTAATTACAGAGACGGTTGCACCGAACGACAGAGGCTTTTGGAGACGAAGTCGAGACACATAAAACGAGAGAGAGAGCGAGGTGAATATGTGGAAGTGGAGGGGAAGTGATATTGATTACGGGTTTCATAATGGATTGTAGTAAAACGACTATAACAAGGTGGAAATTCGGAAACTGCCCAGTACACGTCTATATCTTTCAACAAATCCCCCCTTTCCCTTACTTTTTTCCTTTTTTCTTTTCCCCCAGGAAGCAGTATGGAGTGAAATAGAACGAAATAGAATAACCAGGGCTATATGCCGCTTGCAATACTGTCAACCATCGAGAGAAGCACATGAAGCAACGGATAGCGGGTGGTTGAACATCGCGACTTAGAGGCTACTCGTTCATTAACAGGAGCTCGCACCAGGATCAGAGGGGCCAGTCACCAAACTGAAACAATGAGGGCCATAATAGGTAGGTTGGAGGAAGTTTCAGATGAGTAGAAATGTATGAATGCAAGCGCTTTAGTGGTCCGTCGCCTCTATGTGGGCCACTAATAGAGGCAGGGTAAACATAGGCTTTGAGTAATATATAACTGGTAAATTCCAATACTGAGTAGACTAAACGGGTATATAACGCCAGTGCATATTGAGAACAAGTAAACCGTTGCAAACAAGATGCAGACACAAAACTTAAAAGGTATATACTTATAACTGACAATATTGAAGATTCATATGACTCACGGATATTCTATTCATTTGTTCTATTATACTTGAAATACATTAGACTATTATATAATGAATGTGTCAATATTCAAACTAGCTCCGACCCACCTACCTTATAACTACCATTTCGATATGGAACCGTTTTTAAAACTCTTACGAACCCATCCGCTTTTGTTGTGAATATTCGATTGAACCTAATCTTACCTGAAAGGATTCGTACCAACTTGCGTTCATTCAGTTCAGATGAAAACAGCACGTTCTCCTCGTTTTATTAGCGTAAACAAATACGACACTTTCATCCAACCAGCAGATGATCTTGGGTAGGCCCTCCCCCTCCCATTATTTCCGATCCATTTCTACTCCTTGCTATTCAGCCGACACAACACACACGCAACCACACAAATAATATACCAATCGACCTATTCCGGGAGTCAGGTAGTTCAGGTCATTGACACAGCAATGCGATATGATTGATTTCAATAAACATATAGACACAAATACAGTTTTCTTCCTAAAACTTAAGAGGTAGTGATGGATACGTAATACTCGCACATTTTGATTAAACGATTTTTCAATCGGGAACCTGTTATATAGTAAATTTTGTTGACGAAAACCTTTTCTTTTCGCTAATCGAGAAATATATATCATATTAGGATATTAAGCGACCGATGTGAGGAGCCGTTGCCAAAATGAAACCGGAATTATCACACTGCCTCAAGTGACGAACATCTTTGTCAGCAAGAATGCAAACAAGGTAGCGTGTCGTGTTGCCACCAGTTAAAATATCGCTCCGTCAAGTGAGTTTACATCCTCAAGATACTCGACAATTATTCATAATGAATTACTAAATTACTTTCAGACCCAAATTTTTCAACTAGATTTTTAACTATACTCCCATAGATTAGTTCAGTAACCTAGATGAGAACTGAATTGTGACAACAACGAATAATGAAAAATAAAACTGACCACACACGGAAGCCATGCCATCGTTTATGGGGATAACACTGCAAAATCTGAACTTACACGAAACTTGTAGTGGTACTGCGAGCGTCGATGTCTAGAGATGTCATGGTGGTTGCAGCCTTAGTTTTCAGCGCGTTGCTAATAAGCGCTCATCATTCCCCCAAGTTTGTCTTTCGACCTCGCCGATACACATTTACAGTGTCGTCCTAACAGAAGACGCATGATTCCCGGTAATTTGCATAGGCCCAATCCCCGACTATACCAATGAAGAGTTGCACCCAGTCCACATCTGGGTAGTATTCCCAACTAATATCGATATAAGCATATTATGCATCCTGCGTAGCATAGCGAAACGAACTAACGCGATATAATCCCCACATTTTGTATGCAAAATAGTCTGCTGTGACAATACCATCATGTTTGAAAAAATGTCTTCGATGACATTTCAAGTGCCACCCAAGCCACGCTGTGTCGTTGTTAGCACGAGTTTTGTTTTGTAGTACTGTAATTACAACAGATTGCAACTAAACGCGCTATGGAGCCGCATTGGGACTTCATTGACCGTTTCCTAATGTTGAATGACTTAATCATACACGCAATGCATTATTAGATGATGCACCTATACGCCACCAGAAAGATACTGGAAATGTTAATTTAACTAGCTAGGGATGAACGCAGCTACGCCATGAATTTTTCACTTTGCCAAGTTTAAATTGCCAATTAGCAAGAATTGGGTGTTGGTATCCACTGAGCGAATATTGATATCAACTCAAAGGACATTAAAAAGGGGTCCGGGCACAGCACGATCCGGTATCGAAAAAAACAATGCCATAGGATTTGGATAGGCCACGTGACGTGCTATGGGCGATGGGGACTGAAGAATTGACATTGCTTCACGACTGGGCATAATATGTTTAGAGGCCTGTGAAACCCCAGTATAGCCATAGCGGTCAGTTCTGCTATATAAGCTACAAATCCCTCATTTAACAAACTACAACACTCAACATTCCAAATTACAGGTCCCTACGACAATGATCCCCGAGGGAGGCAGTTGGAGATGGTATATAGAGCAGTGAAATGAAAAAACAATGACATGAAAGTATCATTGTTACGATAACAATATAACTGATATTCGTTTTAACCACTGCGGTTCTATGCCTGAGAATACCACCATGGTGGTTCGAACATCGCAACACGCCAGCGTTACAATACGAAAGTCCTTAGGTCCTATTGATTTGGTTTAAAAAGCAAAAAAAACAGTTTGTCCATAACCACATAGCCTTGTGAAAAATAACACCTACGCAGAGGATTCCTTTAACGATGTACATAGCATCGAAAGACATCGACATGGCCCAGTCAACCGAGAAAACTAGGACGCGACAGGTTGGAGGCGACACAGAGAGAGTACATATGTTCGAACGATCACCGCCCTTCTATTTGTTGCAGTAATAACGAGGTTCAGTTGATAGTCTTCGGGTAAAACAAGCTCTACGATCTGACACACACAGCGGATAGGAACATTTACGAAGTGGTATACAAAACTCATATTCAAATAGTCATACGCCTATGTTTTATCGATTCAGAAAAATTCGTTTGAAGGACACGGCGGCACCTGGTTAATGCGAAATATTCCCCTGACTCTCAGGCGCCTTAGCTAGCGGCACAACTTCACAAGGACGGTGGTTTGAGGTGAGTGAGATTTTGTGGCATTGATTGAGCAGCGTTGTGTGGGAAATGAGAGGTTTCGTGGCAGGTTTTGTGAAATTTTGTGCCGTTGTCGTCAGCGGATGACAGTTTTCGTGTCAAATTTAGGAACCAATTTTAGTAGCCATGTTATCTTTCTACCCGTTTTTGTGTTTTTTGTTCTCGCGATCAAGTAGTCATATTGTCCGGCGAATATGACTACGCCTGGAAAACCCGGAAAAGGTTAATTCGGGCCCGCAGAACCCAAAACCGATGTCATGGAAGTCAGGAAAAAACGTTTGGTTTGATTTTTAGACTGCCCGTTCCGACCGTCTCACGATTGCCTTTATGATGGCGTTGAGAATGCTAGACCCAATTTAAGAAAACATAACAGGTTTCGCGGGGCTTCCTATCAGCAAGGGATGCTACAACTCGGCAAGCCGATCGAATGGGCCACGTCGTGTTTGTGTCATTTTTTTAATTCTCGAGTTATGGCCTGAATCGGCAATTTTATATCGTGTTCTCCTTGTCGTAGCCCCTGGGTCAATTAACTCAAATCCGGTCAAATGACCATGTATTTCCGGAATCAGCACTTATTCCAATCACTGATTCCCAAATCAAAGTAGGCGACAATGCACCTCCCCCTCCGAAAGAAAAATTCATTAGGATATGGCATATTCACATGGAGTATAAGACCAACTGTCAGCGAGTTATCGAGTTATATTATCATCAGATGGAATCTGTTCCGGTCCCCATTTGTATTCTTTCCCCCTCTTTCACTGCCCTCACTGGGATGCGGTGAGCGCCCGTAGCGCATCGCAATCGCACGCGCGATCAAAATGTGATAACGCGATTTTCATTGCGGATTTCATTTCATGTTCATGAGAACCCGAACCCCGAGAACGATGTTTAAAATCTAGGAAAACTTTAAGTTCGATGTCAGGTCACTGTTCGTAAAAGTAGCACACTTATGTATACGCCATTCGTGAAGTTATTTTTCAAGCGCCCAATTTGAGGGGTTATTTCGTTTGAAGGGATCTCATTCTAGCCCTATTGAGGGGTGTTCGAAAAATATAGAGGGGTTCAAATTTTGAACATCTGTACGCTAACTCAGGCATCTTTAGCTCGCGAAATTCGATCGTCAAAAGGCCGGTAACTTGGAGGTGCCACCATGACAGGTATTGCTGGCGTCTGGGATCTTTGTCTACAATTAGTGGGAGACTGTGCTCGACAGTGCCTGCCGCAGGAGGTGAAGAGCGTCCTGTTTAGTGTTTAAGACAATAAAGGGACCATTTAGAGGTCTATGTACCACATAGTTTTAGCGGTTAGCGCCACCGCGGTCGGTTATTCAAGAGATTCGTGACCAAGGATCGTCATAGACCCTAGACCTGTCATAGACCTATACCTGCAGTGATGGTTTATTACTTAGGAGCCCGATTTTTGGATGCATTTTCACTGTTGGATTGCCCACTGTTCGGACCATGGATACATGGCGGAAGAATTACTACATGTCTTACATCAAGGTTATTGCCCATAACATTGCGGAGAAACATCACTTTTGAGAGGAATCATCGACCAAAAGAAATGGTTTAATGACTCCGAGAGGTGAGGTCACCGATAACAGTGACAGCATTTAGTCGTCCATGCTCCGAGCTGCCTCAGAAGAAAAATATACTTCCGGGGTCTCCATGTGTGGGAGCACAGCTCGGGTTCTATCACCGACCAGCCCTCTTCTTCATTATTCCAGTTATTGATTTGATCCATCAAAATATACGAACGTAACAATCATTACAAGACAAAGCGATCAGGGAAAGACAGCCAAAAGAGAAACCCAATTCTATGACCCGAAGGCCTGCTTGCCCTATCCTTATGTCAGTCCAAAAACTCTAATTAAAGATATGGTTGGCTGAACCAACAGCAGAAGATTTTTTTTTATCTACCACTCATGCATGCATAGCGTTCTCATACTTCTGCATACTCAGCATTCTTCCTATGCAGACAAAACAGAGCTCACCAGTTCAGGAGTGATCTGACAACTGCCAAGCCTGTAATGTTGTAACATGTCGTTAGGCCTAGGAAAGGCTAGACGTCAGCAGGCTAATGTTCCACCAGAGGCACTTCCCCTTGCCAGGTTTGTCTCATTTTGGTTACTAATCAGTGGGAAAACACGAGAATAGTTTCGTGTTAGCGCCGTAACTCTCTAACACTATTGTTAGGATTGACTTGCAACATTGCACATATGTTTATCGAATGAATAAAATCTCGTTATTAATTCGAATGTGAGCGTCGCCACACTATCACCAGGGCGGTCGCCTTGGATTTTTGACTCGAAACTTTTCATAGCTGATTGCGCGTACGTTAAGGAACATGTGATCGTTTTGCAGGAGACCAACTTTCGCTTTCGCCCCATCGGACTCCACCCGCAGCCAGCCATTTTGGATTTTTTCAACGAAGATTTTTATCGCCCCTAATTTGCAGTTTGAGCATCGCGACACCAATGAGGCCGGTGCCACGATTTTATAGTGATCCAGTACTGCCACGAGAAGCCAATGAAGAGATTCAGAACAGGTGTAGATGTCGCTTGATCCTGGGAGATTTTGTGACGATTCTCGCAGCGGTTATTCGAAGACGCTGAGAGTCGATGAATCGAGGATGAATGGAAGATCCATATAGTAGAGAGTTACAGTAGTCGAGAGTATCTTATCCAGGTACTTTATATGATCTGCACTTCCATTGTAAGGGAGTGCAATTTTTTCTCGAATGCACAATGATAACATGTTGGTCTGGGATTAGGTGATCGAGTTCACAATAATCATCCTCCTTGTCGCCATCTTCTTTGCTCCTCAATCGCATTCGAGTGTCTCTGTCTCCTCAGGGTATTTTATTTCCCCCCCCCTGCCCGTTTCCCCCCTTTCCCCCCCCCTTTCCCCCCCCCCCCCCCCCCCCCCCCCCCCCACACCCCCCCCCACCCCCCCCCCCCCCCCCCCCCCCCCCCCAACCACCCCCCCCCCCCCCCCCCCCACCAAAAACAAAAAAACCCCCAAACCCCCCCCCAAAAAAAATTTAACCCAACCCCCCCCCCCCCCCCCACCCCCCCCCCCCCCCCCACCCCCAAAAAAAACAAAAACGGCATTTAGAATATACTCACTTTGAAGAGGGTCAACACGTTTGGGCCATCAGCCAGCGTTCGTTCCTCGTGACGATAATTCACTTGCGTCGTCTGAAACAAAAAAGCGACCGAGAAGAAACATCATCGCTTGGAGACTTTGACAACAGGCGAAAATCTATTATGAACGAGAGACCATTCAAGTTTCCAATAATTGCCTCAATTGACACGTAGCCGTTTGACCAGGCCTAATAATCCGATTACCTTGTCTAATGCAAACCGCTAACCACAGTCTTTTTGTGGACATTTATACAAGCTCTAGCTCTACGAAGCGACCAAATCGTTGTGTCAGTTGCTTGGCCTAACATTTAAAAGCGACCCGTAGAATATATATATATAATATATATATATATATCTATATATATATATATATTATATATATATATATATCATATATATAGATATATTATAGTAGATATCTATATAGTATATATTTTTTATATTATATAGTATATATATATATATATATATAGTATATATATGATATATATATGAAAAATTAGTGCGCTTAGTAACATAATTACGACATTGGTGACTAGTCCTATAGATGGCTTGCAGCAACACTTACACAATGGCGAGCTATAATATTCAAACTGTAGACAGAACTGCTTCGCTCTTTGTGGCCTATCAGTACAGTACACAGAATATATAGCGAAGATCGGAATCATAGACTGACTGAACAGAGCTCGGTCAGCCATACAATCCAAAATGCACATTGCCCACACAATACCGGAAGGGCCTCAAATCAAAAGAGAGAGCTATGCGTTTATGCTGAACAATATGAAAATAACAATGCACAATCCCGCTTATAGAAAAGCTGCCTAACCAAGCGCGTGCTTTGCAGACTGGCTTGCAGCAACCACTACACCATGGGAGCACAAATATTCAAACTGTCGACAGAACTGTTTCGCTCTTTGCTTGGCTCATCAGCTATACAGTACAGATATATATAGATATATATTATATATATATAAGATATATATATATATATATAAAAAAACGAAAAAAATAAAAAAATTAGTTTATATATATATTATATATATATATATATATTATATAAGATATATATATAGATATATAGATAATATATATATATGTATATATATATATATATAGTATATATATATATTTATATATATAGATACTATATATATATATATATATATATTATATATATAATATATATATATAACCTACCAAATACCTATAGATGAATTACTGGATGAAAGGCTAGTTGCCTCTGGGTTCAGATCCAAGTTATGTATCACTCATCAAATCGTCTATGTCGGCCTCGTAATGATAAACGAACGGCTCGACCTGTGCACAATGATTGTCTAATCTTGCCCTTTAAAGATATTTGCAATTGCTTCAATTCAATGACATGCTCAGGTAAAGAGTTTCACAATAATACAAACTCTAATAGCAAAAAAGTCATGTCTGGCTGATGCGAGACAGAAGGGCTTGAAAAAAATAGTTTACACCCTTTGAACCTCTAGTCGTGGTATCGTCTGGTGATACGAAATAGGTATAGACCACACTATGTCCATAAATGTGCGAATACCGCAATCTGTCTCCTCCTGGCCTCTCCGTTGTGCATAGCGTTGGCCAAGCGAAGAAATTAACTTCGTAGCTTTCGCTGTACGGCTGTCCTGTCAATACGCTTCTTCTTATGTGGAGAACATACACAGTTTGAGAATTCATTATGAGCTAACGAAGACCTTGTACAACTGCCACAAGTGAATCTTTGATCTTCTAAATAGGTAAATGTTCTCCGAATCAGGCTTAAAATTGTGTTTGCTTGTTCACCACCTCAGTTGTACGCTGTTCGCGAAGGAATAACGCAGATGTCAAAGCAACACAAGATCCTTTCAGCGTAACATGCTTCAATGTTATTGATAAAACAATGTGGAAGCGAAATCCTGTACATGGCGGCCTGGCCTTGAAATAGTATAACTTCACAAATGCTCAGGATGAAACTTTAAGAGCCAGCCATGCCAGGTACTTAGTCTGTTAAGGTCTCCTGGAGAATGTCATACCACAGATGAATTAGTGGGTTTATGTAAATCTGGTGTTCATCCGCAAACATTATAAACAGGTGGAAGAATAGGTTGTCAGGCAATCGTTATTAATAAAAAGAATCATACAACATGGTCCAAGGACATGCTGTTGTCAGGTTCACTAATAACGACCTGGAGGCACGTTGCGCTAATCAGGCGCAGGAACGCCCTATTTAAACAAAGAATCAGCCAGTTTGTAGAATATTATTACTAATCTGTTGTGTTGCAGTAGCGATTCTCCAGTCTTAGCTGACAGAAGGAGAACGAAAGAGGTTGTCTCCTACGGAGATGGCCGTGGTTGAGGCTCTCTTCATTACCCATCGCCTCGCCGAAAGGCGACCGAATACCTCCACGCGGTCGAAGGCGGCAACATCTTTACAATGGCTAAAGGGGCTACTGCGCATTCGCTGCGGGTATTGTGGACAGTTGTTTTTGACAGTGGTCCCAGAGACTGTTTTTGCTGCGTCTCCGCCGTCATAGTCGTGGTCTCGACAACTGTAGGTCTCGGTACTCGACCCTCCTGGTCCAGACATTCTTCCGCAGTTCTCGCACTTCGAGACCAGACAGAAAGTATCGGTGTTTTTTGTGTTTTTTCGGAAAATTACTTTCAGTTCAAAGGCAAAAAGTCATCATGCACAATTATATGTTGATCTCAATATGAACTAGCGAGTGGGTGGGCCGTTAACTTGGTCAATGTGGAAACAGTTGTAACAACAAGTGTTGTTACCAGCTTCGACCTGTTGGCAGTCACTCACAGTTGTCACATTAAAGTAGGCCATGAGACTCATTAGGCAGCTGCGTCAATTGTGTTGGGCTAGCTTCAGTTCATGTAGAGAATACAAGTATTTGACCGTGAACTATATAGGCATTAGCATAAGCCAATAAAATTGCTCCGAATAATTGTTATATGTCTGTTCAAACCTGAATAGAATCCTGCTGCCTTCAACAATTCAAAGCCTGTATTGTTTATCACTCTAAAAAAAAAATCTATCCAAACCTATTATAACGAACTCGGACATGATTAGAGAAAAATGAAATAACCCATGCCATAACAGTCAAAACATGGTAAGTCGGTTTTTCCTGTACTGGGAAATGCGTAGAGAGGTGAATTTAGGCAATTATAGTAAAGTACTGCGTATGCCCTGAGCCTCCCATCAATATCATTATACAACCATGAACAAAGGAATTCGTTTCCATTGTTCTGGAGAGCGGTTCTTTGACCCTTGTGGATTGATGTTGGTATGATGATGACCAACCAAAATACCTGTCTTCCGTAGTAGCACATAGACGTTTGAAGATTTTCGCCGTCACGTCGCGAGACTCCAGAAGTAGCTCTAGCGAAGATCGCGAGGATATTTTAATTTAGGATTTTTTATAAACAGTTCTGTTGAACTTCTTGCGATCTAAATTATCATTTCCTGTTGGCGATCGATTTATGTAACCAATTTTAAATTTGTTAGACAGCTGTACAGCCTTAACTCGATACAGCATGAGCTCTGCCAGCAGATTGATCGCGCTTCTGACGCTCCAAATTGCTATTGACTTGGAGTTGCCCTTGACATCGAGAAAAAACGTTACCTAACTCCCGGCCTATCAGAACGAATACTCTGATGCTCCACTAATTCGATGGTAGCATTTATATGGAGTGTGCATGGTTGCTCTGTCTGCTATCTGGCGAGCCAGGAGTGTAGCATGTAGTTCAATGGATTGTAGTTTGCGGTCTTTCGATTAAAGATACCGGAAGCGTAGACTGCATCAGTGGGCTTACTGGCCAAAGCAGGACGAGGCACGTCGCGTTTGAGTGTGTGCGGAGGCCTGCTATGTGTTCTATCATCTGCTCGTCCTTCGATTAAGTGAGGCTACTCATTCAACTACTTATACGGAGGAGGATTTAAGGCTCAGTCGGTAGAGCTCGGAAGCCAAGGGAAGCCCGAGGCCACTTTTCGCAGTGCTGTTGGACAAGGCGAGTCTCCTGAAATGTCACGTCACCCACGCGTTAAAAGGGACTACCTTGTGAGGTGACTTGCGATAAGTAGCGAAGCGCCGTATGCCTGCAGCCCTATTTGCGGCGAGTCCCAAGGGGACACGCGGGGAGGAAGCGACGTAACTGACATTGGACATGGTTGCGTCAGGGGAGGAGGAGGAGAACGAAACGAGAGGTGCGCGCGTTATGGTACGGGTTGTTTGTGACAAGTCCACTGTAATGGTCGGGGGTAATATCTTGGTAAAGCGCTTTTGTTGAGCATGTCCTCGGGGACCCGTGGAAAAGCGCTATTAAGAACGAGATATTATTATTATTATATTTATATTAGGCAAATTACCCCATATAGCTCAGTCGTCATTTACGCGATGAGGAATTTCTACTATTGAGGATGTTTATTCCAAGTTGTTATATACCAATAGTGAGTTCAATCATAGTCAGGGAAAAGTTTGATCTCCTTGCTAGGCTACCCCTTCTCTACGAGGCCAGGCACCATACAACTAACCTTAATAAGGTTAAGGGGGAATCAGATCGGTCGAATAGACCAGGAGTGATGTGGAGCCACGCCTTTTTAAACCCCCTTTCGTAGTTAATTGCCGCTGATCTAGCTGTAGCCACATATTCAGTGGATGAAGATATTGGCGTAGGACGGGCCATTTATAAGTCGTGATGTGACTACATGAGGGGAGGGGTGTGATTGAAGGGGCTCCTCCGTACCATTCGTAACGATCTGTCTAGTTCGTAACACCCATCCTTTTTCTGGACATCATGATTTGCGTTTCTTCTCTTGTTTCAGTATCTTGGAAATTTGCATTTTCAGGTGACCGTTTGGACGCAAATATGTTGCCATCATAGCACACTAAACGCTCACTCCGAGTTTTGGAAGCTTATTTTGTGCAGTCTCGGGTCTGAGTATCTCAGAAAGGTAGTCGTTGATGCAGTTGGTTGTCGAAAGTCCCACCCTGTTTTGGAAATTAATCTCGTTTTCACCTATGCCACCAGTATATAAAACAAAAATCCGACATTTTCAGATGGACGATGATGCAATTTATTTGATGCGATATAGCCACAAATTAATACGACACGCCCGTCCTCCGGGACTCGTCAGGAAACGCGTCCAAAGACGGGCTGCTTGCTGTATTATTTCAGGTGCCAAATCGAATGCGGTTAACGAGGCTTTGGCATACCTACATTGCACTAATGCTGCTATCGCCTGCACCAAAACAGATATACTGAACTGTTTCCCACCACCTCACCGATCCTTGACATGTCCCCCCCGAGGAAAGGAAACCCATATCTTACCGAAAAAATTAGGTTTAAAAGTAGGGTCATGTGCATTTTCTCGGAAGAACGTCTTGGGTTGCTCTATACGCTAGCCGTAATCCCCCAATCCCGAATCCCAACCCTAGCAAAAGGTATAAATAACTTCAATGCAATACCAGTAGCCAATCAGAAGGAGATCTTCCGCACAGCGCGCATCAGATGGACATGGATAAGAAAAGCGCGCAGTACATCGCCTTGTGGGCCTTTAAGCAAAATTTGTTTTACTTTAGTTTCGGGAACCGGTTGCTTTTTGGTTGTTTTTGTTTTCAGGGCGGAATTATGTTGTGGTTGTGAACGCAACAGACATTTTTGGTATTTGTACAAGAAAAAACGGAAAACCCACCCAGTTGGGAAAGTCATTTTGTATTTTACATAAATATAACCTAGGAAGGGCGAATAATCAATAGTCACATTTTTGGCAAGTAAACTATTGCAATCCCAGATCGCGGGCTCCCAGTAGGCAAAAACACGTAGGGGGTGTACTGTACTGCATACCCTACAGTTGTAAAACAGGTATGGCCGGGATCACAATTGTGGAATTCCGCCCCTCCACATTTGCCCTTGGGTGGGGGCTTCCTCTGCCCTCCATTCCTCGCCCTTAGCGTGCAAACAAACATTAAACATTCACCCATCCTGAGATAAGTTTGCATTCTCGCCTGCAATTCGATAAACATTCTGACATCTCCAGGTAGTCGTTGATTTGTGTCTGGTACAAATCGCACACCTGAACATACGCCTCGTTTTGAAAATGATTTATTGCATTTCCGTTTTTTGGAATATAATAAAATCTGATTTCCGGGTCCTGTTCATATTGAATTTGGTACGATATATTATAACTTAAACACCCAACGTAGTCCCGTATTTGAGCCGTAAATGCTGTCCGGGAAATTTGAAGCATGATTTATGGTCCTAAAATTGCAATGATGAAAACTCTCTGTAGGTCGCCTATTCTTTCGAAAATTCTTGAAAAACAAAATAGAGAGGAAAATGGCACTGAAAACCAGCCTGATTTGGGGCGTTCTTTAGAAAGCACTATTTGGAATTAAAATAAAAATAAAACTTGCTTTAGTCAGTCCTATTAGAGGGGGCGTTGTGAAATTTTCGTGTGCCCTTTCGATTTGTAGCCACACCTGAATGCTATACACTCCGTTATTCGATAAAAGACAAATTGTGTTATCGTTATTGGAAAATTGAGAGAATGAGAAATGGGTTTTCGATCGAATAGTAGGGCGGAAAACGGAAGAGACTTCCGAAACGCAAATTTTGCATTGGGGGGGGGGGGGGCAACCTCCGGTTCTTACGCCTGCGATAGAGAGACACCCAGGTGTGCATTGTGGAGTTCGTGTGACGATGGGGAATCCTACCGTTCCCGACCTATATTAGACGGTTATATAACTGGTACATTACTAAGACCAAGTGGGGAAGTAACTCAAGTGGGCGTAGCTCATTTTAGCAATGAATTCTAACGATGGGCCGGATTAGGAGTAACATTGAGAGAATTTTAACACCTTTTCATTGTGCCAATAAAAACAGTTTCACCTTTCACTCTCACATCACTTGGGATGCCTTTGTCGTTCATTCAGGTGCCGAAGCATTGCAGCATTAAACCATTGTTTTTAGTTGTTTCCGAATCGAAATCAAAAAAAAGATTCTCAAATGATTTTCAAGGGGGCCAGGAATATACCCACGACGGATTAGACCAAGTTGACAAGCCCAAACATATTGAGATAACAATAAAATATTAACTCGGACGCGATTAGGGGAAGCCACGGAAACCGGTTAGGGCTTATCAAACACACTGTTCTTTCAATATTGGATGCCTCCCCTGTAATGTAATTCCGCAAATCAAGAATTACGTCATCAATTATAGTGTATTTCTGGTCTATTAATACGAATTCCTGAGCTAGTCTAGTTGACCTACCGACATCTATGTGACATGTCTTAACTGCTGATTTGATAACTCTCTTCGAAAGTACTGGTTATGTTAGCTGCGCCCATCAATTAGAGTTGACAGTTTTTGTAATAAGCGAGCATGCGGGAGCCCCATTTGTGACAATAATAGGAGAAATAGTATGCTCCCTCAAGTATGTTGAGCATACTTTGTTCTTCATGTCAAGTTGCCAATGACCAGAAAGACTGGAACAGTGTCAGAAGGACTTAATAGGATGCAGCCAACAACTAAATCTGAACCTATTCGAACCCAATTGAAGACATGTGAAGAAAAACATTGAACAATTCTCAAATAGTAACCATATCTTTTCTGTTCTTCTTCTATCCATCTGTACGATGGTTGACCATCAAACTTGACTGAACTCAATTTGAGGGACAGCACGTTCATTGCCCTTGCGACAGAGCGTTCGAGAGTCCTCAAAACACGACCACAATGCTATGAAAACCGTTAGTTAGTAGGCACAACCATGTATACCCCTACATATGGTAGTTGGACAACATGTCAGATCATTCTCACCCGCATCATCATTGTTGTTAAATGGGACTACAGACATCACCTCGCGGCTACTGCTTGCAGCAAAGCAGGTGCTCGGTGAGGTATGCCTGTGTTCTTCGTTTCGAACATTAGTAATCTACACGAGCATGGGATGGGGGGATCGTATCCAGTCACATGGGAAGAATCGATTTGCAGCCAAATCGAATAATGAGGATCCGGGAGGCAGGTTCATTCATACGCGCGATTATGTTCGACAATTTATTTTTACGAAGCGTCAAAATCACTGTACAACTGTACGAGATAGCGGGTATAAGCGTGGAACATGACAACGAGAGACTAAAGGCTGCAGCAGAAAATATACTGGTTGAGCAAAGTTGGGGGGGATAGGAATGATTGCCATTTCAGTACGGGGTTAGACACTTGGCTAATTATATTTAATTTCCCCAGAATAGAGAATTAGTATGAATAGTCTACAAAGGTTGTCACTGAAGTTAGTGAACCACTCTATTGAAAAGAAAATTCCCCTAGCAAATTGTTTCGTTTTCTCAAACGAATTCTCTAACAGACCCGTCCAGTTCCCAAACATCCAAACTCTTAAGGAATCGAGTACTCCTATATATGAGAAGAAATAGTTAAGACAGGGTTGTAAATCTTCATTTAACTTTCCACCACATAAACTTGAGCATAAAAACACTAGTAGCTGCTACATCTCCTGAGAACGATTTGGGTGTCAAGGAGTATTGTCAAGAAGGTAGAGACATAGGGCAAATATTAACGAAACTTACACATTTTAGTATTGAATAAGACTGTTCATAACGCAGAAACATAATTTATTAGTCCGGTTTATCTACCTACGTCTTCCGTGTCCTATGAGGCTCCTATATATATATATAATATATATATATATATCTATATATATATATATATATATCTATATATATATATATATAATATATATATTATATATATATTATAGATATATAGTATACCATCTTTGAGATTATCACATGCTCTAATTTTCAATATTTTGAACACTTTTTCGCAAACTTTTTTCAACATGTATCTAATTTGTTCTTGTCAATTGAGTTTATTACGTATACAGATGGGATAAGGGGAAATTTCCAGAGGCATACGTATGCAAAAACGAATTGTACCGGTTATATCAAGTTACTTTGAGGGCGGCAAACACATTAGTTGCATAACCAAGGAGTCGCGGCTGCAGGAATCGTGGTTGGTTGTTTCGTGATGATCAGCCCAGGAAAAGATAGAGTGGGTTTAGGGTTGATCAGAAGGAACCCACGACTTTCTAGATCACCGAACATTTTATCCGAAGGTTGGTCCTTTTGCCCTAGGTAATGTTTTGTCAGAGTAATACGGACACGCTTTCTCCCAACGAAGGTCTCCTCGATGATAGCCCCTCTCCCGAATGAAAGGCCACTAAAGTCGATTTTCCATCTGTCATGGATCAAATAAATACTATGTATGTAAGCAGAGTGTTCAGATGCAGCTGATTAACCTAGTCGGCCAAATAACTATCGTGAACGTTTCCTTACGTTGATTAATAACTATAGGCATGAGTTTTCAAACAAGCAACCATATAGCTCCTGTCCCACCCACAGTATCAAGTCGTGGTGAACAATCCACGACAGTATCCTGAAGAATTGCAACGAAAGGATTCATTGCATTGAGTGGGTCAGTGGCATCTTCAGAGAATAAAGTCTTCCAAAATCGCACCTTCGTCTTCTTGGGTTTTATCGGAGAGAGAGAGAGAGCCAGCGGAACAGACATGTCAGCAAAAGACTTCAGGAGGTGAGAGTGGTGCTATTAGAAGACACATCAACTATACATTTGGATAAAATAATATCTATATATCTATATATATATATATCTATATATATATATAATATATATATATATATATATAGATATATAGATATATATATATAATATATATTATATATATATATATTATATATATATATATATATATATATATTATATATATCTATATATATATATAGATATATGTAGGAATATAGTCGGAAATCGGCTTTACGTTGTTCAAGAGTGGTGCTATTAGAAGACACATCATCAACGAGGTGCATCAAAATAGTACAAGTTAGCTCAGTGAAAATCAGGAAAAACATAGGTTCAAAAAATCGCACGAGGATGACCATCGATCTGATAAGTACAGATTATATATATATATATATATATATATTATATATATATATATATAGATATATATATATATATAATATATATATATATATATATATATATATATATAGATATATCAGGTCATAATTCGACTCGTTGAGAATGAATATAGGAGAACGGTGGAATGTATGGCGACCTTTTCTTTATCCACTTGAACTCGCATGAAAAATATATATAAGATATATTATATATAGATATATATATATATATATATATATATATTATATATATATATATTATATATATATATATAGATATATATATATATAATATATATATGTGCCGTACGCGATTCTTGGTTTTATGCGGAATGTCTTGTACGGATACTCTGTAGGAAATATATAATCTATAATACTTAGTAAACTAGAACTGACTAAACTAAACTGAGGGCTAATCAGGTTCATGTTTTCTTATGAAATCATATAGTAAAACGATTGATCTCGGACGCATGATTTTCGACATAGGTCGACTCGCATAACCAATATTTTGCAGTAGTTGTCTCTATGAAGAGTCCTCTTTGAAGACACTGCACAGACTTACTTCAATATATATTTGCACACATCAACCTCTTGTAAATAGTCTTAATAATGGATAGCTGGATGAGGGGTCGTGTAATAGAGTTTTCCTACCTACCTTCATATCTCCGAACCACTTATCTATGCGCTTATATGCTGATCACCATTTCGACATGAAGAGTTGAACTTTCTAAATATTGACCTGCTTGCGAGTTCCTTTTCATTAGCTTCCAGGGATCTACCGAAAATGCCTCATCTCCAAATGCAGTTATTGAATTGATCACGGACATGGATATCGTTATCTCTAGTTATTGGTAACCAAAGACTACTCTCCTCCGACCCAGCAGACAGGTTTATTTCGTGATCCTGTGCAGGTCCTTCATAATTTCCCATAACTTTTTTTACTCAGGAGCAATGAAGCTGATATACATGAATAGCCTCCCCCCCCCCCCCCCCCCCCGTTAATTGTCGGCTTGTCATTACCATAAGTCCACTCGGTTTATACTGGCACACTTGGCGAGTGCTTAATTCTGAATTCGCCCTAGAAATGATCATTGTGTGTTTGCATGGAGCGTTGTTAAACAGGCAATAATCATCACCGCTACAGGGCTGACTGAGTCTCGTTATTGAAGTAAGTCTGTGCAGTGTCTTTCGAAGAGGACTGTGTCCTAAAGCAACTACTGCAATGGTTGGTTATGCGAGTCGAAAATCGTGTCATCGGAAGATCAATCGTGCGGTATTGATTTCACTATGGATCAGACCTGTTTAGCTTATTTAGTGAGTTCAGTTACAATATTGCAGATGCTAAAGGAAACACTAACTATGCCCGGCTGGATGAGGTTTTCATACTTGGTTCGGCATGTTTTCCACAATGAGTACATAGATTCTACTGTCTCGAGGTGAAGTCATAGTAAACTTGATGGCAATAGAGGCAACACTCCTAAATCCTTGTAAACAGAGTAAAACCGAAATGGTTGACCTTATATAGAGTTTCCTTGTCAGTTCCCTTGGATATGGTGTAGATTATATTTACGAGGATGTGGACCTGGCCTTGGTGATGGAAGCTCATACTCGGCATGTACCGCCCCCATGACTGTACTTTATATCGCTATTGTTTTGGGGGACAGGTCAAGTCATCAGTAATCAGTTTGTTTACCGTGTAAGCCAGAGATAAGTCGCGAATGCTCATTTTAATAAGGATGAAACGTGAATGTAGAACTTTCCTGTGTTATGACAGAAAGCCTTCTGTTGTTTTTTTTTTTTCGGTCGATATCGTGTCAATTTTTTTGTTGAAATGGGAGATCAGAAATTAATCGAGAAAGCCTCTTGTTTTTTTCTGGTAGCTATTCAACTCTCAACTCTTGCAATCACAAATCCATTGGGACGAACCTCATCTCCGGGTTCCCACTCCCTACTTAAATCAATTATGATCAGAAAGAGCGATACTCTAGAATGTAGGCAAAATGTGCAGTTCTTTTGAAATTGAATGATATACTGCCTCATTTTCACCGTGAAAAAAATGATGCGATGACTAATTCAGACAATAAAAAAGTCCGTGTCGTGAAATCTGTGCCATTGATATTAAATGTACAAGGCGTTCCTACATCGAGTTCTAACTATTTCAGGGAAGATATCAGATTTTCAGCCCAACTAATCTGAATATTGACAAAGGGAATACTCGTAATACTGACTGTTTTTATCCTCATCGGTCCCGAGGGGCCGATATATATTGTAGTCAGTTTCACTCATATACTGTTGATTGTTTGCCATCCCAACGAGTTACTATGGTTAACAATAGTGGCTTAGACTATCCAATAGGGTACCCTATGTGGGGCCCTGGGTGTCAGGTACCAGCAATGGGGTGCGAAAGTGACCGTTTGTGTGTTTGTGTGTTTGCTGTGTGTGTGTGTGTATTGTGTGGTTCGTCGTTTTTTCATGGTTTTTCGCAAATATCTCATTTTGAGTGAGTAAGAGAAAACAAAAATTTGATGCTTTCTCATTCTTACAATTTTTTCACTATTTTTTCAAGATATCGCGGATTCCAATGGCTGAATTATTCCAACCTTTGTACAACATAAAAAGGCAAAAATTACAAACTTTTCCATGCATCATCCTGAAAATTACCAAGAATGGGATTTTTTAGGGGAAAAATTGATTTGGGGCCAAATTTTGACATTTTTTTAAAATCTGTTCTGTTCTCATTATTCAGAGATTGGAAGGACTGAATGGTTTTCCAAATTTTCGAGTATCAGTACAAATGGCTCCCCAGTATTTGTGGGAAAACGGCTGTTTCCAGACATATTTTGATGAAATTTGCAACCCGCGAATAGTAGGCAGGTAGAAAACAACTGGATACTTCCACATTTGTCCCCCGGGATGAGATCTTGCAACTCCGGAAATTGCCCTCTTGTTCGTTTTTTGTTTTGACAATCTTAGACTGCATTTTGGGAAATTTACTATATTAGCAATTTATAGGCCCAACCCCTAATTTTTCGAACTATACTTGAGCCACAGTTACTTCTGGATTCTATACCGGTCGATGAACTCGCGAAGTGGTAGCTTTTTCTTCCGTTTTTTTTTACATAGAGCTCATATGTCCCCTGCTCCTTGAACCGCCGTTCTAGTCCCTATTCTACCAACCTACTAAATTTTCTGACATAAAAACTGCTCGCTTGCACGATAAAGAAAGTATTGTGGTGAAATTGATTGTCGTCTGAGGTTGAGGACCAACCCCAGAGCGTGATGGACAACAGGTTCCATGCCACTGTACAACACCAAGAGGTTCACAAATTCCTTTCTCCCCCCAAAAAGTCACTAATTTACACTTACATTTGAGTGAAACCGTAGTCAAGAAGTCATTCCGACGTATGTCGGCAAGTTCACCTCACTTTCGAGGATTCGTCTGGAGTAAAATGGTATGTGATGGTCTTGTGCAAGTTCATTTCCTCTACGGCCCTTTTTTTTAAAAAATCGGTCTCCTCCAAGTAATCGATTCTCAAATCAACAGAGGCCACGAAATCCCCGGAGACGGTCTATACTAAAATTGAACAGAATAAATTGGAGAAATACCTCAATTCAAGCGCCCTGGGCAAATGTCACGGAAGTGGATTTGTGCATCTGGGATCTCTTGTTCCGCGCTTTCTACGGTTCATGTACGCCCTTACGGGCTCTGTCAATTCCCGCAAATCATGGTTAAACGTCATCTTCAATTAGCGTCAGGTCCATCAGTCTAGGCCATTATCAAGACGTCCCGGGGCCGATCTTGTAACTGAGGTTTATTGTGTTATTCGTTCACTAATACTGTAATACAACAAGAAATAAATCACTCGAGGGTAAAGTAGGGTGCGCACTAATTATATTATGAACATCATAACCGTAAGTATGACCAAATTCATTACGTCCCGCATAGTGTCCCGCTCCGAGAACCAAACTAGTCTGATTTCAGAAGTTTCATTTTTCGACCGTTTTGATATTAGTGGCATGACTGTTTTCGCAGAATGATTGGCACCAATTGTTGAATCATGACTCGCGTAATAGCCTAAAACCGTCAAGTAATTGTCCGGTACTCTCGGGCAGTACGTACCACTGTAAAATATGTAGCCTGTCAACACCGGCCTATGTCGACGGCAAAGCACCGCAGTTTTAGATTGAAACGAACGTCCATGAGTGTATGGTTCGTGGTGTTCCGAGTAACTGGTTCATATGTTACGGGGGGGATCGCCAAAATATGACTGTGAATCCAAGTGTCAACTCTTATCATCGGTGTCTTACGAGGTACCATTTGATCGAGTCACTTTCAGTTTCTGTATCAATGTTTAGCCCCAACTTCTTAACATTGAATGTAATTCTGTTTTTGAATGCGATCTACTGTCCTCCAACAAGCATATATCGGCGTTTGTGTGTAGTCTGTATGGGGAACTGAGTCTCCAGTCCGTTGTTGACTGAATTGGGCAAGGAAAACACAACGCTAAATATTCCCCTATGGCAGGTTTGGGGAAAATATGTTGCACTATACTAATAAAGAAAAATAAGATAAAATGAGTAATATAAAATGAAATTAAATAAACAACAATAGTAGACTGTTATTATAGTATGTATCTAAGGATTGTCTCGAATAAAATCAATACAACGAATAATGTATATAAAGGTGAGAATAAGCTCGTGTACAATATGTGAGGTGATTATCTACATGTAAACCGTTCCATCTCAAATATGGTCAAATAATGAATTAATCATGAAAATAGCGATATAATTCTCTCGATTCAAATAGAGGCGGTTCTTTTAATCGAATTGGAAAGGCAAGTTTTATTTGTAAACCTTGGGCAGGTAGGGCATTAGCTCATGTGTGATGCGCTGTGCCGTAATTGTCATTCGTCATTTGCTCTAAGTACGAAGTACCAACGATTTCACGTTTATACTTGTCTAAAGTTCAACTCACCATTAAATGAAACTCTCGACGATCGACGCGATTACATCGTGTTTGCACAGAGCGTCGTTAAACAGTCAATAATGGTCACTGCTGTCGGATTCTGGTTAGGGAATGAGATTGTACGGTACCTCTTACACTGTACACTCGGCATTTCCAGAGTTAGCTGGTCGGGTTTGGATGAGACGGTAGTCTGATTATTTGAACAGAGAAACAGATGTGCGCGAAGGGGCCTCGCCGCGAATATTTTTTTTCCTGTTGTTTTTAGAAACCGATTTTATCGAAAAGAGCTAGAAGACGGATCGGACGAAATTGACTAGCACAAATCGATTTAAATATTAATTCGGAGGGATCTGGGCAAATGCAACGAGAATCGTTGAATTAAAAAAAAAAACTATACTGATCCAGCCTTATTCACTACTGGCTGGTATCCTTGAACCGATCCTGTCACACAGAAAGACCGGGCCGCCCCTTAAGCTACCATCTCGCAAAAGTAGTTGGAACAAAACTGGACGTACTTGCAAACCCCCGCGCCCTCGATTCAATGTGATGTTCATTAGATTCATTCCACCCAAAGAACATTTCCTCAAAATTGAAAACGGGGAGGAGGGGGGGCTGTGTTGCATGGCCTCCGGCCAAATTAACCGTCCTAGCTCCAAATACGGTATTTCAGGAGAATTTGTGCCAACAATTTTGGCGGGGATGGTAGTCTAGCCTTATCTGACATTCATTGCAACATGTTTAACTGCCACCGAATCAATCAGTCTCTCCGCTAGTACGGTATGTCAGCAGCGCCAATCAATTATATTAGTCTATCAGGGATGGGAAATGTGGGTGGAATTACAAAAATAAAAAAAAAAGTTTTGAGAAGGCTAGGATAGATGGGTTTGTATAAGGTGCGCGGAAATGGAAGATTGTGGAAGGAAATTATGGGCGCGTGGGGACATAAGTGGGAGGAAGTTGGAGATGGGCTGTTGTAGGTCAAGTCGTTATCACAGGCTGTGTAGAAGTTGAGGAGTAGTTCAGGGGGGTCAGTTTGGAACAAGCGTTGCCAATTGTTGATGCGGAGGAAGGGGTTGAGCCGTTCAGGGATGTGCCTGATGACAGGGGTGGTAGTTGCACTGGGTTAAGCACCGAGATGGCGTGGGTTTGTGGGGAAGAGAAAAGTCAGAACTAGTGACATACTAATGGGGGATTTCAATGCTACGTAAGTTGATCGTGAAATTAGTAAGGGTGAAAAGTCGAGGCGAATGCGTCTCTGTTTACCAGAGGCTAGTCAGAGGGTTTAATAGGAATGTGAGGAGAGGAGGGTGTGGTTGTCGAGGTAGGACTAATAACCTCAGGAGTGACTCGCAGGACGTTTTAATATTCCCGATTGAGGAAGCTGATCTGTAAGCTGAAGTCGACTATTTCGAAAAATCGCGAATTGCGGTACCCGTCTTAGGTTTGACAGTCGAGTTAACGACAGGTAGATAGGTGGTATGAACACATCGTTAGAAATGGAGTGGCGTCGAGGATGGTGTTCAAATCGTGGATGTTTCGTGTTTTCTGTTGTTGTTTTTTTGTGGGGGGAGTGGGGACCTAAGGATGGGCTTCATCTTAATGGTTCTGGTTCTTCAATGTTAGGCGAGTTAGTTTTTAGTGTTGACGACCTGTTGTTAAACTAGATGTTGTATGTCAGATCTGACCTCAAATACTATGCGAACAGCTCTGTTAGCAGCGACTCATTTATCTTTGATAAGCCTAATAAAGTTTACGACAAGAATGCAACCATTATGGGTGATTTCAATGACCCAGATACGTCGTCCCGGTTCCGACTTTTTCATGTTACCCACGACTGTTTCTCTTCTCAGCATGTACATTTCCTACAAGATACACACTATCTTGGATTCCGTCTTGAGTATTGATTCTGATTTAGTGGACAATGTAGAGAGTATCGGTAAGACTGGTGCAAGTGATCACGATGTGTAGCTTTTGATGTGTATTGTCCTCAAACAGTCACAGGTGTTTAGAAGGTGAATTTGTATGGAATTTCTGAGTTCCTGAGTAAAGTAATTTGACCTGATTTGTTATTCGGTTCAAACGATGTTGACTCGTGTGTTTCCTGAGAGAGTTTGCGAGGTGAAGAGAGGATTCTTTGGGATGAGCGCCGTAATCAGAGAAAACAATTGCTGGATGACGAGTAATGTTTCTCTTGCAATAAAGAGGCAACGAAATTAGGGGCGTCTTCATCGTTCCTCAGACTCCTTGATATATATGTCTAAGGTCACGCTGCAGTCGAGCCAGAAAAGTAGGTCCAAGCATTAGTTTATGTGCCAAGTTTAATTTCAGAAGGGACGTTTACATATGAAATATACATAGTGTGAACAATAGAATTAGCATTGTTCAAGTATAGATGCAGATCTCCTTGGTGAAAGGTTTCATGTTCATCGGGTTGGAGACCACCAGTTGGCTTCAATAGCTCCAAGGCAGGGTGCTTGGCCACCTAAAGCGGAGGTCCGCGGTCGAATCGCGGTGGAGCTGTGAGCTTTCCATCACTTACAGTTTCCGATCTTCTATGTAAATATAAACAATATGTATATAACTCCATAACGCCCAATCCAATTGATCCAAAACTTCGTTGACATGTCCGCCCTGGGAATATTCGGCTGAGTTCGAAGGGTAATTCCAAGGTAAAAGGAAGTCAAAATTGCTTAATTTATGCGACTCTTCTCGACGTATCTCGGAAAACTTGGAGAATGTGGACTTTGGGTCATGATTTATTGTGCTTATCTAATGAGTTCCACAAAGGTAAATTTTTGTGAGGGCATACACGTCGGCGGTTTACCAACCTGCAAATGTCTGGTTAGTCAAAGGTATTCGCCCACCGCGATGGGTTATCGCGTCCAATTAGAGAATGCGCCATCACTAGAATAATAATAACTTCAATCAGGAGGAGGGGAATGAAGTCTGACGAACGGAAACGGTGGGAATACATCTACACTGACGTTTGTATTGAGAAGAGAATGGGATATTGCATTGCACTACGACTGGTTCGTCCAAGACAGACTCACATATGCTGTCAGGAAGAAGCTGGAAATAGAATACCAGTATGATCAAAGCAATACGGTATGGTACCTGATGAAGTTACGTGACCCCATTTCAACGCAGAAACGGAACGGTTGCATCAAGACTGACGCCATTGGGACTGTACACGTATATTACGAGAAGGTTTGCACTGACAGGGCCTTTCGGAGAAGTCGAGACACTACAAAGGAGAGAGAGTGAAATATGTGGAAGTGGGAGTGATAATTAATAACGGGTTTATAATGATTGTTAGTAATGACTATAACCAAGGAAATTGGAACTGCAGTACACGGTTATATCTTTTCCACAATACCCCACGGAAGCCAGTATGGAGGGAAATAGAAACGAATAGAATAACCAGGGACTATAATGGTTGCATACTGTCAACATCCGACCGAGAAGCAACGGATAGCGGGTGGTTGAACATGCGACTAGAGCTACTCGATTCATTACCAGATAGCTCTAACAGATACTAGAGGGGGTCCAGTCACCCATAACTGAAAACAATTAGGGCACTAATAGTTGGTTTGGAAAGTTACAGATGAGTATAAATTGATTAATGCAAAGCCCTTTAGTGGTCGTCGCTCTATGTGAGGCGACTAATAGAGGCAGTTAAAACATATGGCGTTGATTAATATATAACTGGTAACTTCCAATATGAGTAACGGGTATATAACGCAATGCATATTTAGAACGGTAAAACCGTTGAAACAAGATGCAGACACACAACTTAAACAGTTCATATACTATAAACTGATGATATTGAGATCAATATTATCACGGTATATATCTAATCATTTGTCTATTATAACTTGGATAATTAGAATTATATAGAGTGATAATGTGTCAATATCAACTAGCTCTAAATCCACCTACCTATAACTACCATTTCGATATCAACCGTTGAACTCTTAGGACGGTTACGAACCCATCCGCTTCAGTTGTTGACTTTCGATTGAACCTTAATCTACCTGAAAGTTTTCATATCCAACCAGTCATTCAGTTCATAATGAAAACAGCGTTATCGTTTTCTTAGCGTAAACAAATACGACACTTTCATCCAACCAGCCAGATAATCTTGTGTAGGGCCTCCCATCCAATTTCCGATCAAGTTCTTTCTACTCCTCTGTTATTCAGCTGACACACCACACACACGCACGCACACATACACGCAACACACACACAATAATATACCAATCGACCTATTCCGGGAGTTCAGGTATTTCAGGTTCAGTGACACAGCAATGCGATATGATTGATACAATTTCAATTTTCTTCCTTAAAAAAATTAAGAGGTAGTGATTGGATACGTTATTACTTGGATTTTGTTCAACGATACATCGACCTGTTATAGTAAATTCTCAAGATATCCTGAAGTGGTCCAACCGAAACAACCAAACAAAATTACAGAGCGAAAACTAGAAGGCGACCAATTTATCACAACACGATTTTTGTTGCAAAAAACTTCCTTTAATATAATCGGAAATATAATATAAGGATTAATGGACATATATGAGGCCGTTGTTGCAAAATTGAAAACGGAATTATGTCACACTGCTCGATTGACAAACGATGTCGGAATGAAAACAAGGTAGCGTGTCGTGTTGCCACCAGTTGAGATATCGCTCCGTCAAATTGAGTTTTCATCTCAAGATACTCGACAATTATTCATAATGAATTACTAAATACTTTTAGCTAATTTTTCAACTAGATTAAACTATTCTTCCATAGATAACTTCAGCTTAACTAGATGAGGGATGATTGTGACAACGAATAATGAAAAATAAAGCTGACCACAAACAGAAGCCTGCTCGTCTTAGGGATAACACTGCGAAAATCCGAACTTTACACGACACTTGTAGTTGTACTCTTGGCCAAGCGTCGATGTCATGAGAAGTCATGGTGCAGCCTTAGTTTCTCAGCATTGCTATAGATAATTTCCTCGCATTCCCCCATGATAATTTTACCGTGTCGTCGCTTAACAGGAAGGCGAATGAATTCCGGGTAATTTGTAGGCCCAATTCCCCTGACTATACCCAAATGAAGAGTGACCCAGTCGACATCTGGAGTATTTCCAATTAATATCGATATAACGTATTATGCATCCTGGTAGGCAGTAGCGAAAACGAACTAACGCGATATAATCCCCACATTTTGTATGCACAATAGTCTGCTGTAACGATACCATCATGTTGAAAAATTGTCTTTGATGACATTTCAAGTGCTCCCAAGCCACACTTGTGTCGTTGTTTAGCCGGTGTAGTACTGTAACTACAACAGATGTCAACTAAACGAGCTCTGGAGCCAAATTGGGAAACTCATTTACCGTTTCATATTTGGTGAATGACTAATCATACACGCATATGCATGTTAGATGATGCACGTATACGCCGCCAGAAAGATATTGGAAATGTGAGTTAACTTGGTGATTAACGCCGTAACGCGAATTTTCACTTTTGCACAAGTTAAATTGCAATGGCAAGAATTTGTATGATGGCATCAACTGAGAATTTGATATCACACTCAAAGGCATAAAAGAGGACCGGGAACAGCACGATCCGGTATCGAACATAGCGTAGGATTTTTATAGGCCACAGTGAAGTGTATGGGGATGGGAATGAAGCATGACATGCTTCCCGACCCTGCGGCATTTACAATACGAAAGTCCTTGGTCCTATTGATTAAAAAGCGTTTTTTCCATACCACATTGCAGTGAAAAAATAACACCTAGAAAGACATCGACATGGTAGTTCAACCGAGAAAACTCGGACAGGACAGTTTGGTGGCTGACACAGTGAGAGAAGAGGGCAGATTGTTCGAAAGATCACCGCCCTTTGTTTCCAGTAATAACGCGGTCACGTGATCTGTTTTCGGGGTAAAACAAGCTCTACGATCTGTCCACACACAAGCTGATAGGAACATTTACGGAGTGGTATACACAATCCATATTAATAGTCATACGCCCATTGATGAACGATTCAGAAATTCGTTGCAAGGACACGGGCACCTGGTAAAGCAAAATATTCCACCTGACTCTCAGGGGCTAGCTAGCGGACCACGTTACAAGGACGGTGGTTTGGGAGTGCGATTGTGTGGCATTTAGCAGCGTTGTGTGGGAAATGAGAGGTTTCGTGGCAGGTTTTGTGGAGATTTTGTGGTGTAGTTCAGCGGATGACAGTTTTCGTGTCAAATTTAGTACCAATTTTAGTAGCCATGTTATCTTTTCTACCCTTTTCTTGTTTTTTGTTCGTCGATACAAGTAGTCCCATTCATTGGCCACGTCTGTGTTCGTGTCATATTGTAATCTCGAGTTATGGGCACTGGAATCGGCAATTGTATCGTGTTCTCCTTTGTAGTAGCCCCTGGGTCAATTAACTCAACTCCGGTCAAATGACATTTTTCCGAATAAACATTTATCCCAATCACTGATTCCTAATCAAAGTCTTCGACTATACGCGCCCCCCCCCCTCCGAAAAAAAACGTCATTAGGATATTGCATATCATCCTGAAGTATAAGACCAACTGTCAGCGAGTTAACGAGTTATATTATCATCAGATGGAATCTGTTCCGGTCCCCTCATTTGTATTCTTGTCCCCCTCTTTCACTGCCTTCACTGGGATGGGGTGCACCCGTAGCGTCCCAGCACAACGCCCGGGGATTCGAAAATGTGATAACGCGATTCATCGTGGTCGATTTTGGTTGATGCGGCTTCATTTCATGATCAAATATAACCCGAAACCCGGAACGATCTTTAACATCTAGGAAAACTTCACGTTCGATGTCAGGTCACTGTTCTTAAAAGAAGCACAACCTTCACCACTAATGTCGTTCGTTGAGGTATTTTTTCAAGGCCCAATTTGAGATTTTATTCTCGTCTGCTGGATCTCATCCTGCCCTAATTTGGAGGGGTTGTTCGAAAATACAGAGGGTTTCAATTTTGAACATGTACGCTAACTTCAGGCTTCTTTAGCTCGGAATTCGATCGTCGAAATTCGGTAACTTGGAGGTGCCACCATGACAGGTCTGTTGGGTCTGGGTTGTCTACCAATTAGTGGGTAGCATGTGCTCGGGACTCCGCAGGAGGCGTTGAAGAGGTTCCGGTTTGAGTGTTCAGTCAGTAAGGGACCATTGTACGGTGTGTACCACTAGTGGCGGCCGGGTCGCGCACCAGTTCGTTTTATGTCATAGAGATTCGTGACAAGGCTGTCATAGACCTGTAACGTGACCCTGCCGCAATGAGTTTTGACCAGCCGAGGAAATAAATGGAACATGGAAACTAGGATTCACCAAAATATTACAAAACTGAACCTCGTAATTGCAACTGAGGAAATAGATCTTAATTAACTACAAGAGTAAACGAATCCAATCCAAACACAAACAAAAGAAAGCAACAACCCTACGGTCCAGCCAGCCAGGCGTCCGGACAGCTCTAAGCTGAACCAAAAAGCGGTCCACGATCCCCCACCAAGCCCGAGAAAGAGACCAAGGAGAGACGGTATTCACTCAAGAGTGGAATGTATGGATGAAGGCGAATGACAGTGCAATTGTTGTAATGAATGAATATGCTACCTATGGTTAGTAGATGGCGCCGTTTGTAGAACAAGGATGGGGAGAATGAAAGAGACAATGGGTGATATGGCGTAACAATGGAGTGACAAATGTGAAGGTGAAGGTGGACATGGACGGCGATTGTGACACTTGCCCCACTCCCCAAGGAGGGCTCGCCCCGAGACTACCCTATCCTAGAAAATACAGTGTATTACGCCGTTTCTGTCGGAGGGAGTTGACCTCTCCCAGGTGTATCCTTACAATTGAAAGCTCTCTCACAAAAGAGTCTTGTAAGTGATCGGCATAACTATCATGAGTTGGCGTTCCCTAACAGTTCCCAATACATAAAGTTAAAGAAGAACACTAACTCCCGACAAACCTTAATGAATTAGGGATTATAGAGAGGGCTCTCCTGTACACTCGACATGTAGGCCATCATAACCAGAGGCAACTATACATCCCAGTCTCTCTGATTCTCCTAGACTGATAAAAGGTTGCAATCGTTCGATTTAAACTTTCTACAAGGACGTCTGACTGGGATGATACGCCGTGGTATGGGTTTATTTACTCTGAGTTTTTACAAATCTCACAAACGTGCGGCCTGTCCTAAATGTCCACCTGTAACACTTCATGGAGCGCAGCAAAACACTTCCTTCTTTCAGATACGGGACAATCACTGTGAATACAGCACTGACCACTTTCCCATATGCACCATACGTCCGACACATACCCCGTATCTACCGTTAACTGATCCACATAAACGAATATGCTTAGTCCCGGCTGATGCAGACACCTATTTTGCTAGGTTACGCTTCTCTTCAATCATAGGAATTATTGGCTTCAAGTTTTCATCTGCCCTCTGCCAAAGCAGATAATCGAATTCTCCCCTACTAACCTTAACCACCTGATAGGGATGATGAGGGTGGTGACAGGTGTTGCCAACACCACATTTTCAACAGAAAAATGCACTCTCGAAAGAGCATCCGCATTTTGATGATTTAATCCTGCCTGTGACGACACTGAAGTGTATTCACTCAACTGCTCAACCACTAGCGACCTGACCCTCCAGCTCCTTGAAATCGAATAGCCACTTCAATGAAATGGGGTCAGGTACGCAATCAAATTTCCTACCCAACAAGTATGACGGAAAATGGCGAATACATTTCACCACCGCTAGTAATTCTTTCCTGGTGGTATGTACTTGACTTCATTTTGTCAAATTTTTTACTAGCATATGCAATTACATGTTCCTTTCCCCCTGCCCGGACTTGCGACAATACGGCCCCTATAGCACCATGGATGGCATCAGTGTCTAACAAAAAAGGATTGTAAGTCTGGTACGCTAAAATTGGGGAAATTATCAAAGCCCGCACGCAATTGGTGAAAGGACTATTGGTGTCATTGGTCCAACGAAATGCAACTTCGTGTTGCGTCATTATGTAAGGTGCAGCTATCTTAGCGAAATTTTTCAGAAATTTCCATAATAACCACACAATCCTAAAAAGCTACGGAGCTCCTCAACATTACTTGGCACATGCCATTACTGAACAGCCTTAACCTTCTCTGCTCAGTGGGAGATGCCTGCCTGCGGACACAATAAGACCACGATACGTTACCTCCTTTTGAAGAAGTGAACATAGAAGGTTCAAGTGTCAGTTCGCATTCGGAGTCTGTCAAAAACCTCCTGCAGGCGTTGCAACTTTTTCAAAAGTTGGAAAAGCCGATAATATTCGTCTTATACAAAAGACAGGTCTCCTAATGTAACCCGGCTAATATAGTATCCATAATCTTTCAAATAGTGCTGGCATTGGTGAGACAAAAGGGCATGAGCTCGGTATTCAGACAATTGCCTACCAGTATTAAAAACAGTTTTAGAGCAGTCTCGTGGGCACCCTCCACCTGCCAGTACCAACTGGCCATGTCAAGGGTCGAACCATTGGGCCCCCGCTAACGCATCCAGGCTCTCCCTTTTTCTCTTCTGGGAGGGGATAAGAATCTGTACGGTCACCTTGTTAAGTTGCTGTAATCGTAAAAAATCTTGTAGTACATCTTTTTGGTTACCAATACTATGGGGCTGGACCATGGGCTATTGGATGGATTAATTATCCAGCAAGCTAACATCTCTTGAACTTTACAATCTACTTCTTTCGTGTAAGAAACGGGTAGCCGCCTAGGGTACTGCTTAATTGGAACAGCATCGCCGTTTCAATATGGTGTTGAACTTTAGTCAGTACGCCAAGTTCCCCGTCAACAGAAAAATACACTTTGTTGTTGAGAGAAACTTTTCCATAATAGCATCTTGCTCATTATTTCCTTCCGTGATTCTTCACAAAGTTCGTAAACGGCGGGAGTCTCCCCACAGTTTGGTTCACAATTTCGCAGGGTACAGATACTAAAACGAGTTCCCTTTATACATAACACGGCTCACTCTACATCATGACTCTTACTGGGACACGGCACTCGGGGTGACCTTTACAAGTGTGACGCCACTATAACCTTGATTTTCCCTTGAATTCACGGTACTTTCGACAATTGCCATCTTCAAGTTTTTCAGGTCTATGCAACCTTGCCAGGCCAGAATGAATTCACTATGGGGATCGTCCAGTGTCGCAACAGTAATTTTGCCGCAAGAAACATTATCTAGACCTAACACTGGGGACAATTGACATTGCCTGACGAGAAACTGAAGGAGGGGACTCCGAAAGTCAATTACCCCAGCATGCCCACCCAATTAAATCCACCCCAAGATCCTGACTGTTGGATGTGTGCGCTACCAACCCACATGAGTAAATTTACACTCTCCCAAGCCTAAGTGTTAACTCGGACCCAAAACTTCGACAGTCAAACTTCGCCCCAGCCCGACTAACGGGAATACTAGTAGGTGTACTTTCTGAAGGTGAGGGCGGGAGTAGATTAAACACTTCAGGGGAATAATGGTATATTTTGACCCCGTGTCGACGAGAAAGTTCACATCGACTCCATTCACACAGTGCCTATGCATATACCATTTCCCCATTTGAGGCCTCACATTTCGAGTTCTCAGTGCCCCATATCAACTCTATCTGTTTAAAGTTGTTACTGTTGTGGGCCCAGAATGTGGGGGCACATTATCTCTAGGAACATGCGGCAGTTTTCTCTAAAATGTCGGGGGTCACCACAAAACCCGACCCTTGGCGGAATTAGCATTGCATGTCGGGGGACCATTTTGCAAGTAACCTATTAGTCATTAGACTTGCATACTTGTAGTTAACTTCTCATGGATGAATCTTCAACTGCACTTCTGAATGTTTTCAGTTAAGGTCCCCATCAGTAGCCGCATTAACTGACTGACTTGCCCCTGCCTCATTACCTTCAACTTCCAAATTGTTCTCTTGCCAAGCAGTTCCAGGCCTCTGCCAATGTTTAGTTCCCTTCCCCCACTACCTAAAGTATGTTAGTATAAAGGGAAATCGATAAGAATCGACGCCAGTGTTTCTTCTTGAGGCCGGGACATTTGGATAAGGCACCAATAACAGTTTCCTACTATCGGCGCCGACAATTCGTCAACGACCTATCCCCCCCCTTCTACGACGTTGTAACCTGGCCCACCATACGATCTGTATGCCAATGGAACCAACGATTCAACGAATAGAGCACATAATTCCTAGTAACTGGTTTTTGCAAGTACGGGTGAAATCTCGAAAGAACTGGAGGGCATCGCCCATTAAATTAACGGCCAGAAATTTCACTTTTCTCATCGTTGTTCCAATGTTAATCTGGAACATTTAATCAAAATTTCAATTATAATTTTAAAAATTCTCTTTGCCATCCTATGGATTCGGCTCTACAATTGCCGTCATTTATGAGGCTAGTTTTCAAAATACATTCCCTCCGCCCGAAGGGTCGACACCACTCACCTGATTTTGAGTGTGAGGGGTGATGTCCTGGATCACTCGCCGATGTCCAGCTGGACGCAAGGTTGGGACGACGCAATTCAAACCCTTTCCGGATTAGGTAGCTACATATGTGAAGTTCATTTTCCAGTTTCCAAATTTCCGCGCTCAGTCTCTGAATGGATTCATAATCTCACCGACAATCCTAAAACACAACGGAAACTCCACCAACGCCCCCCGTCAAATACCCCACTCAGTACCTTAAAACCCCTCCAATACCCCATCCGTCACTACCAAATTTGTAAAGTGGACCCTGCCCGCAATGAGTTTTTGACCAAGCGAGGAAATAAATGGAAACATGGAAAATAAGATTCACCAACATATATTACAGAATATGAACCTCGACGTGCAAACTGAGGAAATGTATCTTAAATTAACTACATGTGTAACGAATCCAATCCAAACACAAACACATAACGCAACACCCCTACGTCCAGCCGCAAGGCGTCCAGGACAGCTCTAACCTGAACCAACAGCGGTCACAGAAATCCCCCACCAAGCCCGAGAAAAAGCCCAAGGAGAAGACAAGTATTCACATGCAAAGAGTGGAATGCTATGGATGAAGGCGAATGACAAGTGCAGTTTTAGTAATGAATGAATATGCTCCTATGGTTAGTAGATTGGCGCCGAACAAGGATGGGGATGAATGAAATGAGACAATGGGGGACTATGGCGTGAAACAATGGAGTGACAATGTGAAGGTGAAGGTGGACATGAACCGGGGCTTGTGACAGACCGATACCTGCAGTGATGTTATTTAATTAGGAGCCGATTTGGGATATTTTCACTGTTCGGGATTTTCACTGTTCGGACCCGGATATCATGGCCGTGAATGAATAATGTCTTAATCAGGTTATTGCATAACATTGGGGAAAACAATAACTTTGAGAGAATACATGACCAGATCTCTCTTGCCAGTCAAAAGAATGGTTTAAATGTTACTTCCGAAGAGGTGAGGGTTCACCCGATAATGGACAGCATTTCAGTCGTCCATGCCTTATTTGCCTCAGAAGAAAATATACTTCCTGGGCTCCATGTGTGGGCAGCTCAGCTCCTAATATCACTGACCCAGCCCTCTTCTTTCATGATTCCATATTTATTTGATCATCAAAATTCTATATGAACGTACAAACATACAGACAAGGCTCAGGGCAAGCAAGGAAACCCAATTTCCTATGACCCGAAGGCCTGCTTGGCCATCTTCTGTCATTCTAAAAACTCTATAAAGTATGGGTGACGGAAAAACAGCAAAGATTTTTTTTTTTTATCTACCACTGCCTACCATAACGTTCTCATGCTTCAGCATACTCAGCTTTCTTCACTAAGCTAGCAGTAACTCACCCGTTGCAAGGTAATGTAACATGTCGTTAGCCAGGATAGGCTAGACGTCAGCCATGGCTACTGTCACACCACAGAGGACCTTCCCTGCCAGGTTTGTCCATTTTGGTTATCATCAGTGGAAAGCGGAATATTGTCGTGTTAACGCGTTAACTCTCCAACCTATTTTCGGATTGACTTGCAACATTGCACATATGTTTATCGAAGAGAAATCTCGTATCACCAGGGCGGTCAGCTTGGATTTTTGACGAAACTTTTTTATGGCTGATTTGCGCGTTACGGAAACATTGTGATCGTTTTGGGACCAACTTTCGTTTTCGCCCCATCGGACTCCACCCAGCAGCCATTTGGGATTTTTTCAACGAAATATTTTTATCGCTAATTGCATGTTTGAACACGCGACCATGAGGCAGAGGATTTTATATTGGATCCAGTACTGTACCGGAAGCCAATGTAGAGATTTCAGAATAGGTGTAATGTGATCTGATCTGGGCGATTTTGTACTCTTTTGTGATCTCGCCAGCGGCATTCTGAAGACGATGGAGGTCGATGAATCGAGGATGAAGGAAGACCAATAGTAGAGGAGTTACCGTAGTCGAGATAGTTATCAAGTACTTTATTATTGGCGCACTTCCATTGTAAGGAGTGCATGTTTCTCTCGGAATGCACATTAAGTCAATGTTAACATGTTGGTCTGGTACGTGTGGATCACGAGTTCACAATTAATCATCATTACTTTTCGCCATATATTTGATTACCAAAATAGCTTTCGAGTGTCCATCTGTACTCAGGGTATTTATTTAAGCACAATCCATGTTTTTAAACGGCAATTTTACGAATTACCTCACTTGAAGAGGGTTCACACGTTTGTGCCATCAGCCAGCGTTCTTTCCTCCTCGTGACGATATTCACTTCGTCGTCCTAAAAACAAAGCGGGGACGTAGAAAAACTCATCGCTTGGAAGGACTGTGACAACAGGGAAAATCTATCTATGAACGATAGAAACCATCGAAGTTTCCACATAATTGACCTCAACTTGACATGTGGCCGTGTGCCAAGCCTAATAATTCCGATTAGCTTGTCTAATGCAAGCCCGCTAACCACAGTATGTGGACATGTTATACAAGCGCCGGCTCTACGAAGCGACAAAATCAGTGTTCAGCGGATTGGCCTAAACGTATTTAAATTAGGTACCTGTCATTTTCGCTGCTATTACTTCAGTAGAGTAGTTTTTTCTACCCACCTAAGTGGAGGATCAAACGGAAAGGGATAGCAGGCAACAAGAATTTTAGTCTTGAGCGAAAGCGCCGTGCGATCAAGTAAGCAACAAATGTTGTTAATGATGTTACTCAAGCGAAACTAATTCTTCTATAGAGATATATATATATATATATATAATGATAATATTATATAATATATATATATTATATATATATATATATAATATATATATATAGATATATATATAGATATATATAGATATATATATATTATATAATATCTATCACAAATATCAAAAATTAAAATATATCAGTGTTCAAGGACTACGCGGCCGCCTCTGCTGTTTGAAAATTGAAAATATGGATTTTAATGTCACAAAGATGATGCTATGGATTCGTTTGAAAGCACTGCGATACTTGAACTAACGTAGCTAACAATAACAACCAATATACAGAAGTGCTTAAAAAGATGAAAAATAGAGGCAGAAAGTGCGTGTTGTGTCGACACTAGGGTAGAGCCACCATACCTTTATTAGAAATTTCGTTGGGGTCCGTGGAGCTTGTTCACCTCATATGCATGTCTGAGTATTTCGCATTTATAATCAAACTTGTGCGACGGGAAACGTCCGAGGTGGACTGAAAAAATTATATACATACCGAATAATGATTATATATACACACCCAAGAGACCTAGATGATTACGGATGAAAGGTATAGTGCCTCTAGGCCAGATCCAGTATCACTCAGCAAATCTTCTATGTCAGCCTCGCAATGATAACGAACGGCTCGCTGCACCAATGTTGTCAATCTGCTTAAAGATATTTGCAGGTTCGATTAATGACTGCTCAGTTCCACAATATCCAACTCTAATAGCAAAAAAGGTGTGTCTGGCTGATGAACGACAGAAGGGCCGAAATAGTTTACTACTCTTTGGGACCTCTAGTCGTGTATTCTGTCTCGAATCGAATGGGTTGACCACACTACTGTCATAAAATGTGCGAATCATCTCAATCTGTCTCCTCTGGCTCTCTGTTATGAGAGCGTTGGCCACGGGGGAAGAAATGAACGTAGTAGCTCTTCGCTGTACTCCCTCAATAATGTCAACATGCTTCTCTTATGTGAGAAAATACACAGTTTGAGAATCAAATGAGGTTCTAACGAAGGACCTTGCTACATCTGCCACCAGCGCATCTTTGTCTGATAGGTAACTGTTCTCGAATCGGGCCAAAATTTTGTTTGCTTTGTGCACCACCTCATTGATACGCTGTTCGAAAGGATAAGCAGAGCAAGGTAACACCAGATCCTTTTCAGCCGTAACATGCTCCAATGATGATAAAACATGTGAAAAAAACGAAATAAGGTTGTTCCCCCCACTCACCCGGAGATGGCGTGGTTGAGGCTCTCTCATTACCCATGCGTCGGGAAAAGGCGACCGAATACCTCCACGCGGTTCGAGGCGCAACATCTTTTACATTGGCTACAGGGGCTCTGGCATTGCCGCGTGTGGGCCAGGGTTGCAGTGGTCCAGAGACCTAGTTTTTGCTGGTCTCGGTCATAGTCTGGTCTTGACAACCTGTGGTCTCGGTCTCAGTCTCGGTCTCGAACATCCTGGTCTCAGACATTCTTCCGGTCTCGCTTCGAGACCAGCAAAAGTATCGGTGTTTTAGTTTTTTCTTCTTCTTCTTTCTTCGGAAAATTCTTTTCAGTTCAAAGAAAAAGATCATCATGCAGTTTATATGTTGATCTTCAATAGGAACTAGCGAAGTGAAGTGGCCTTTAACGTGGTGAAGTGGAAAATAGTTGTAAACAACTTGGCCAGCGTTGTTACCAGCTTCAACCTGTTGGCAGGAACTCACTGTAGTCCACAGTTCAGTCAGGCGCAGAGAGTCATTAGGTGCTGGTCAATTGTGTTGTTAGCTTCAGTTCATGTAGAGAATACAGGTATTTGACAGTGAAGATATAGGCATTGCCATTAGCCAATCAAATTGCTCCCAATAAGAGTTATAGAGAGAAACCGATAGTATCCATGCTGCCTTCAACAATTTTCAAAGGCTGTAGTTTATCACTCTAAAAACAATTCTAACGAACCATATTATAACGAACTCTGACTATGATTAGAAAAAAAGGAATAAAACCCACGCATAATCAAGTCAAAACATGGAAAGTCGGTTACTATGCTAATGAAAGGTAGAAGAGGTGAATATTAGGCAATTTACTAAAGGACGCGGTGGCACTGAGCTCCCAGTCAATTACCATGTAACCACGAAACAAGAGTTCGTTCCATTTTCTGGAGAGGTTGACCATCGTGGCTTTGATGTGTGGGATGATGTGGACCAACCAAATCCTTGATATTCCGTAGTAGCACATAGACGGAAGATTTTCGGTCACGTCGCGAGACTCCAAGAAGTAGCTCTAGCGAAGATTGCGAGGATATTTTAATTCGGATTGTTTTAAAAACAGTTCTGTTGACTTCTTTGCGTCTAAATAATCATTTTGCCTGGTTCGGCGATCGATTTATGTAACCAATTTTAAATATTGTTAGACAGCTACAGCTAAATCGATACAGCATGAGCTCTGTGCAGTGATAGCGCTCTGACGCTCCAAATTGCATTGACTTGGAGTGCACTTGCACTGGAGAAAACGTACCTAACTCCCGGACATATCAGAATCAATACCTCTGATTCGATGGAGCAGTGTAGGAGTGTGCATGTGCTCGTCTGTTATCTGGCGAGAGGGTGTAGAATGTAGTCATGGATGTAGTTTGGGTCGATTCGATTAAAAGATACCGAAGGCGTAGACTGCATCACGTGAGACGCGGCAGAGCGGGACGAGACGTCGCTGTTGCGTGTGTGGGCGAGGCTGCTATGTGTTCTATCATCTGCTCGTCCTTCGATTAAGTGAGGCTTACTCTTAAATACTTTATCGGAGGCGGATTAGCTCAGTCGTAGAGCTCGGAAAGCCCATTGGAAGCCGAGGACTTTTCCGCAGTGCGTTGGACAAGGCATGTCTCCTGAAATGTTCCACGTCACCCACGTTTTAAAGTGGGTCCGGGTGGGTGACTTGGAAGAGTAGCGAGCGCCATAAGTGGCAGCCCTCTTGGGAAGTTCACCGGGGGACACGATGAAGTCACGTACTGGAATGGTGCGACCGGGCGCGGAACAAGCAAGAGGTGCGTGCTGTAGAGTACGGGTGGACAGAACACTAATGATCGGGGTAAATCTGTACAGCGATTGAGCAAAGCGTGGAAAAGCGCTATCTAAGAACAACGAGATATTATTATTATTAATATTTATTATTAACAATCACCCAGCTCCTCATAACGACCATGATAGCTCAATTACGATGAGGAGAGACTGATCGAATATTTCGCAATTTCTACTATTGATTATGTTTATCCCAGTGTAATACCCAAAGTGAGGTACTTCATCAGTCAGGAAAGTTGAATCTCTCTGCTGGGGCTACCCCTCTCTACGGGGCCAGGCCTATTACTAAAACTTAATGAGGTTGGGGATATCAGATCGGTCGAATAGACCAGGAGTTGATGAGCCACGCCTCTTATTATCCCTCTTCGTAGTTATTGCCGCTGATATTAGTGAGCCACAGATGCAGGGATGCACGATAGTGGCTAGGAAGGGCCATTAAGAGTCGTGATGTGATTGACATGAGGAAGGGAAAAATTTTGCATTTGGAAGTTTGCCATTCCAGGTCGCCTTAAATGCAATCTGTCATTAAGTTTCCGAACACCCATCCTTTTCTGGGACATGATTTTGCGTTTCTCTCTTGTTTTAGTATCTTGAGTAAATTTTAGATTTCTCAGGTGACCGTTGACGCAATTTGTTGCCATATAGCACACCTAAACGCTAACCCCGATTTGGAAGCGAGTATCTCGGAAATGTTTGATCTTTCTAGGCAGTCGTTGATGCAGTTGGTTGTCGAAAGTCCCACCCTGTTTTGGAAATATTAGAGTTTTCACCTATGCACCAGTAGTATATTTAGAAACCTCCGACATTTTCAGAGGGGCGATTGATGCAATTTGATGACAGCAATTATAGCACACATAATAAGACACGCGCCTCCGGATTCAGGGAGGAACGTTGTCCATTCATGGTGCCCCAACTAGAATGCTATAACGAGGCCTTGAAGCGTGTCGCGTCTCAGTTTCTGGCGAGAGGCACACCTACATTTGCCATTATGCTGCTATCGCCTGCACCAAGACAAATAGATATGATGAAAAGTTCACACCACGCACGAAATCCTTGACATGTCCCATAGGAACCCCAGGTCTTACCGAAAATTTATATTTAAGGCGGACATGTTAGGGTCGTGCGCTTGCGCATTGTTCCTAACGAAAGCCCCAATCCGAATCCCAACCTAACAAAAGGTATAGGATAACTTCAAATTTTTTTAACAATACCAGTAGCCAATCAGAAATATCTCCGCAGCAGCGCGAATAAGATGACATGTAGAGAAAAGCGCAGGCCATTCGCCTTGTGGGCCTCTAAGCAAATGTCTTTTACATTAGTTGAGAACTATGTTGCTTCTTGGAATGTTTCGTTTTCAGGTGAATTAGGTTGTGGTTGTAAACGCAACAGTTATATTTTTTGGTATTGTAAGAAAAAAGAACCCACCCAGTTGGGGAAGGTCATTTTGTTATTTACATAAAACTAACCTAGGAAGGGCGAATAATCACGGTAGTCCATTATTTTTTGGGAAGTAAACCACTTGCAGTCCCAGATCCCAGGGTGGCTCCGGGAGCAAACACGTAGGTTGTACTGTACTGATACCATACAGTGTTAAAACATTGTATTGCGGCCCCACATTGTGGAATTCCTCCCCTCCGCCACATTGCCACTGGATGGGGGCTTCCTATGACCATCTGCAGTTCCCACGCCCTATGGTGTGAAATATACACATCTAAACATCCACCCGCCATTTAAATAAGTTGGCATTCCCGCATGCTTTGCGCGACCATCGACATCACAGGTGGTCATTGACGATTCTGGTACAATATTGCACACCGGAAATACGCCTCGTTGTGAATATGAATATTGCATTTCGACTTTGGAATAAGATTTATTTCCAGGTATTTTTTAGAGGGAAATTGGTACGATATACCACACCCAAACGCCCACGGAAGTTCCTTAAGCCCTTAAAATGCTGTCCTTGGAATGTTGAAGCATGATTTATGGTCTAAATTTAGCACTGATTGTACCACGATGATGATAATCGGAGATCAGAGGGTCCTATCCTTTCGAAATTCCCAAACAAAATAGAGGGAAAGGCCCTAAAACACTCCTGATATGTTTCTGGATGATGTTGATTTTTATATAGCACATGGAAGAAAATTGCGTTTTCATTTAGTCTTATTAGGGGGTTCTTGTGACATTTTCGTGTGCTTTTAGATGATTTGTAGTAAATTGATGCATACACTCCGTTATTCGAGAAAGTGACAAATTATGTTATCGTTCATTTGGAAATTTAGAAATGGGTTTTCTAAATCGAATGTTGGGGCGGAATGATACTTCCCGTACGCAAATGTTCCATTGGGGGAGGGAGGAAGTTTCGGTTCCAACGCCCGTGGAAAGAGAGACACCTGGTGTGTGCAATGTGGCGTCCGTGTGAGGATTGGGGAAATCCAGACCTCCGTTCCAGAACTACATCAGACAGTTATGTACTGGTGCACTACTAAGACCGAAGGGGGTAAGTAGCTCAAGTTGCGTAGCCTCATTTTAGCAATGGATTCCAACGATTAGGATCAGGAGTAACAGTGAGAGATGTGCACACCTTTCCATTCGCATAAAACATGGTTCACCTTTCACCCTTCAACATTACTTGGGATGCCTTCGTCTCTCCTTTCCGCGCGCGAAGGCCTCGCACCGTAAACACTTTTTTGGTTGTTGTTGATTTTCAAGAAGCCGATTCTCAAATGATTTTCAAAGGAATCCCCACTACGGATTAGACCAAATTTGACAAGCACACAATGGATAAAATATGAGCTTGGACGGATTTAGGCGAGAACAAGGGAACGGTTTGAAGGCTTATCAAACACTATTCTTTTCCGTCTTTGTATGCCTCCCCTGGTACTGTCAATCTCAGCGAATCAAAAAATTAGCGTCATCATTTATAGTGCTTTTTCTGGTCTATAATACGACAAAAGTCCTTGAGCTAGTCTAGTTGGACCTGGTAGAACTCCATTGTGACATGATTAACGGCCTTGATTTGAATAACTCCCTCCGCATGTCGTATTGTTAGCAGCGCCCCATCATAAGATTGTAGTTTGTAATTAGCGAGCATGGTTGAGTAGAAATAATTATGCTCCCTCAGTATGTGGGGGTATCCTTGTCCTTCATGTCAAGTGGCCCAATAACCAGAAGCTGGCAAGCTTTCAACTTAGATACGCAAATAACTGGATCTAAACCATTCGAAACCACATTGAAAACAACATTGTTAAAGGAAATACATTGAACAATTCTCCAAACTAGTAACTATATCTTTTCTGTTCTTCTTCTATCCTATCTTTACGATGGTTGACCACAACTTGACTGACTCAATTTCGAGGGCACAACGTATGTTCTGCTGACAGGAGCGTTCGAGAGTCCTCAAACACGACCCAATTATGAGAAACCGTTAGCGCACAACATGTATACTCATACTATGTAGTTGGACACACGTCAGATCATTATCACCCGCATCATTATTGTCAAATGGGTCTACGGACATCGCCCGCGGCTACTCGTTGCAGCAAGCATGGTGCTCCGTTGAGGTATGTTTCCTTTGTTTTTTGTCGAACATTTGGTAATATGGGAGGGATGGGGGATTCGTTATAATTCCACATGGGAAGAATCGATTGCAGCCAAATCGATTGATGAGGATTGAGGACCCGGGAGGCAGGTGCATTCATACGCGCGATTATGTTCGACAATGTATTTTCACGACGCGCCGAAATCACTGTACGTGATAGCGGGTATAAGCGTGGAACATGAGCACGACAGACTAAAGGCTGCAGCAGAAATATACTGGTTGAGCAAGGTGCGGGGATACGAATGATTGTCATTTCAGTACGGGGTAGCCAATGGCTAATTATATTAATTTCATTCGCCTGAATAGAGAATTCGTGTGGACAGTTTGATATTAAGTTGTCACTGGAGTTAGGTTCCTCCGTGAACACTCTAGATCAATGGTGTTGTAGAATATGGATATTTCCACAGCAAATTGTTTCGTTTTCTCAAACGAACTCTCTAACAAACCCGTCCAGTTCCCAACATACCCAAACTTTTGAAGATTCGAGTATTCTTATATATGTGTGTGTATGATAAATATCAGGTTCATTACAGGTATCACCAGCCTTATGGGTGAGTGATTGAATACTTATGATAATGCTAAACGACACATCTCTCTTTCTAGTATATAATATATTACTCTAACCTGAAATGAAACACATCTAAAATATGGAAATTGCTGAAAAATTGCAGGCCAAAAAGTTTAAAAATCGAATGGAGTTTAATCACAAGAAATTGACACGAAGGGAGTTACAATGGAAGGTCAGTGAGACAATTGAAAACACAGATAGAGCAGCTAGAGAGGCATCTAAAGTGAGTAGAATAGAATGAAAAATAATGAAATGGAATATTCATAGTTATAATGACCCCTAATATACGTTACCATCTGCTGAGGTTAAAAGGGGGTCCCCAACATCAAATCACGCGATCTACTCATGGAGGTCCTGGTCCCTGTTGAGTTGAAAAACCCGGGGTCATTTCATAACACATACCAATGAAATTAGCACCTACGAGTTGAGCGTGATGCCCCTCACAACAGCCTGTAGGTGAACAAATCCAGTGACTCATAAAACAGGGATCAAATCCTTCAAGAGCGCCCTGGTTGGATTGTAGTCTCCCTTGGTTATTTTTTTAACTAAAATGCCAGCATGTTAACCTTGGAATATTATTCATCCGTAGATGCGTAGAATAAATGACTAAGTAGAACTATCTGAAATTCTCAATTTTAGTTCTTCAGATACTCTCTACTGTTGAGGAAAATCTAGTTCCCTCTCTCGGTCTAAAATGAGTAATTTCTGCTTGTGAATTCCAAGAATCATATGGAAATTAAATTTAAAGAATCTGTGACATTGCTGAGGAAAATACAAATTTGCTCATTTGCATTTGTTGGTTTTGTTCGGCATGCGTTTCCTCCTTTTTTCGCAATAATTTTTTAATCCTTCATGAAGAATCAAATAGAATAGATAGAGGAACCGCAAATAAGTAAATTAAGGAGTGTTAAGGAGTTACTTAAGGGTAATAAAGCCTCGCTGCATGGACTAAGGAGTAGCGGCTGCAGGAATGTGGTTAGTTGTTTCGTGATGATCAGCACAGAGAAAAGATCAATGGTTCATTAGTCAGAGGAAACCCACAGCTTTCTTGATCAACCGAACATATTTATCAATATCGGTTAGTTCCTTCGCCTGGGTATAATGTGCCAGTACGCTCCTCCCAATGAAGGTCTCATCACAGCCAGTTCGGCGTTGGAAGCAACTGGTCACCCCCCCCCCCCTCTTCCGAAAGAAAGGACACTGAAGTTCGGGGAAATATACCACGACTTTGTTGGTGGTCTCGAATCCGAGAAACATGCTAACCTTCACCGTGGGATCTGCATCTATACTTGAACAATACTAGTTCTATTGTTGATGCATTATCCCCCTCAGAGATCAAATTTGATGAATTCCGACCTGGCACCAATTGGTACAAACACTATTTATAATATATTTCATATATTTCCCTGGCTTATTCTTTTCTAAATCTTTATTTTGGGGGCTTGACTGAGCTTTTGAAATTATCCATATATACAAGGAATCTGAAGAACGATGAAGACGCCCCTAATTCGTTTGCCTCTCTATCGCCAGACAAAAAAAACATTAATTGTCATCCAGCTAGTTTTTTCTCATTACGGCGCTCATTTCATGACCTCGCAAACTCTCTCAAGAACACACTTCATGAGTCAACATCGGGTAAACAGAATCACAGCCTCCTGTCAAATTTACTTATATTAGGACCCAGAAAATCCATCGAAACCACCTTAGGAAAACAAGGGAACGGAATGAGTTCTAAACTCTGTGGAATGTTGACGGAACAATACACATCAAACGCTACAACATCGTGATCAGTTGCCCCAATCTTACTGATACTAAATTGTCCACTGAATCAGAATTACTACTCAAGACGAAATCCAAGATAGTTATCGTGTAGGAGATGTATACATGCTGAGAGAGAAACAGTCCTGGGTAACATAAAAAAAAGTCGGAACCGTGACTGCCACTACTTCATCCGGACACGGAGTATCTGGATCATTGAAATCACCCATAATGGTTGCTTTATTGTCGAAAACAACTATTATTTAAAACAAGTCCAACTTCTAAAGAACTAGGAATCCTAAAACTTGAGTTGGACAGAATTATACGCCACACAAAATGACAAAATACTGCCTGATCTCTTCCTTCACGATACTAGTTGAATCCGATCTGACATACAACAAAACTCTACCACCAATGACACGGAGAGTATCTGGCCGATATAGCCTATATACAACACTTCCGGAATGTTCATCTAGGACTCTCAATTATGTCGGGATTGCGCTTCTGGACCAGAAACTTATTGCGCGTACTATGGCTATCGGCTAAATTGCTGACAGCCCACCGCTGGACACCCAAGACCTTCATCCCCGCACCTAGTTTAACAACAGGCCGTCAACACTAGAAACTAACTGCCCAACACAAGGGCGCAGCAACTGTCTGAAAGTTGGGGGTTCAAGAGCAATTTTTTTGGGAGGGGGGGGGGTCCGAAGCAGTGATGGGGAAACAGCTGACGTGTGAACAAAAACATTAGTAGGAGCATTTCCCAACAAAGGTGGGGAGTCATAACCCCAGGACCCCCCTAGTGGCTGCGCCTTGGTCCAACATCGAAGCACCAGCAGCATTAAGGGTGAAACCCAATTCTTAGCGATAAAATAGATCGCAGGTTTTTTTTTTTAATTCATCGAATCCGTGGCATTTGCCTAAATCCCTTAACGTTAATAGTTGAATCACTTGTGCTTGTTCATTCTCGTGTATCGTCTTGTGGCCCCTTCTGATTAACAATCCGGTTTCTAAATTAAATCGAAAATGAAAAAAATGTAGTGCTTCGCGCAGTTCTAACGCTAGCTCTGGAAATAGGCCGAGTGTACCAGTGGCAAGGGTACCGTACAATCTCATGACCTTAAACCGAAGATGACAGCAGTGAGGATTATTGACGCTTAATGACACTCTTTGAAAAACCACGATGTAATCGCGTCGATCGTCGAGGTTATTTGTTTGTTTTGTTTTCCAATTGTGAACTTTAGCCAAAGTATTGAACGTTGACACACATGGTCAATGACCTGCCCAAGGTTTACAAATAAAACTTGCCTTTCCAGTTGGATTAAAACAAACCGTCTCTTTAAATGGGGAGAGAAGTATATCCTATCTTCATGATCAAATCATTGACCATATTTGAGATGGATCGTTTACGTGTTGTAGATATTCACACCCAAACAGTTTAAAGGCATTATTCGTTGAGTGATTTCATTCGAGACAATCCTTAGATGTATCGCCACCGGAACGATCAGAACAGTCTTGCTATTTGTTATTCTTTCATTTTATATGACTCATTTTATCCTATTTTATTTAGTATCGAACAACATTTAACCCAAACCTGCCAAAGGGGAATATTTGCGTTTTCCTGACCAAAATTCAATCATTAAAGAGGTGGATACTCAGGTCCCCATACAAACTACACACAAAAACTATATGGTTGGTGAAAAACAGTGTGTATCGCCTTCAAACAGAATACATTCAGAGTTCCTTGCTACTGGGCAACCCAAGCAACACTAAACTTAGACGTTGCTTGAATCAAAAGTGTTATGCCGTCGACATAGGCGGTGTTGATAGGCTACATATTTCTCAGTGGATGTACTGGCCTGATACGTAATTTACTGACAGTTAAACGTTATTCGCGAGGCCATAATTGAACAATGTTTCCAATAATTTTTGCAAAAAAACAGTGTTGCCCACTAATATAAGACCATCGAAAATTGAACTTCTGATAGTTTGAAATAACATAGTAAACCTCAGGTAAAGGATTGGCACTGGGACGTCTTGTCTTGATAATGATAGCTGATAAAACATGCACGCTCATCTGAGGTCGCTAATTGAAGATGACGTTTAATCATGATTTGCGGGAATTGCCAGGACCCGTAAGGGCGTACATGGAACCGAAAAAGGCGGAACAAGGTTATCTCAGTTGATTTGCACAAAATATACTTCCTTGACAGTGCCAAGGCGCTTAGACTGAGGTATTTATCAATTATCTGTTCATTTAGTATGCCCGTCTCCGGGGATTTCGCAACCACTCTGTTGATTGAGATCGATTGCTGAGGAGAACGAATAACGTCGGGAAATGGATATGCCACAAGACCATCACATACCGTTTTACCCAGGACGAATCTCCGAACCAGTGAGGTGAAAATTGACGACAGATCGTCGGAATGATTCTCGACTACTGTTTATCAAGTAGTTGTGACTTTGGGGGGGGGGGGTCTTTGAAATCACTTGTGTGTGTGTGTGATACAGTGGCGTGGCACTCGTTGCCTAACACGCTCTAACTCAGACGGCGATAATTTTACACGATACTGCCTTGACAGTTGCCAAGCGAGTGATAAACATGTAAGAAAATGTATAACGGTGGTTAGCATAGTTACTAGATTGACGGTCCACGGAGCAGGTTGAAAATATGAGCTCTATCATGAAAAACGAAAGAAAAGAAGAAGATAAAAACTACACTGCGCTGGGTCCATCGACCGTATGGAAACTAGAAGTAACTGTGGCTCGAGTATAGTTCCGACAAATTTGAAGTTTTACCTATAAATTGCTCGATAACCGTATATATTTTCCAAAACTGCATTTCTCAAGTTGTCAAAAAAACAGTATATAGACCATCACAAGATCAGTTTCAAGTGGGCTGAAATCTGATGTCTCCGCTTAAATACGTAGAACTCGATGTAGGAACGCTTTGTACATTTAATATCAATGGCACAGATCTTTAAGGCACGGACTGTGTTTATTTTATTTTCACGGTGAAAATCAGGCAGTACATAATTCAATTTCAAAAGACATGCACAGTTTTGCCTTGCTGCCTAGGTGTTGTTAAGGGCCGTCTCTACTAGGAGACCGATTCGTTGTTTCATGATCAATTATTGAATTTAGGTAGGAGTGAAACCAAGTAGATGAAGGTACGTTCGATTGGATTCGTGATTGCACGAGTTGATAGATTGCATGCTCCCTCATTCAGCTTTAAGTGTCCATATTTACTAGAAAAAAAAGAGGCTTTCTCGACAGAAGGCTTTCTGTTCATAATAGGAAACGTTCTACATCACCTTTCGTCTTGATTGAAAATAGCATTCGCGACTATCTCTGGGCTTACAAGGTAAACATGACTGATCACTGATAACTTGACCTGATCCCCAACAATTAGCGTTTATGTACCAACCTTGGGGACAGTATATGCCAAGTATGAAGTTCATCCACCAAGACCAGGTCCATTCCTCGTATCTAAGAGATCAAAATATCAAATGAAACTGTACATGAAAACTCGATCAGGTCAACCATTTCAAATTGCACTGTTACAAGGATTTAGAGATGTGGTTCTATTGACATCCAATTCTATGGACCTCACCCCCCCCACCCCCCCGACAGTAAGGTCATGTACTCATCCGTGGGCGAATGCGAACCAAGTAGAACCGCAATTCAGAGGCATCTTAAGTTTTGTTTACCATCGAAATCGCTCCGTATTCCCATAGAAAAGCTGTCGACATTTTTTTCAATCGGACCAATCATCATGCATGAGCAGGTTATCGCGTTCACAAGGTATGCGTCCCATATAAATTTGCAGTCATACTTCGACATCGTCTAAGAATGAATATAAAAAAAAGAGTGTGATGTGCGACCTCTTCTTTATCTACTTAAACTCATATAAAACAATATATATGTGCCTTACGCCGTTAGTATTTCTTTGTACTGGACTCTGGATGTGCATGTCAGTCAGGCGGATTGAACCAGATCATGAAAGATAATCGACTTAGAAATTGTCACATTCTGCTTGTTTATTCGGCCCCAGATTGGATATCTCTCATGACCAATTCCTGAGGATCATATCTATCATGAGAACTACTAATTGCTATGATGTCGATTACTGCAATATGGTGGCGCAATAAACTTAAGGGGAAGCTAAACAGGTTCATGTTTCCTTATGAAATCATATACCGCACAACGATTGATCTCGTAAGCATGATTTTCGACATAGGTCGAATCGCATAAACAATTTTAGAAGATGCTGTCTCTCGGAAGAGTCCTCGTCGAAGACAATGCACCAGACCTACTCAATAACGAGACTCGCCAGCCCTTTGTCCCGGTGATGAATATTGCCCGTTTAACAACGCTACATGCAAACACACAATAATCATTTCCATCGTCAAATTCAGGAGTTAAGCATCCGCCAAGTGTGCAGGTATGAACCGAGTGTACTTATGGTTAATGACAAGACGGACACTTACGGGGGAGGGGGGCTATTCACGATATCAGCTTCATTGCTCTGAGTTTCAAAAGTATGGGAAATTATGAAGGACCTGCACAGGATCACGAAATAAACCTGTCTGCTTGGTTGGAGGAGAGGAGAGTAGGAGAGTCGTCTGTGTTACACTAACTGAAATGAGGAACGAGTATCGCTATTCCCTTGATCAACTCAATGGACTGATTTGGAGTCAATCGCAGAAGCAGGTCGATAAAAAAATTTTGATATACAAATAAGGAAGAAATGCATGAATGAGAAGTGCATAGATATGTTCGGAGATATGGAGGTAGGTAGTGAAAAAGATATTACACGACCCCATCGCTATCATTATTATTAAGACTAGAACAAGAAATTATTGTGCAATATATATATATAGATATATATATATATATATATATATATATTATATATATATATATATATATATATATATAATATATATAATATATAGATATATATATATATAGATATATATATATATATTATATATATATATATAGATATATATATATATATATTATATATATATATATAAATAAGTATTATTCAAAAGGAAAGGCCGTCTGTGCTCGTCTTTTCGTTAGCATCGGTATTTAAATCCAATAGAAAAAGTTTGAAAAAAAGTGTAGACGATTGCGGTGGGTGTGTGTGTGAAAATTGTTTATAACATTTATTCCGACGTTGCGGGTTTAAACCCTTTATCGAGGATTGGATTACTTGTTAAACTACACCAGACGACTTAAATTAAACGCGCGTGAATGAAAGGTTATGCACGCAATAAATAGCAATAAAAAAAATAACGCGCTATTGTTCATCCCTATGCGCTAAATTAATGAGCAAACAAAGAAAGAAGCAAACGCGCATTACTATCTAAACAATTCAGTACTAAGACGACGGTGAGCGAGTTCTTGAAATAATGCACAATAATATGGTTAACCAAACTGTACTCAGATGGAAGAGAAAAGTAAACAAACACAGCATTGATGACGGCACGGTATCTACTGAAATTCCGCATAATATTATCTGAGAGTAATACTCTGAGAAATGTGTGTGTGTTAAAATGCTAGAAATCAAATATAATATGAATTTGGTTCATCCATTCGGTTTCGAGTTCTAGACTATTATAATCGGTTTTCTACTGTCACTGACGGTCATAATCGGTACCTTGCCCTTCGTGATTACGGATTACGTGAAATCCGTTATAGTACACATGGATGGAACATTAAAGTGGGTAGCGACTGGCATACCAGTCGCCATTTGGTTTCACCTACATACAACATCACGCAGTTCTTGCAGGTGATAACATACACAAAACACCGGTGATACAAGAAAAATGATCTTTGACCTGATATGATCCCTTGACCCCATAAGAAGACAGGAGTTGCGTATCTTTTAGTTACATGCCAAGTGTTACAAGTAGGGCGCCGGTGAAGGGGAAGGGCCATGAGGTTTCTCTGGATGTTCTGTGTGAGGTGCGACGCTCGCAACAAGGGGGTTGGCTAGGTTACTGTCCCTCCTGCAACGTAGTGGTAGGATGATCTGAAAAGATGGTCCTGGGGTTGATGGGTCCGACCATCCACGTTTTGTAATGGACTAAGATGTATTCCTGATGGGAAAAATTGTTGGGTGGAACGGCAAAACAACATTGGATCCATTTCGGTTATTGCGTTCATCAGTGGTTTGAAGTTCACGGTTTTTTTGAACGTGCAAGACTTACATGATGTTTCGCGGAGCTTATAACGTCCAGGGTACTGGCTCACCTAATATATATATATATTATATGGGGAATAAGGAAGGTTGGAAGCTCAGGCCTCCACCGGGATGAGAATTCGAGCACCGCGGACCTCTTGATGTACGTTGCAAACGCCCTCAACAGTTCAGCTATGACGCAAACTGGTGGTCTCGAACCCAGGAACATGGTGCCGTTCACCGTGGGATCGGCGTGGGAGTCTGTAGTATGACTCATGAAAATGTCAATAAAGGTGTCGTCTATATTCATGATAATCTTATAGTTTTTTTTTTCATCAAAAGAAGTTCTCGAACGAATCGGGCACTTGTAATTGTATGGATCAAAATTGTTCGAGTTCACATAACTCTAAAAAATGACCCAGTGGGACACAATGCTGGGTGATATGTGAATGCCTCCTGTGATAGCCTCGAGGTTAACAAAATGAATCAAACCATACACCAAAAGGATCAGCAATAGGGCTATTTGAATCTTGACTCACATGATAACCAAATTATGTCAATGCAGGACATAACTAGCTAGGCTAATCCATTGTTATCCAAACGATAAGATTGAAATTAGCTCACGTCGCCACATTGACAAAAAAGGGCCTGATTGTGCTTGATTTTAATCAGATAATAGACACCTGTAATAATTGTCCAATGAAAGTTAGCCGGGCACCAGGAGGGAAAGACAACTTCCAAAACTTCTTAGTGTTTTTGTTTTTTTTTTCATTTGCCGTTGTCTCTTTTGGATTTCAGCATAAGACGCTAGTTCGGTATCAGCAAGTTAGTTGTGGTGGGTGGTAACCAGTGAAACAATTGACTGTATCTGTTGCTTTTAGATAAAACGTTGCTATTACAATATTTTTTAGTATTAGACCAAACTATTATTCACAACAATTTTTTCGCCCCAAAACTGATTGACTCTTCTAAAACTGCAATCGGTAAAATTTGATGTGGCTGTTCGACTGAACCTGGTAGCATAAGGGCTCTTCATAAGGCTGATTCGCAAGTAGTAGAAACAGATAAAAATTAATATTCAAGAAAAAATGGAATGATAGGACTATGGTCTGAAAAAAATTTTTATGTGTCGCTACTTAATTTCAGAAGGAGTGAAAAAACATATTTTAGGGAACATGCATTCAAAATTATCACTTACAGTGTCCTAATTACTAATATATTACCGTCTATGATAATATCATGTCTTTCTGTGTGTGCTAGGCAGCCAGTAACTGTGAAGGTCGCTTGAACCTGTATTCTTCAGGTTTACCTTTAGTTATATATGGAACCTGCCGTTACTACTCCCTTTTTGTATACTCAGAACAATGCGAGGCATATTGAAAGTCTCGAACAGATCCACACAATTACTTCATGGTTTGTCTCTTCGTCATTACAATCCGAACACAGAGGTTGAATATGAACCATCAGTTGATATTCCTTTATGTCGCGGTACGAATTAGACCAATATATCCTCACATGGGGATATTATGGTTTTGTCTTCGCAGCGCCGCCGTCGCCGGGAGAATTTCGTGTTGCGCATAAAGCTCCAAACATTTTCCGGATTGACTTCAAACTTTGCACACAGGTTTGTCGGATGAAAATCTTCGGATGAGTTGAAGTGGGCGTCGCCGCGCAACCACGAGGGGCCCTCTGGATTTTCGACGAAACCATTTTTATCGCTCATTTGCGCGTTTCAGAACAGGGCGATCGTTGAGACCCAATTTCGTTTTCGCCCCTTTGTTTAACCACCCGGCGGCTAGTTTTGGATTTTTTGCGAAAGCATTTTTTGCGCTGATTTGCTCGTTTCAGAACAGGGCGAGCGTTGGGATCGACACTTTCATTCGTTCCCATGGAACCCACCCGGCGGCCATTTGGACTTTGTTGGACTAAACACTTTTTTATCACTATTGCATGTTTTGGAAACGGCGGATCGTTTTATGACCAACTTTCGTTTTCTCCCCTGGGACTCACCCAGCGGCAATTTCTTATTTTTTTAGCTTGAGATGTGGTTGCCCCTATAAGGCGCTATTAAAATCTAAATCATTATTTTGGGACAAACTTCGTTTTAGCCCTCACTCGGACCCCCCACCAATTCAGTCTACAAATGGAATGTCTCTCCCACTGATTGACTCAAATGTGGGGATATACACGTTGGCGGTGTACCGGCGATGGTCTAGTTAGATAAACAGTACCAGGCAACCATTACCACTGGTTGGTCTATGGTGACGAGCTGTTAGGCTGACATCAGATTGTTGGTGGTGGTTAATGTTGTATTGGTTTTGGGTCTAACCTAATGTATTAATTGCTTGTTGATAAAAAACTACAGGTCTATGACAGTGCAGTCGTTCAGTGAACAGATACTGTGAGTGGAGTAGAGGAGGGGAGAGGAGTTCACGGAGCTATCCGTATGTGTGGATTTGTGTGTTGGCCTGGGCAGGCAGGGTATCGGATGTATAAAATGTTTTTACCGAGGTCATCATTATGAAATAGGTGAGGGGTAGTGGTGGGAGTAACACCCGAACCCCCCCTCATGAAAAGCCTCGTGCCACAGCAGAGAGGTCACGTTATTCAATTAATTAATGCTATGTTTGCGGAATGGGAGGCTGGGTATCAGGATTAGTCTTGGAATCATGGTTCTATAAACCCGATGCGATCCCGGGACATATTGCAAGCAGGAAATTTACTGAATAACGAGAAGGCAGAATCTTGCCAGGCAGGTTAGTAGAGATAAACAATCAGGTCTCCTAGGTGCACACATCAATCTCTTGTACATATTCCTAATAATGGATAGCTGGATGAGATTTGAACTTTTCTTGTATATCCACCAGCTTCAGCGATGCCTTTTCAATTAGGCTTTCTGGGAATTTTACCGACGAAGACGAAAAAAATCCTCATCTCCAATTGCAGAGTCATTGAATTGTCCACGGAAATGCGATATCGTTCTCTCAGTCAGTTAGCGTAAACAAAGCACGACCCTCCCCCGACCAAGCAGACAGGTTTATCTCGTGATCCTGTGCAGGTCCTTCATAATTTCCATACACTTTTACTCAGGAGCAATGAAGCTGATATAATGAATAGCCTTCCCTACCCCCCTAAGTGTCGGCTTGGTCAATTACCATAAGTACACTCGGTTTATAACTGCCCACTTGGCGGGATGCTTAAACTAATGAATTCGACGATGGAAAATGATTATTGTGTGTTTGCATGGAGCGTTGTAAAAAGGCAACCAAAAACATAACCGCTACAGGGCTTGTGGCAGGAGTATCGGTATTGAAGTCCGTCTGTGCAGTCTGTCTTCGAAAGAGGGGAAACTACTGCCAAAAGGTTGGTTATTGCGGGTCGAAAATCATGGAATCCAATCGTTGTTGCGTCTATATGATTTCATAGGGAATCAGTTAAAAACTGTTTACTGAGTTTAGTTCTAGTTTAAAATATTGCAGATGGTCAGAAAACACTAACTATACCGGGCTGGTTGACGATTCATACTTGGTTCGCATGTTTCCCACAATGAGTACATAGATGTGCTGTCTTGAGGTGACGTCATAGAAAACGTGATGGCAATAGAGGCCACATTCCTAATCCTTGTAAACGAGGAAAACCGAAATGGTTGGACCTTATCGAGTTTTCTTGGACAGTCTTCATTTGATATTGTGTTAGCTTATAGATACGAGGAGTCGACTTGGCCTTGGTGGATGGAAGCTATACTCGGCCCATGTAAGGTCCTCATGGCTGGTACATAATTAGCTCTGTTTCGGGGTCAGGTCAGGTCACATGTCAATCAGTCGGTTTCCCTTGTAAGCCAGAAATAAGTCGCGAATGCTCATTTTAATAAGGGATTGAAACGTGATGTAGAACTTTCTCGTGTTATAAAAACCCCGAAAACCTTTTGTTGTTTGGTTTGGTTTTGTCGAGATCGTTCAATTTTGTTAAAATGGGAGATCAGAAATGAATCGAGAAAGCCTCTTGTTTTCTGGTAAAACATGGATACCTTAAAGCTGGAATAAGGAAGCTTATTCAAAAACTATCAACCTTGCAATAACAAATCTAAGTGGACGTTACCTTCATCTACTTGGTTCCACTCCCTACTTAATCAATAAATTGATCATTGAAAATAGCGATATCTAAAAGGCAAGGCCAAAACTGTGCATGGTTTTCTTTTGAAATTGAATGATATATACCTGGCCTCATTTTACCTGAACAAAAAATAATATGTTATATATATTACTTATTCAGGCAGGCAATAAAAAAAGTCCGTGCCGTGAGGTCTGTGCCATTGACATTAAATGTACGAGGCGTTCCTACATCGAGTTCTACGTAATTTCAGGGAAGATATCAGATTTTCAGCCAAACTAAATCTGAATATTGACAAAGGGAATTCTCGTATACTGATTGTTCTTATCTCATCGGTCCCGAAGGGCCAGCTGATATATTGTAGTCAGTTTCTCCTATGTATACTGTTGATGGTTGCCATAGCAACGGATACTATGGTGACAATAGTGGTAGTTAAGAACTATCCAATAGGGTAAACACCCCATGGTTGGGTGCCCATATGGGTGTCAGGTGATCCAGCATGCGGTGCACACGCGAAAGTGTCAGTTTGTGTGATCCTATGAAACCGCTTTGTGCTGTTCTACTCTCCCTATTCTACCTCCTAATAATCTAATTAAAAATAAATTTTCTGACATTAACCGCTCGCTTGCACTGTTGAAGAAGTATTGTGGTGAAATTGATTGTCGTCTGAGGTTGAGGACCAACCCCAGAGCGTGATGGGCAATAGGTACCATGCCCACTGTCATCACACACCTCCCAAGTGTTCCCAAATATCACTTCTTCCTTCTCTTCCCCGCTCTGCCCTCCCGAAGAAGTCACTAATTTCCACTACATTTGAGTGAAACCGTATCAAGCGCATTCCGACGATCTGTCGGCAAGTTCCCCTCACTTTCGAAGAATTCGTCCGGGGTATTACGGTATGTGATGGTCTTGTGGCAAGTTCATTTCCTCGACGCTATTCGGTCTCCTCTAAGAGTAATCGATTCCTCAAATCAACCAGAGGCCACGAAATCCCCGGAGTCGGTCTATACTAAATTGAATAGAATAAATTGGATGAATACCACAATCTAAGCGCCTTGGGCAAATGTCACGGAAGTGGATTTGTGCAATTCCAACTGGGATAATCTTGTTCCGCCTTTCTCCGGTTCATGTACGCCCTTACGGGCTCTGTCAATTCCCGCAAATCATGGTTAAACGTCATCTTCAATTAGCGTCAGGTCCCTCAGTCTATGCATTATCAAGACGTCCCAGTGCCAATTTTGTACCTGAGGTTTATTATGTTATTTCGTTTCACTAATACAACAATAAATAAATCACTCGAGGGTAAAGAAGGGTGCACACTAATTATATTATGAACATCATAATCCGAAGTATGACCAAATTCATGGCGTCACGTCATAGTGTCCCGCTCCGAGAACCAAACTAGTCTGAATCCAGAAGTTTCATTTTTCGACTGTTTTGATATTAGTGGCATGACTGTTTTCGCAGAATGATTGGCACCAATTGTTCAATCATGGACTCGCGTAATAAGCTAACCGTCAATTAACTTACCGGTCCTCGGCATTACTTACCAATGGACATATGGACCAGTCAACACCGGCCTATGTCGACGGCAAAGCACCGCAATTTTAGATTGAAGCGAACGTCATGAGTGTATGGTTCGTGGTTTTCCAAGTAACTGGTTTATATGTTACGGGGGGATCGGCAATAATTGCAGTGAATCCAATTGTCAACTCTCACATCGGTGTCTGACGAGGTTCCATTTTGGGCGTTTACTTCGCCATTTTCTTCTATAAGCAAGTTTATATCAACCAACTTCTTCAAAATTGAATGTATTCTGTTTGAAGGCGATACAACTGTTCTTCAACAAACCATATACAGGCGTTTGTGTGTAGTCTGTATGGGGAACTGGGTCTTCAGTCCGTTATTGACTGAATTGGGCAAGGAAAACACAACGCTAAATTTCCCCTTTGGCAGGTTTTGGGAAAATATGGTTCTGTTGTATATACTAAAAAATAAAATAAGCTAAATAAGCTATATGGAATGAATCTTCTTCTTCTTGTTTGTTTTTTTTTTTACTGCCCCATACATCTCCGCGAGGGAACAAAACGAGCAGGGAATGAAATAAAAAACAATAGCAGACTGTTATGATAGTTCGCGATGATGGTTATTCAATGGATCAATGATGGTCACTGCTGTCGGATTCTGGTTAGGGTAATGAGATTGTACGGTACCTCTGACACTGTACACTCGACCTATTTCCAGAGTTAGCTAGTCGGGTTTGGATGAGACGGTAGTGTGATTTATTCGAAACGGAGAACAGAGTGCGCGAAGGGGCCTCGCCGCGAATACAGTTTTGCTATTGTTCCCGTTGTTTTTTAGGAACCGTTTTCCAAATCGAAAGAGGCCGCAAGTCGGATAGGACGAAATTGACAAGCACAAATTAATTCAAATATTAACTTGGAAGGATCTGGGCAAATGCCACGAGAATCGATTAATTAAAAAAAAAAAACTATATTGATCCAGCCTTATTCACTACTGGCTGTGTATGCCCTTACCGATCCTGTCACACAGGAAGACCCCCTTAAGCTGGTCTAGTTGGGCCTATACGATTTCATTGCAACATGTTTAACTGCCCTGATTCAAATCAAGGCCACTCGCACACTCAATTATATTAGTGTATCAGGGATGTGAAATGTGGGTGGATTTCCACAAATCAAAAATCAGAAGGCTAGGATGGATGGGTTCGTATATAGGTGTCGGAATTGTACTAGATTGTGAAAAGCGAAATTATGGGCGCGTGGATATAAGTGGGAGGAAGTTGGAGAGGGGCTGTTGTAGGTCAAGTCGTTATCACTGACTGTGATAGAACTTGAGGAAGTAGTTCAGGGGGGTCAGTTGGAACGAGCGTTACCAAGTGTTGTGCGGCGAGGACAGGGGTTGAGCCGAGACAGGATGTGCTTCATGACATGGGTGGTGGGGCACTAGGGTTAGGGGGATGGCGTGGGTTTGTAGGGGAAGAAAAAAGTCAGAGCTAAGTACCTACTAACGGGGGATGTTAATGCTAGGTAAGTTGATCGTGACATTAGTAAGGGTGAAAAGTCGAAGCGAATGCGTCTCTGTTTACCAGAGGCTAGTCAGAGGGTTAATAGGATCGTTGAGGGAGAGGAGATTGTGGTTGTCGAGGGAGGGAATAATAACCTCACAAGTGACTCGCAGGATGTTTTAGTATCCCGATTGGGGAAGTGATCTGTATGCGAAGTCGACTATTTCGAAAATCGCGATTTGCGGTATCCTTATTAGGTTTGACAGTCGAGTTAACGACAAGTCGATGGTCTGAACACATGGTAGAAATGGAGTGGACGAGGATGGTGTCCAAATCGTAGATGTTTCGTGTTTTCTGTTGTTGTTTTTGTGGGGTGGAGGAGGGACCATTTTCGCTAAGGACGGGCTTCACTTAATGGTGCTGGTTCTTCAAGGTTGGGCAAGTTAGTTTTTAGTGCTGACGACTGTTGCTAAACTAATGCAGGTCGAAGGTCTTGGGTGTCACAACTGACAGGGTTCCTATTAGTCCAGCAGTGGGCTGTCAGCAATTCAGGCGATAGCCATGCTACGCGCAATAAGTTTCTGGTCCAGAAGCGCAATCACGAAATTGTTGTGGTGGCAGTAGTAGTCGTGGCAGTCACGGTTCCGAATTTTTCAGTGTGACCCAGGGCTGTTTCTATTCTCAGCAGGTACATTTTCCTACAAGATACACACTATCTTGAATTCCGTCTTGAGTAGTAATTCTGATTTAGTGAACAATGTAGAGAGTATCGGTAAGACTGGTGCAAGTGATCACGATTTTGTAGCTTTTGATGTGGGATTGTTCCGTCAAAACATTTCACAGAGTTTAGAAGGTGAATTTGGATGGAATTTGGAAGTAATGTTGCCTGATTTGTTATTCGGTTCAAACGATGTTGATTCGTGTGTTTCTTGTGAGAGTTTGCGAGGTTACGAGAGAGTACATTCTTTGGGATGAGCGCCGTAATAAGAAAAAAAAACCTTGCTGGATGACGAGTAATGTTTTTCTCGCAATACAGAGGCAACGAAATTTGGGGCGTCTTCACCGTTCCTCAAGACTCCTTGTTATATATGGATAATTTCAAAGCTCAGTCGAGCCAGAAAAGTTAGTCAAGCATTTAGTTTATGGGTGCCAAGTTTAATTTCAGACATTTATGTATGGAATATATATAGTGTGAACAATAGAACTAACATTGTTTAAGTATAGATGTTGATCTCTCGGTGAAAGGTTTCATGTTCATCGGGTTTGAGACCAACAGTTGGTTTCATAGCCCAATTGGCAGGGTGCTTGCACGTAAAGCGAGAGGTCCGCGGTCGTATCGCGGTGGAGCTATTACGAGCGAGCACAACTTAAACAGGTCATATACTATAACTGATAATATTGAGAATATGCTCACGGTATCGATCTAATCATTTATCTATAGAACTGATATACTCAGAATATTATAAATATGGCTAATGTGTCAAATTTCAACTGCTTCAAAACCCACCTACATAAACTACTATTCCGACGAACCGTGGAACTCTCCGGCGGTTCCGAAACCCATCCGCTTCTTGTGATTGCACTATTCGGATGAACCTTATCTGCCGGAAAGTTTCATATCCAACGGCAGTCATTTAGTTCATAATGAAAACAGCGTTATCGTTTTCTTAGTGTAACAAATACGCATTACTGTCATCCAACCAAGCAGATAGTCTGCGTAGGCCCTACGATAATTCCGATCAATGTCTACTCTTCTGCTATTCAGCTGACCCACACGACACACAACGCGCGCAGCACACGAACACACACAACGCGTGCGCGCACAACACACAACACACACACACACAAAACACACACACACACACACACAAACAAACACACATAACACAGACGGTGAAGCCTGTTACAGAGTGCGGTGCATGTTCATTTTCGAAACACGTGAATAGAAATATTATACCAATCGACCATTTCGAGAGTGAGGTATGTCAGGTTCATTGACCACAGCAGTGCGATCTATAATTGTTTTCAATAAACATATAGGACAATACAATTTTCTTCTTCAACTAAGAGGTGGTAGTGATGGTGGATACTTGGATGTTGTTCAACGATACATCGATCCGTGTCATGGATATAGAAATTTCAGGATATCCTGAAGTGGTCTAAACAGAAACAACCAAAGAACCCCCCCCCCCCCCCCCCCCAAGAAAATACGAGGCGAAAAACTAGAATTCGACCAATTAGATCAACATCACGATTTTGTTGGAAACATTTTTTCATTACTAATCGAGAAAAATATATATGCGCCACGTGACGTTTGTATGGGGATGGGAATGAAGATGACATTGCTTCACGACTGGGGCATCGATGCTTAGGAAGATGAAAACCCCAGATGACCATGCGGTCAGTTAGCCTATAGAAAGTACCATAATCCTCTTTAACAAAGTAAACAAAACTCAACATTCACCAAATTGACAGGTCACTACGACCACTGGAATCTCAGGGGAAGCAGGTGGAGAGGCATCTAGAACGAGTGAAATAAAAAAAATGAAAGAAATGATCATTGTTACGATAAACAATAAACTGATATTCGGGTAACCACCTGCGGTATGCTGAGAATTAAAGGTGGTCGAACATAGCAACACGCAGCTACCAATAAAAGTCCTTGGTCCTATTAATTAAAAAGCAGTTATTCCATACCACATAGCAGTGAAAATAACACATCGAGAAAAATATATATTTGGGGAATCGTGGAAAGGTGAGCAACGTTGTTGCTAAATTGAAACCGGAATTATGTCACAGAGAACATGCTCATGGACGAACGATTGGCAGAAGGGAAACAGGCGAGGGTGTTGCCACCAATTAAAATATGGCTCCGTCAAAGAGTTTCCATCTCAAGATACTCGACAATTATTCATAATGAATTACTTAATACTTTTAGCTAATTTTTCAACTAGATGAAATTTCTCCCATAGATTAGTTCAGCTTGACTAGATGAGGGATGATTGTGACAAAACGAATAACGAAAAAATAGAACTGACCAAACACGGAAGCCCTGCATCGTCTCAATGGATAACACTGCGAAAATCCGAACTTACACGGACACGTACTCTTGCCGAGCGTCGGATGTCATGGGATGTCATGGTGCAGCCTTATTTTCTCAGCGGTGCTTATAAATCGATCATCATTCCCCAAGTTTGTCCTCGACCATGGATATTTCACGTGTCGTTTTCTGACCTAGGTCTCAAGGGAAAGACCAAATGAATTCCCGGGTAATTGTTAGGACAAATCCCACTGACTAACCAAATGAAGGGTTGGACCGAGTCTGTGCATCTGGGAATTTTCAACAAATACGTTAGAGGCATATATGCATCCTGATAGGCAGTAGCGAGAGAGAACAAACTAACGCGATATAAACACAATTTTATATGCAACAATACTCTCTGCTGTGACAATATCCATCATGTTTGAAAAAATTGTCCTCGATGACATTTCAAGTGCTCCCA